>CM077506.1:5024381-5402621 GCA_039654745.1 Houttuynia cordata
ATCAGTTGCTACGCTTTAACAATTTCGTCGGAATTGAGCAGTTGCGTCCGCATCAACAGCAACGCATCTAGCGACGCATAAAAAGCGTTGTGAGATATCTATAACAACGTTTAATAGTACTTTTGGCGACGCTTTTGTGCGTCGCTACTGACCTTTTTTGTTGTAGTGTAGGGACAACTTGGATAGGACTCACCCACTCGCTGTCAGAGATAGGGTATATGATACATGCGTCTAGGAGTTTCACTATCTCTTTCATCACCACCTCTCTCATGTGAGGGTTCAACCGTCTCTGCCCCTCCCTAGAAGGTTTGGCCTGGTCCTCCAGGTTTATGCGATGCATGCATTCCTCCAGGTTTATACCCTGGAGGTCAGCTACTGTCCATCCTATAGCTCGCCGGTGTGTGGTAAGGATCTCCAACAACTGGGCTTCCTGGTCAATAGATAGGCTAGATGAGATAATTACAGGAAGGGTGTTGTTGGGTCCTAGGAAGATGTATTTGAGGGAGCTAGGAAGGGTTTTGAGTTCAAGTGTGGGTGGGGATTCTATGGAGGGTCTAAGTGGTGGGCCGGTCGACACAGGGAGAGGGTCGGGGTGGGGTCAGGGTGGTGACATAGATGAGAAAATCAGCGTCCTCTCTTAATCCTGCAAAAGAAAATGAAGGCAATTAAGCTACTAAAAAGAAATCTAACTTAAACTAAACGACTCTAAAACTAACTATGCTAAGAATTTAGTAAACTATTATGCCGCCCCTGGCAACGGCGCCAAAAACTTGATCATTTAAAATTAAAACCCTTGCAAGTGCATAAGACAATTGTACTACGGTGAGTATTAAAGGGTTGTTGAACCTCAGGGACGGATTAATATTTTACCAAATTCAAGAGAAGAAAGTTGCAGTTTTTGTTTAATCTAAATAAAGCTATGAACTTTAACTACTAAACTGAGTTTTAATCAATGCAGAGAATTATCAAGGCAATGAATCCACCACTAGACATGCAATTACTACTCTCAATTATTATTAAGTATACATTGACATGATATAGTAATTCGTGTTCTTGATCGGACACACGAATTACTAATGAATTCACTAACGTTCTTGATCAGACACGAAAGTTCATCCACTATTGTGTAATCAATTCTATCCTTGATCGGGCATAGAATCAATCATAACTCTATTATAATGCAATTAATCTTATCCTTGATCGGGCATAAAATCAATCACAATATCTAATTTCATTCATAATCAATCAAGTCTATGATCAAGCACTCAAAAGAAACTCATGAAATCGCATTAAGCATGAATCATAATCAACTTTATAGAATTAAACTATCAAGAGTAGCAATACACGTCTAGGGCTTCATCAAGCCTTGACAAGGAATTTAGTTACACATGGAAAGAGAGAAAAGAAAAGCCTATTTATGTAGATCCATCGTCATGAATCCTTCTTCTTTGCTCCAAAAGACCTCTTCTCTTCCTCCTCTCTGGCCTCAAATAAAGCTCTGGTTCTCCAATATGTGATGCCCAAAACGTTCTCCCATAAGGCCTATTTATAAGAGTGAAGAGAAACCACGAAGTCCCCTTCAAAATCCAATCGAAATAGGTCTTATTTCGGTTTTTTGTATACGGCGATCGATCGCTCCGTATTGACGATCGTTCGCTATCTGATCGATCGCAATTCCTTCGTAATTTTCCTCCGATCGATCGCTTTGGCGATCGATGCCGTATGATACCGATCGATCGTAGTTACTGTCTTCCGCGGATCAAAAATTCCAGTAGATACGATCGATCGTTTTGTTGCCGATCGATCGTTTTCTTCAATAATACTGTTTTGCGGCTGAGGCGATCGATCGCATTGATAGCCGATCGATCGTTGTTACTGTTCATGAAATTCAAATGGCTATAACTTTCTGCTCCAAACTCCAAATTGTGCGTGGTTGATGGCGTTGGAAAGCTGACTTCTTGAAATTTAACATGAAGCTTGAATCAGTCCAATCAGATATTTGTACACGAAGTTATGATAATTTAACCATTCAAGTTATTTTTCTCCTCATTTCTGTATATTACTCTTATTTCCTACAAAAACCAAAAACTATATTAAAGTAGTAGTTATTCTTATCAAACACTAGCATAATCATAAGTTTAGGAGATAATAAAATGCATATTTCATATATAGATCATAATACCCTGTCAGCCCCAGAAAACCTCGGAGACCCCTTGACACAGGTGGGTGCCGGCCAGGACAACATGGCAGCTACCTTCGAGGGGTCAGTGGAAACGCCCTCATGCGAAATAACATGACCCAAGTACTCCACTTGTCTGCTACCAAAAGAACACTTCGATCATTTAAGAAATAAGGAATGAGTCCATCTATTGGAGAAAACTGACCGCAAATGTTCTAAGTGTGCTTCCCACGGCTGGCTGTATATTAGGATGTCATCGAAGAAAACCAGGACGAACTGTCTGAGAAATGGCCGAAACAAGTCATTCATGAGACTTTGGAAGGTAAGCAGGAGCATTTGTCAGGCCGAAGGGCATGACCAAGAACTCGAAATGACCATCATGTGTCCTGAATGCAGTTTTGTGGACATCTGACGGTTTCATGCAGATTTGATGATATCCTGCATGCAAGTCGAGTTTGCTAAACACCGTGGCACCGGCCAGTTCATCCAACAGCTCCTCTATAACCGGAATTGGATACTTGTCTTTAACTGTAATAGCATTCAAGGTGTGATAGTTGACACAAAATCACCCCTACCCATCCTTCTTTCGGACCAGTAGAACCGGCGAGGAGAAGGAGCTGTTGCTGGGCTGAATAATACCAGACTGTAGCATGTCGTGCACCAGGCGCTCGATCTCCACTTTCTGAATACGAGGGTAGCGGTATGGGCGCACATTGGCCGGCACAGCATTAGGTAGGAGTGGAATGGCATGATCGTGTGATCGGGCAGGTGGTAGGCCGGTTGGCTCCGAGAATATGTCGGCATGATCATCGAGCAAAGAATGCAAGTCCTCCGGTATGTCAGTTTGCTCAACATCCACCACTGCCCGTTGTTGCAACAAGAGCCCCTGTGGCGCGAACTTGAAGAACGACCCCACAGCCTAGGCCATATGCAAAGCACCTGGTTGGGCCCCTTGGAGGCGAACCCACTGTCCGTGCACCTTGAAATCCACAATGAGGTCCTTAAAGTTTCAGACCACATCCCCGAGGTCCTGTAGCCATTGGACCCCTAGGACCACATCCGCCCCCTTTGTCGGTAGTAGGAACAAGTTTGTGATGAAGGTGTGGCCTTGGATAGTAAGGGCAGCTTGGGCGCAGACCCCTGAACTCCTGAGGTGTTTGCCGTCCCCAATGAGCACGTCAAAATGCTTGGCATCGGACACATAGCAACCCAATCGTTGTGCTACCTTGTCGTTGATAAAATTGTGGGTTGACCCACTGTCAATCAATACCGCAATCTCCTACCGCTTGAGGAGTCCCTGTACCTACATGGTGCATGGGGTGAAGGTCCCTGCGTAGCGTGCACGGAGATTTCAGGTTGCACGTCATGGTACTCTTGGGCCATCTCATCGGACTGGAAAGAAACATCCTCATCGACTTCTTCTATGAGCAAACTTCCCAGCACTGATCATCGATGCCCGAGAACAAACTTTTCATTGCACTTGTAACATAGTCACTTGGCGCGACGTTCCTCCATCTGAGCAGTTGTGAGTTGCCGAACATGGGAAACAACAGAGCCAGTCGTCATAGGTTGGGGAGTTGAAGCAGGAGATGTCAGTGGCCCCAATGCTGGGCCGCCAGGAGTCCTTGCTGGAAAAGCCCCACGTCCCCCCCTCCTTTGTCTGGCCAACTTCTCTTATTCGATGCGTGCGTGACGCACCACATCCCTCATCGTGTGACAGGGAAAATGCAGCATTTCGTCCGCTATCTCCGGTTTCAAGCCGCGCTTGAAAGTGCCAACCAGTGCTGCGACCGGCCATTCTGGCAGGCGGATCGCAATCTTCATAAACTCCTAATAATATGCCCTCACTGATGTTGTTTGTCTGATGGTGGAATGCAACTCGTTGAAGTTCTGAAATTCATTTGGCCCAAACTGGATGCACTACTCATCCACGAACGACACCCAAGTCGACAATCGTGTCTCCTTCTCAAAGGCCTGGTACTTGACCGAAGCGTCTCCATCCAAGTTAAAGGCAGCCACGCACAGGCGCTCGGCATTTGAAAAGGTCCCCTGATAGGCGAAGAATTTGTCCGCCTTGTATAGCCATTCCAAGGGGTCCTCTTCGACATTGAATTGTGGGAATTGTAGCCGCACGAATCTGGGTTCCGTGCTACCCCTCTGGCCTCCACGATAGCCTAGAGACTCCTCCCAATCCGCGTCCAACTCATGCTAGACATTTCGTAGGTGCAGATGCATTGTGTCATTTCCTCGAACACCTTGAGTGCCTCGTCCCTCAAGGTCAGATTTGCCCTCTTCAGCGCCTGGGTTGAAGGAACCCAGTTGGATTCCATGGGCGATGGAAGACCCAGCGTTCTGGCCCTGTGTAGAGCTACCAAGCCCACTGGACCCTCCTTGTCGAACTTGACCACCATGTCCTCCTGGTGGTGGCGGTGGAGGAGTGACCATGACTGTCCGATTGGCCTGGTTCGGCGCCTGGTTCTGTGAATGGATCATCTCCAAATTCTGCAGTCGGACACCAAGCGCACTGATCATGGCAATCAATATCTCTTGGTTGGATTCCGTCGTCGGCCGTGGACTAGTCGCTTCTTTTTCCACCTCAGGTTCCTCCCGGATCTCTTGCATTCCCAGGGGTTGTTTGCGAGGAGGCATGATTGCTCTCAGATCGGCACCGCTCTAATACCAATGTTGTGACCGGCAAGGTCACAAGGGTATCGATCGACGGCAAAATGAAATGAAAGAAGAAAAGTAATAACTTGAAATGGTTTCTATTGCATAACCTCCAACGGAGGAAGACATCCAACAAATAAAGGGAAAAGATGGCGCGTTTGCCAAGAGGCGCGCGCCATCTGGCCAAACTGATCGGCCACTAATTGGCCTGATTATTCTCAATCAGCCTGTTACCTAACAATTAGCCTAAACGGGCCTGATTACAATAAGATGGGCAATACTAATCAAACCTCCTACTAGCATGATGGCTGCTGCTGACGTTGGCCCGCTGACATATCCATACTGGTCTGGCATGGCGTTCACAACAGACACATGGCCGGGTTCCTTTGAAGAACCTCTAGGATGTTCTGGTAATTGATGTTCATAGGGGAAGTGGACCGAACAGAGAGCAAAAATTGTTATCTCCGACACTCGGTAGGTTTGAAGTTAGTATTCATTATTATTTTCTCCCAATGCACTGTACGTTTGGGATATGAGTTAATGCTTAATTATTCTTGACCGTTGATGGTTCTTGATGATGATTATTGTCCAGGTAAGTGAACTCTATATTTGCTCAACCTGATCTTATTAGACATGTCTTTATACCATGTTGTCAGCATTCCTATTGTTATTCTTCAGTTGTGAGTTTTTCTTGGCTTCTATTGGGTATTTCTTTCGAAATACTCATGCATCTCTCGATGCAGGTATCAAAGTGGAAAAGAACTAGGAAGGTACATGTGATGGAGCTTGATGGTGGAAAATTGATAGAAATGGATTTATTTTATGTTTTTAATTTCTTGTTTTTGGTGAACTAATCAGCCTATGTGCAGGATTAAATTTTACGTTTGTTGAATTGTTAAGTTTGAATTATTGTAATAATTTAGTTGAACTTGAAGTTTTATTATTTAAGATTTTTGTGAACGGATATTTGTTTAGCATTCGGGAATGGGTACGATGTGATCGAGTATTTGGTCGCGTCCCGGGTTTTAGCCTCATGATCTTTAGTTAATTGGTGCTTCTACGCTTTATTTGAGGTTTCGAAATTCAGGGTGTGACAAGGCTGGAGGGCTCTGAAAAGACGCCCTCGTGCTCAACGAGAAGAGCGAGCATATCTTCTAGCATATCAGTCTAACTAACCTCTACTGTAGCACGCTGCAGAAGGAAGAAGCTGTGGGGTATAAAATGGAAAAGATAACTGACCTCTTGAGTGGTATGCAATGTGCCAGGTTGTGACCCGTGGAGGTGCACTCATTGTCCGTCCACCTCAAAATCCATAATCATGTCGCGGAAGTTCCATACTACATTGCCCAATTCCTGGAGCCACTGGACCCCTAAGACCACATCTGCCCCCTTTGTGGGTAACAAAAATAAATCGGTGGTGAAGGTGTGGCCCTGAATCGTCAATGCCACATGCGCACACATTCCTACACTTTGAGGGTGTTTTTCGTCGCCTATCATCATGTCGAACAGTTTGGAGTTGGACACATCGCATCCCAAGCGCTGCACCACTTTGTCATTAATAAAATTGTGGGTGGAACCACTATCAATGAGAACAGCCCCTGGATGCACATGGTCCGTGGAGTGAAAGCGTCTGAGAAGGCGTGCACGGATATCTCTGGTTGGATGCCACCATAAGGGCCTGGTGTCTCCTCCGACAAGGACATCTCCTCTTCCTCGGCCTCTTCTACGAGCAAGCTGCCACGAACTGCGTAACGATGGCCAGGTATAAACTTCTCGTCGCACTTAAAAGAGAGGCCCTTGGCACGCCGTTCGTCCATCTAGGCTGGTGTCAGACGACATACTGGTTGGCTAACAGGACCGGAAGAGGTGGTCCGGTTGGGGTTGGAGCTTGGAGCTGGCATAGGGGCCAGCACTGAACTGATAGGAGGTCGTAGTGCAGGGCCCACACAGCCTCCTCGACACTGTCGAGCAAGCTTCTCCTTCTCAATTTATGCATGATGCACGACATTCCTCATCGAATGACATGGAAAATGGCACATCTCATCCGAAATTTCAGGCTTGAGCCCTCGCTTGAATGTACCCACTAAGGCCACCATCGGCCAATCGGGCAGACGATTGACAATCTTTATAAACTCTGAGTAGGCTCGAACTGTGATTGTTTGTCGCAGGTTGGAGAGCATTTCATTGAAGTCCTAAAACTCATTGGGACTGAATTGGATGCATAGTTCGTCGGCAAAAGAAACCTAGGTCGGATAGTAGACTTCTTTCTCGTAACTCTGGAACCACACAGAGGTGTCCCCATCCAGATGGAAGGCTGTAACTTCTCTGCCTTATAGAGCCATTCCACCAGATCATCTTCGCCGTTGTAGCGTGGAAACTGGAGACGAGCCAACCGAGGCTCAGCCCCACCCCGAGACCCCTCGCAATGTTCCGAGTATTCCCCCCATTCATCCTCGAGCTCCTGTGGAGATTTATGAAGGGCATGGTCATTGAGGCATTTACCCGAACACCTAGCGTGCCTTGTGTGTCATAGCCCATACGGGCCCCTTCTGCAGCTGGATGGAAAGAACCGAAGTGAACTCCGTGAGGTTGTGACTGTGCCGCTGCTGCAAATGGTGTCTGGCCACCATAAACTTGTGAACCCAGGTTTTGAAACCGCTCACCCATCTCCGCCGAAACTAGTGGTGATGTGGCGAGAAGGGCTGTTGTATGGCCGATTGGATTTTTGGCCTGCGCCAGAGTGAGTTGTTGGACCTGGTTCTGTAGAGTAGCCAATGTAGATAGTACCTCCTCCATAGTCATCTCGTCCGTGGCCTTTGGACTGGCAGGCAGGATCTTGGTCTCCGGCTCGGGTTGGGCCTCAGCGGCCATGGTTGGCTGCTTACGAGGAGGCATGTCCGATCGTAACGGCTCTAATACCAATGTTGTGACCCGGAAGGATCACAAGGTATCGGATTGACATAAAAGAAGAAGAAGGAAACGAGAGAAAGGAAAAGTAACTTATCAATTGCATAAAAGTCCTATGTAGGAAGAAAACCTCCTTATAACAAGAGAGGGGCACATCTCCTAGGGAGGCACACCAGCTAATGGGCCAATGATCCACGATTATAGCCTGTTACAATATATGTTTCCAATCAGGCCTTTATTACAACAACTCCTGCCAAATTTAGGCCTGCTCCGTTGTTGTGCTGACATAACAACATGATCATCCTTTTGAGGCTTCTCAACCTTTATCAGTTTTGCCCGATGTTGTGATATCATCAGCCGACACGATGGCTTTTACCCCACCACAAGTTGTTCCAGATGCCCCAATCGATCAAGTTGAGAGGTCTCTTTCTTCGAAAGTATATACTAGGCGACAACGTGCAATTCGTGCTCTACGTTAGTCACCTTCGTCTTTAGATGCTATACCTGATGTCGAGCCTGAGCAGATTTCAGCTCGAGCACAAGGACGGGGTAGGAATAGGGGAAGGAGAGTTGACTTAACACTTGTAATTTTATGGGATTTGTATTATGTATTATATTTCAACCTTGTAATAGATGCATTAATTTATTTATGCGTGTGTACGTTTACTGATCATTTGAGATTCTTTACTTTGCTTATATTGTGTTATCAAGTATTAAAAATTTTGTATTTCCTATTATGTTTTCCATTTTTTTAAAGTTGTAAGAGAAGGTGTCGGTTTAAGCGACGCCTCTCTCTATTTAGTAGAGACGCTTCAGTTTAACTGATGCCTCTACTTAAATAAAGGAGGATGGTGGAAAAATTGCTAAGGGAGTGAAAGGCGTCGGTTAAGCTAACCGACACCTTAAGCTAAGCTGCTAAACGCGACGCTTTTTGAGTCAGCATTCGGCTGGTTAGATAACCAGATCAGGAATTATTTTTTATTGTATTCTCGATCGATAATTAAGTTTTTTATGATTATTTGATAAATTCCCCCTATTTTAATTTCATTTTATAAAAATTTTTAACAAGCTGAGCTCGAGCCTTGGCCGAGCTTTCACTTGAGCTTGATCTCGAGCTGAGCTCCAGAATTCTTTTCAAGTCGAGCTCGAGCCAGGAGGCTACAAGATGTAAAAGAGTTGAGCCGAGCTTGAGCTCGAATTTGAAATTTTGAGCTCGAGCTGAGCCATGCCCAAGCTCGGCTCATTTGCGCCCCTACTCTTTCCATGCCTTTTGGTCAGTCTTACCCCATTACTCCTGCTACTCCCTCCGGTCACTTAAATAGTCATTTTATTGAGATGTGGGGCCTATAGTAAAAGCTCCATAAGGGAGCAAAAGCCATGCGGAGAAGGGGCTATGGGTGCAAGAAGCACCGGAAGGGAGAGGTAAGCCCCTCGGTGTGAGCCTCCGAGCCCGAGAGGAGAATGCATCTTTTGGTCATGGTGAATGGTATCATCTAATTTTTGCTATACATATTTTACTAATTGTCTCAATTAAAAGTGACTGGAGGGAGTGCTAATTTTAGGCCGCTTATCTTGCCACCTAGCAAATTTGCCTCCGCCCCATGTTGTAGGGGGGCGGGCCTCGTTTGTCACATTAGTCATTTGTATGGGCACCTCTCCTTCCAGAAAAAAAATATAAGTCATTACATATATACTTTTTCTACACCATCCATTTGTGAGCTCGTAATGTGTGGGTGCCCTCTTTTTGCCCTGTTTTTGTTTTCATTACTCACTAGTGACCACCCTCTTCTTCATTGATATGCATATTTTTTCTAGTACTTACTTTGGGAATTAAAAGCTCCCGGTGACAACCCAAGCTCTGGGCTAATGAACGTATCAAAAGTGGCCTTTGTATTATGGTTTTAACAAGGCAGAAAAATGAGTTCTTGCCCCTTCTTTTAAGTTTCAATTTGTGTTTATCAAAAAAATAATTTTCAATCTATAAAGACTTTTCCTTCAACAACCGTGACATTTTGATTTCATTGTTGTGCCTCTAATTAGGTGTTAGAGAGACGTGGAGCCTATAGGCAAGAGGCATCCATGTATAGAGGATTTTTTTAGTTTCCTTTATAAAATGTATTATTATATAAATATAGTATATTTAATTTCCTCTTTGGTATATTTAGTTGTCATAGAGGCATATTACTAAATGCTAGAATGATTTATTTTCTAAGATGCACTTAAGTATTGAAAGACGGGGGCCTCGTAGAAACTGTGTTTAGAGCATAGGTGTCCCTAGTTATTATCCAAATCTGAAGACCGTGGGGTTCGGGTCTTAAGCATTAAGTATCGGCTGTATCATTACGATACAGGCAATACGCAAGAAACAGATTGGGTTTCACCCATTTTTTGAGCCTTTGTTTGCTTTGGGAGAGCACAATATTTAACTATAACATTAACATCTTATGTTCTTAGGTGGCGTTGGATGCTTAATCAAGCCATAGTTTTAGACAAATGAAATGTTTTTCTTATTGATAGTCATATCTTGTAAACCTCGCTTTGCTTAATGTGGAATGCTCTTCAATATGAGCAATGGTCGAAGTACACTTCCATCCTTTTAACCTATGGGGAAAATAGGCATAAACCTTTTTTAAAACAAAAACCAATGAAGATACTCATCCTATCCCATCTACACCCCTATTTTTCCATCTCAACACCCCCTGCGGGAGGGAAGATTATGAGGTCCACATGGATATTCTTCATTAATAGCTAGCAAAAAGCACACATTTTTGCAGGAGTGCATGGTTCATGTTTGTGCACCATTGTTCCTCATGATTGACGGCTCCCCTGGAAGACATCCTAGGGATACTTGGAGACGGACAAAAAATGCTTCCATGCCAGAGATATGCATGTGAGTGGCCAATCACATATTTGCATGCAAAAAAGCATCGGTTATTTTGTTGTTTTTGTCCTTTAAAAAAGAATCCAGGAAGAATAAGTATAATTTTTAATTGAGTTTAAATATAAAAAATAGTGATATGTCCCTGCCGGATTTGAAGCTTGCAAAGCGTGTCAAATGAGAGGTGGATGGACCACTCAATCCCGCCTGCCTCTTGATATAATGCCTGATGTTCGATCGAAATATGGCCCCAGTTTTCTAAATGATACGTTGAATATTTTTACTGGGTTATTATGAATAGCGGTCCAATCACATTTTTATATTATATCGGGGATCCGTCTCCGAAACCCTTTGCCAAGAAAACCCCCTTCCTAGCTTATTACAGAGAGTGATCCCCGTCATAATTCTGTAATCTGTAGGAGATCTATCCCCGAAACCTTCTACTTAGAAAGCTCTCTTTTCAGTTTCTTATGGCACATGGAGTGAACCCCGCACAACAGAGGTACTTGGCAAAGATGTTTATTTAAAGTGGAAATTACAAAATTGACATCAGGAATTCTCAGTTCAAGGATAACTCCGATTAGAAGGCATGTTTATTTCACGAGAACTAGACACAAATGCAATGTAGAATATGACATGCAATCCTACAAAATTAAACAACAACCAAAATCTCTATCATGCTCATGTTCAGATTTTTCATATTAGCAAGAGTATCAAACCAAAAAATGGCTATAATTGAGTTGTAAACAAATTGGGAATCTGTTGGAATTTCTTTTTAGTAGAGCAGAAATCAGGCAGTAAAATAAGTAGTACTAATCAAAATCAGTTTGGCAGCAGGAGTAGTCTTGCAAAAGAATTTATTTTGACCAAAATACCTTGCATGGAAAAACAAGAATTTTTCAGCTCATTTAATACTACAATCAGCACATAAATTTTAAGTGGACAACTAAAAAAATGCTAGCAATGGTGAGGATAACATGCATCTATCAATAAGTTACCTAAAGAGCATCAACCATCACACCTAGCAATTATTTTGATAACCATCAACAACATTAAAAAGCCTCAAATTCAAGTCAAAGTGACACAGAATATACACATTTATACACTTCATTTACCTATTTGCTAGTGTAATTTTCCAGCTAAAATAAAGATAAATCTAATTTATTAGTGTTAGGTTAGTATTTAGGAGTTTAATAAATAATCTTGCTCTAATTACATAATTTAGATGCATTAATTGTAATAATTGAATTATATTTTATTCTGCGTCTAAGACTAATTTATGTAGAATGGCCAAAGTGGAGTATGCTTGGACGGGATTCATGAACTCGAGTGTATCATGGAGTTATTGCACATCCAACGGGTTTTAATGCAAAGAGATGAGATTTGACGGACATGGGTGATAATACGACGGCTGTCAATTGAATTGAAAAAAAAAAATAGAGAAACCCGAGCAACTCGGGCTCGGACTGAACAGACAAAAACGGGGGAAAAGGATTCTCGGTTCTATTCTTTGGACAACATCAAGGAGAAGAGGTGACCAGCAGTCCGGGTTGGATTGAGCACGATTCAAGGGGTGACGGAAGCACGGTTTTTTTTTCTTTCTGGAATTGATTCGCAACAACGAGCGCTCTTGGACGGGCTGATTTGAGCAGACTGATGGCTACAACCACGGATTCATCATGGATTGGTTCATCATCGATTCAAAGTTATGCTTGATTTGGACTCCTTCCACGGTTCAACAGATTTGCTCAGACTTTGGATGCGGTTTGGGACGTGCTCGACATGGAAGGACTCAATGCAATCAATTGGTTCAGATTTGGAATGGATCGTGCTCGCCTGGGATTGGGATGCAGAGATTTGGGATGATCCTCAACTGAAAAGAGCAGATTTTGGGGCTGATTTTGGATGGCTATAAGTGAGGCGGCCAGAAGAAGAAGAACGGAGCTTTTGGCCGGCCGGGGTTATATGCTACATTTTGCTAAAGTAAAAAACAAAGGGAAGAAGATGATCTACAGTGATCTATAGTATTGCTACGGTAGAAAAGATAAGAAATCAGAGGACGGCCGATAGGATGTTTTGGGCGACGAAGTGGACTATTCCTACAACTTTATTTGTTGGGGGAAAAATCTTAACTCTATCTATTATTTTGTATTTCTCCATTTTATTTGGCATAATGGTTCTTAATCATTGTTATTCAATACTTGACTTTATACTATGATTGGTTAAATCCTTTGTTAGGACTAGGGGGGAATTTGTGATTGATCATTTGTCTAATTCAAGTGAATGCTTCCGTTTCTATATTGATTGAATGTGCAATTTAATAGAGTTATTCGCTTGCAAAATCTTTTGATTAATCGTTAAAGAGTGATACGGTTAATTCTATTGATTCCTTGCAATTAATGAACTTGTACTTCATAGAACAATTGTCGATCAATTATTTTTGTCATACCTCTATTTTGGCATTATTGTTCTATTTTCCCACTAAGTCGGATCATTATGTGACTTTAGTTGACTAATTAAATACTTGAATAGTTGTTGAAGTATAGGTCACAAATAAAACCCGATGCCTTCATGTTTTTGCTCTAAAATCTTTGTCGTTGAAATATAACAGTTATAGGTAATGAAGTCACATAGAAAATTAACCCTATCAATCAAGAAGAAGAAAGTCAGCATAACGTCCACGATTCTCATCATTAAACCATCAAACAAACCAATTATATCAACTAGAAAATGCAGATATCAATCAAATAAAAGTTAAAACACCACATTAAATGATTAAAGAAATAATTTTTAGTAACAAGACGATCAAGATATCAATGAAGCAAAACCTTACATCCCCCCGCCCCCCAAAAAAAATCATTATTAGGACCAATAAAAGAACAATAAAAAAATATCATTCCAAAACCCCTTCTCACTCTATATAAATTATAACTGCACAAGATAAGGACAAGTAGAAACAAAATTAGATTCATAACCAAACAAATCATCAATATAAGATCACACACAACAAATCAATGCGAACATTATAGTTACCCATTACAGGTAGTGAAGCAGCATACAAAAGTAAACTTATCAATCATGCATAAAATACCCATATATCATCCCCTGTTGGCAGTGGGGTGGTGGCTCGGTGGTATTGCTGGAAAGGGTGGGGGACGGCGATGAGAGGGTAAAATGGGAAGTGGAGTGCAGAACATGCTGACATGATCTGATTCCCCCTATTCGTGACCTACAAGCTGATAATTTGACCAAATTTATAAATGGGGTCGGGAGTATATTTTTCACTTGGGGCACCTATTCTCCTACACCGGTTTTCAAAAGGGCCCCCAAACACATACCCATATAATAAAGAATTGGCGACCTATCCTGACACCCACCAAAATTGCAGGGGCCCCTATATTCTCTGCTTATTTTGACAAGTTCTTAATAATTATTGACAGGGGCACACGTGCTTTCTAACGAGGTTTTGCAAGGCCCCAATATTAGGAGATCAAGGGCAGCAAGACATTTGACCATGAAAAGGAAACAATATTTTTTTTGTAACACAAAAATTAACAAATTGAGTGTCAAAACATCCAAAATATAAAGTTTTCTTAGTCAAAATCTCCATGTTTCTTCCCTCTCTCCAATCTACATATTGCCTAGGAATGAGAGGCTTTCATTGTATTGACCCTCAGTAGACCGTCTACACACAATTCACCCCCACAACATGTATTAGCAATATTGACTCCGGGCACATGCACACATATGCCTCCCCATTTTCCCTTTTCCATTTCAAAAATTCTAGAACCCACGAAATTGCCCTGGTTTTCTCCCCTCGCCCTCAATGGTCGTGCCTCCCATGATCACCAAGTGTCCCCCAAACCGGTGCGTCCCCTCTTTGCATCCATTCTCTTCTACCACCACCTTCAAAACAGCCCTCCACCAGAACTCCTCCTCCTCTTCGATCCTTCACCAATCTTAACACGGCCAAAGCAAGGCACCCCCTCACTAGCGAAACCCAAGATGGGAGTGACGTGGTCATTGACAACAGAAGAGGAGGAAGTGGGATGACAAGTTCCTCACGGCTGCATTTGGATGTCGGGAGCGAGTTCTCCCTCACCGCATTGATCCACCCCACCGCTGCGTAATGAAAGGTAACTACTTTATCCCCTCATTCACCCAATCCTTAGTTCTATGTCTTCATTCTGATTCACATGTGTTTGTTTAAGTTGTTTTCCATATTACTGGTCTTTTTAAAAGTTATGCTTAGAAATTGCATTCTTAATGTTTACTTTTACATCCTTGGTGTTCTAATGTTATAATGTGGTTGTTTGTAATTCAAATATGTCCACTAGATTGCCATTGAGAGGGTACTCAGATATCTTAAAGGTATTATCTCTTATGGGATATGTTACTTCCTATAATAGAAGGTTACAGTGATGCAAATTAGATTTCAGATTTTGAAGATACTAAGACAACTAGTGGGTATTTATTCATTTTGGGTGGTGAGGCAATAGCTTGGAAGTTAGCCAAGTAGGTGTTGATCACCCAGTTTACCATGGAGGCGGAAATTGTAGCACATGATTTGGCTGAAAAGGAGGCAGAGTGGCTTAGGAATCTCTTGACAGAGTTGCCCATTTTGAATAAGTCAATCCCTGCTATTTTGATTAGTTGTGATAAGCAAGCTTAAATAGCAAAGTTGCACAGTAAGAATCATAATAGTCTTCTAGGCATTTGGAGCTTTGGTATAAAATCTTGTGCAAGTTAAACTCTAGTGGAGTTATTACCTTGAGCTATACCACATCAGCTGATAATTGTGCAGATCATTTGACCAAAGGACTGTCAAGTGAACAAGTCCAACTTTCATCAAAGGGAATGGGACTAGAGTCCATTTCATGAGTCTTCATTGATGGCAACCCAATCTACCAAAGTGGAGAACCCACGAAGGAGATTCAATGCAAAAAACAAGCTAATGAGTGACAAGTATGAGCACTTGTTTTATGCTCCCATTCATATGATGTCATTTTGATGTAAGGTTGACTGTTGTCTTAATGAGGTCGAGGCCTTTGTGACAGGATATTGTATTGTAGACATATCCTCGGAGACTCTCACCTATATTTGTGTTATTTTTGACCAAAAGTTGATGAGAATTGTAGGACTTGTTTTCTAAAAAATACACGCATGAATTGAGATATCGGTGTATGGATATAATGCACCACCCAGACAAAACTCAATGAGAAGAATATGCTATGTTCAGTGTACTAAAAGTCTATCCTTAAAGGTTCAAGTTCAAGACTATGATCACTTAGAGATTGAAGAGATGGGCGTACATCAACTAGGTGGAGGTTCAAGCCCATAAATCACCTCTCATCCAAATTACAAAACACCAAGCAAAAAACAACCCACCAGATCACTAAAATTAGCTTGACTAAAAGCTGAAGCAATCACTATAAACCAACTGAAGGCACGTTAATCCATATATAACTTAAACAAGATCAAAGACACTATCTGAGGCATTTCATCAAACAATTAATATACTCAACTACAACATAACACAAATCTTAAAGCTTTGTAAGAGAGTCACCAACTATGATATGGCAATTAAAAGAGAAGTCAAGAGCAATAGAAGCAGTCATTGGCAATGGCGGTGGGGCGACAAATTTAAAACATTTTGGGCTGGAGGGCCCATCGCTTATCCCATGGGCAATCGAAGCCCACCCGAGGCCCATTAACCAAAAATTGAGCTCAACAGCTTTTCTCCTCCCTCCAATAGGTTCAACTGTGGCTTGGTTCTCCCCTACATTTTAATGAGCCAACCCCTTAAAACAATCGGTGAATATTCACCATTTGTGTATAATTTTATGGCAATATGTGTATTTTCAAACTGCGGATATCTACCATATGCGTATAGGGGGTGGGCTGGCTAGACCATGGGTTGGTGAACTAAGCATTCTTCGTCTTCATGCTCAAAACAAGTCTGAACCAAAACTAGAGAACACGAGAAATTATTGGGTACAACGGCTAGGCTATGTCACTTTTATGTGGGGATGCCCAGAATCATCGTGTCAAACAGCTAGAGCGCATGCATAAAGCATGTTCGCTATAATATATGGTATTTTTGCAGTATAAAGATGTGTTTTTTTATTTGGGGTATAGGATGTGGAGATGAAACATTACCCCACTCTTCTATATAAATCCAAGCAACCTCCCTTTTTCCATAAAAGCCCGAGCAAAGGAAAAAATGGGATTTTTGGCACGTCGGCAAGAACGGGTGTGAATAGACTCCAACTTGACAAAAAGGTCGGATCTCATACAACTTTCTTCAATTCATGTTTGATTTAAAGTTTTCAGCATGATTTGGGCAAAAGCCCAAAAAATTTGTGAGCTAAAGCTCGTATTTTTTGTCATTAATGGAGGATTTTGGCGATGGCATAGGCGGCGGCGACGCGGGTAGCAGAAAGGAGGAGGCTGTGAGAGAAGGGAAGGTGGCTCTCGCAAAGCCGCTGCGGTGAAGAGAAGGAAGAGGAAGATAGAGGAGGTAAGAAGAGGAACAAGGAGGAAGGATGGCTCGCCAACAATAGGAGGTGAGGGACGTCAGCGGCCAAGGCCAGCCCTACTGTTGCTGGTAGCGGCGCGCCCATGGTTTCAAAGGAAACCCACGCAAGTGCAAGGAAGACGACCCCACACTGTGTCAGGTCACTTGTCTAGACCCAATTCGGTCATTTGGACTCGATCCATGACCTAGGGGTAGTGATCCAAGAAGCGGGCCTAGACCCGGTTCAACCAATCCATAATTTGGTTTAAAACCAGTTCAGAATTCTGTTGATAGGCTTCTACTAACTGTTATGTAGATGACGGTAAGATCCTACTTTCTGGATCCTCTGTAACTAACAATGCCTCCTTACCGATTGTACTAAAGTATACATAATGGTAAATAGACACTGATCTACACATGAATTATGTATATAATTATCTCCTAAACTTATATTTATATTAGTGTTTGATTAGATTTAGTGATACTTTAATATAATTTTTTGTTTTTATAGGAAAATGAGAGAAAGATGCAAAAATATAGTAAAATATGACTCTAATGTTTGAATCTTCATAACTTTGTGCATATATCTCTAATTGGACTGATTCAAGTCTCATGTTAAAGTTCAATAAGTCATCTTTCCAACGCCACTGACCTCATGCAATTCGGAGTTTGGAGCGAAATGTTAAGACTATTGGAAAATTGTGATGCAGAACATGAATAATAACCGATCGATCAAATTTACGCGATCGATCGCCTGAGAAAAAAATCAAAATTTTTGCGATCCATCATCGCCGTTCTATCGATCGTATCTACTGGATATTTTTCATGAACAGTAATTGATCGATCGGTGAACAGTGCCGATCAATCGTCGTATACGAAAAACGTGATTTTGACCTATTTCGACTTGGATTTGGAAGGGGACTCCGTGGTTTCTCTTCAACCTTATAAATAGGCCTTAAAAGAGAACTTATTGGGCATTAAAGAATAGAGTTTTGAGTCCCTTTGGAGACCTTGGAGGATAGAGCAAAGGAGAGAAGAAGAAGATGCTAAAGAACATGATGATGGATTCTCTTCCAATGCAAGGCTAGACTCCTTTCCAAGGCGTAGATGAAGCCCAATAGACTGGTTGTGTAGTTTCTTTTCTCTAATATTATGTTTTACTCTAGTTGGTGTATGAACCTTTGTTATGTAATTAAAGTTAATTCATTGAAGTTTGTTCTTTGTACTTGAGAGAGACAAGAGTGAATTAATTGGATTTCAATCTGAAAGAGCACTTGCGTGTCTGAGAGGAACGTGAGTAATCTGAAGTGTTATATATTAATAAAGTTTCATTGGTTTATACTCGAGAGAGATAGATCACAATTCCATGCTTTAATCGTTTTATGTATTACGTCCGAGAGGAGAGCACTATATTTTGAGTTGACAAGTGAATATGCTAGCCAATTGGAAATCTTTATTCAAAAGAGAGAGAGACGATGCACTAGTTTATTGTGGTGGATTCGGAGCCTGGGTCTCTTCCACATATTGATTAAATCTCAATTAGATTAGTTAAAGTTCATTGTTTTCCTTAGAGTAACTAAAAACTACACTTTTCTCTTGAATTTGGTAAATTATTTAACCATCCCTGAGGTTCGACAACCCTTCAATACTCGCTGTAGTACATAATTACCTTGTGCACTTGCAAGGGTTTAATTTTAAACGATCAAGTTTTTGGCGCCATTGCCGGGGACGGAAGCCAATAATTTACCAAATTCTTAGCGTGGCTTAGTTTTAGAGTAGTTTAGTGAGTCTTAACTTAGATTATTTTTCAGTAGCTTAATTTGTGTTTTGTTTTCTTGTGTAGGATTAAGAGAAGATGTAGAATTCTCGCCAACGTGGAAGGGCCATCCCTTCCCTTTGTTTGCACTCTCTTATCCTTTTTTTTTAATTAACTTTGGATGTTTGGTGTTTCTCTTTCTTTTCTGTGATTGCATGTTGTGCTAGTTGTGGCTATTAGGACTGCTAGTTGTCAATGTCTAGGGCGGATGATTGCTAGTTGGGGCTATCTAGGGTTGCTATTCTGATTCATGGATGTATGAGAGTGTGTGTATGGTGTTCATGATTGCAAAGTGAAGAAATGTCTTCACCTTCCTATGGATTTAGCCATGAGGACCCATACATGTACTCTAATGATTACTATTCCTCACACACACCTACTTACCCTCCCTATGAAGTGCCCTACCACCCATATCCCTTATATTATGATAATTGCAATCGTGGATGAGATAATCACTCTAACTTTGGGAGTAGCATATCTTCCCTACAATCTACAACTCCTTTTATGTCGGAACCATGTGCACTCTGTTTAGTTCTATCCATACCCCAGTGGAGTGTCCTTAGGCCCATGAGTACCCAAATTTTATACGCAAGTATGTGAATGAGACCCAAGGTCTTCATTGAAGGAAGGACCATCCTAATTTCCCTTGAATACAATTTAATCAGGCCCCTAGACAAGATTTCCTAAGCCAACAACTACCTTACCAACCAGCCTCAGATCCATTCGATCAATCCAATAGGAGACCTTCCTTGGAAGATCAGATAAGCCAAATGAACCAAATTAGCCAAATGATCCTCACCACCTTAACCAAGATGAAAACCGAACACAGAGAGCTAAGAGATGAAATACGTACCCAAGGCCAGCTTCCCCATTCTCACACACAGGTTCTTGCCAACATTGAAACACAGTTAGAACAACTAGCACAGACCATGGATATGAGAGAAGGCTGCACTTTACCTATCCAACCACAATATTCAATGGGCCAATTTTCTGATGGAGGGATACGTTTTTCCCCGACCATGATGTTACATCCCTTCAAAGTGCCCAAAAATTTGAAACTGAGCTTGAGTGGATTTTACGAAATGATTAAGAAGGTGTGGAAATTAAAGAAGAAGTGAGTGCGTCGATAGAACCCAGCTTTAATCCTTCTTCTATATCTGAGGAGTCACAGTCTAAGGCACTATTAACGGAACCTTCTGTTCCCGAAACACCATTCATACCATGTCTTTACCCTTTACTTATTGAAAGTAACTTAGAATGTTTCATAGATTTTATAATTGATTCACTATTTGATGAGGCTCTCCAAAGTATGTTATGAAACGAGGCCCCTATTTTAAAATTTGGGAGAGGAGGAGCCCTTTATTTTAAAATTTTCTCATGAATTTCTCCCATTAAAATGCAAGGATGCCTATTTCCAAAGCTTCCCCACCCACCACTCCACCCCTTCATTCCGCGATTTGCTCCATACTTAGGCAACAAGGATAGGAGTGTGAAGGAAATCATTTAATTGATCCAAGTTGAATTCTTGAGGATCCGAACCCTGCAAAAGACTGTGGCTCCGTCTGGCTGACGACGTTAAACTTAGCACTTGGTGGGAGGCAACCCACGTATTCAGGTGTATTCTCTTCTTTTTCTTATTTTCTTTGTTATATGATCATTCTCATTTTTTTTATATATATCTTGTTCACATTGAGGACAATGTTCATTATAGGTTTTGGGTACGGAATATTTGCATAAAAAATAATAATATAAAAAAACCACAAAAAAAATTTTTGATTAGTTTTTAAGTTGTTTTGTTAGTACTTTTTCATATGTTTTGATAGTTTATCGTGTGATAATGCATGTTACAATTCTTAAGAGATTAATTTGCATTGGAAGTGTGAGTAAATATATTGGAGGATAGATATACTTAACTGAGAATATCTTTCTGTTACAGTCCTCTTGGAACAGGTGCTTGAGGTAATAAAATTCACTCACATGCACTAGTACATAAAGTAATACCTTCTAGAGATTTGTTGAATACTAATCTTCAATGGGATATCTTTAGTTAGAGTCATTGGTTGATATGTGGTTGTCTGTTGAGCTTAAAAGATCATGATAGACCATTTACTTGGCTATAGTAAGGGCTTGGAACAGAAAATAGGTTTAGAGTATAATATAGACCGGACAGAATAAAGATGTGCTGGAAAATATGAATGATGAAAAAAAAATGAGAAAAATAAAAGAAAGAAAGGGCTGCTTGACTATATAGGATTAACTTAGGCTGATGCTCAGGCTCGAAGCTGTTTATACTTAAAACTTAATGCCCTAAGCCAAACTGGTTGGGAGTCATTGGCCTGAATCATTGCTAAACCTAAGCATCTTGAAGTCAGGCCTTACACAGTCCTATTGAAAAAAAAAGTCTATGGTGTATTATCCTCTCAAGTTTAGAATGTTGGACTCGAATGAGGCGTGCATGTATTTGTGCTATCATGAACTTAAAGATTACGATGACTATGTAGATTTTGATTTTCTTTGGTTAATGGGTAACACTAGATATGTGTGAAACAGAGATTTAGAATGTATGACTACAATGTTCTACACTTTTTACTATCTACGTTATCATGCTATATCATATTTGAGCAAAAATTTCCAAGACGAAAGTATGGAATAAAACCACTTACTTGTGGGCTTCTATATTCCCGTTGATTATGAACCAAGTACGTGTGGTTGATTTTCTTAAGCATTGTGGTTTACATTTGTCGGGATAATAGGTTTGCTTGTTTTGCAATGTTTTATTTTGTTTTGTTTGCACTTAGGTTAATTATGTTAATAAATACATGTTTGTGGGTAGCATGGCTGCAAACCCTCACGAGACACAACTCGTCCTACTAGGGCCACCTAGAGGTTTAACGGCTTGTTGCATACGCTCAATGCAATCATGTTCCCAACGAAAGTGGCGTTTATTTTTATGCATTAGTCCTTTTAGTTTATTTACTTTTATTTTTATTTTATTTTGTTTTGCTAGGGACTAGCAAAATATAGGTTTGGGGGTGTGATCTACATATGAATTATGTATATAATTATTTCATAAACTTATATTTATGTTAGTGTTTGATTAGATTAAGTGATACTTTAATATAATTTTTGGTTTTTATAGGAAAATGAGAGAAAGATGCAAAAATATAGTGAAACATGACTCTAATATTTAAATTTTCATAACTTCGTGTGTATATCTCTGATTGGACTAATTCAAGATTCATATTATTCGAGAAGTCAGCTTTCCAACGCCACCAACCGCGTGCAATTCGGAGTTCGGATCAAAATGTTATGACCATTGGAAGATTGTGATGTAGAATATAAATAATAACCGATCGATCGGCCAAATTTAGGCGATCGATCACCTGAGGAAAAAATTGAAATTTTTGTGATCGATCATCGCCGTTCGATCGATCGTATCTACTAAAAATTTTTCATGAACAGTAATTGATCGATCACCGATCGATAACCATATACGAAAAATGCGATTTTGACCTATTTTGACTTAGATTTGGAAGGGGACTACGTGATTTCTCTTCAACCTTATAAATAGGCCTTAAAAGAGAACGTATTGGGCATTAGAGAATAAAGTTTTGAGTCCCTTTAGAGACCTTGGAGGCTAGAGCAAAGGAGAGAAGAAGAAGAAGATGAAGAACATGATGATGGATTTTCTTCCAATGCAAGGCTAAACTCCTTTCCAATGCATAGATGAAGCCCAATAGACTGGTTGTGTAGATTCTTTTCTTTAATATTATGTTTTACTCTAGTTGGTATATGAACCTTTGTTATGTAATTAAAGTTAATTCATTGAAGTTTGTTCTTTGTACTTGAGAGAGACAAGAGTGAATTAATTGGATTTCAATCTGAAAGAGCACTTGCGTGTCCGAAAGGAACGTGAGTAATATGAAGTGTTATATGTTAATAAAGTTTCATCGATTTATACTAGAGAGAGATAGATCACAATTCCATGCTTTAATCGTTTTATGTGTTACGTCTGAGAGGAGAGCACTATATTTTGAGTTGACAAGTGAATATGCTGGCCAATCGGAAATCTTTATTCAAAAGAAAGAGAGATGATACACTAGTTTATTGTGGTCCTTAGAGTAACTAAAAACTACACTTTTCTCTTGAATTTGGTAAATTATTTAACCGTCTCTGAGGTTCGACAACCCTTCAATACTCGCTGTAGTACATAATTACCTTGTGCACTTACAAATGTTTAATTTTAAACAATCAAACACCCAATATAGTGCATAGATCCTTTGTATAGGAATGACATTTAGTGAGTATGTCTATATTGGGCAAGACTTAATTATTGAACATGAACCTGAAAAGTAATAAAAGACTTTGCTTAAAAGAGTAATAAAAGATTAAAGTGGAACTATTTAATAGACTGCATAAAATGTTAATGCAACTACTTATTTGATATTGATGATTGTGTTACGATATCCCACTAAGTATTGTTTTACTCAATATCCCCCATGATGCAGATTCTCCACGAGAGGACTAGCTTCACTTGGCGACTGGTTTTGGATGATTGGATGTGAGGACGATTCGACAGCTTCTATGTAGGCATTAGCGCCTTTCTGTACTAGTAAGGACTTTTTGTATCAGGGTGTGAGCGCCAACCCTTTCTAGTATATTTTGAGATGGATGACTGACTTGCACATGGATGACTTGCATGTGTTTTATCCGACTTTGTAATCTGATATTTTGATTTAATAAATGGTTTAAAAATGTGGGTAGTGACAGTTGGTATTGGAGCATTACCTTTATATACAATTCCTCTTAAGATATAACTAGTTAGAGTTGTGAGTTTAGGTCGAAGTCGACTAATAATTTTATTGTTGCTCGGTAGTGTGAGATGACACCTACTTGTAGAGGCTTGTGAGCGACAACGTGCAGCAAGAGCTGAAGGTGAGCCCTTAGTTAGAGGGATCTTCACCTCATTGGTTCCCTAGAGTTGGATCATCTGAGGGCAAGAACAGGAGGCAGGAAGAACTATCAATGTTGTATCTTCATTTTAACACAGAAGGGACTGTGGATGGAGACATGATTCTAACAATGATTTACGGATTAACACAAACATCTAAGACACATGCTGAGTGGCATTTTGAGACAAGTATGAAGGGTGAGAAGAAAAGATGACTCACCTTTATAATTTTAAAAATGATGACTCTGGCCTTTACAGGAAAGATGATCTAGATAAGGCTGAGTGGATTGAGGAAATAGAGAAGATCTTTGAGGCTATCTATGCCGAGGAGGATAGCAAGGTTAGGATGGCAACTTGACAAAGGATACATACCATTGGTTTAAGTGTGCGAGATATATTTATCTTAGAAGTAGACAAGTTGAGGAAATTAGTTGAGAACTAATGTGAATTCTTGTCCTTGGATCAGGGGCAAGATGTCCATACAAGAGTATGAGATCAAGTTGATTCAGCTATAGCAATCTGCTCATAGCATTTGATTGAGCTCAACATCTTGCTCATGAGGCTAGGACTTCATGAACTTCTCCCTCCTCTGAGCATTTGTACTACAAATGCTCAGAGGAGGGAGAAGTTCATGAAGTCCTAGCCTCATGAGCAAGATGTTGAGCTCAATGCCTACTTCTTTTGTAGATGCAGTGGAACATGCATGTATTTGAAAAGAACTCATAGAGATAGAGAGGAAAATCATTGTAGGAATGGTCAAAGTTAATTTTAGGTACGGCACCAATTTTGAAAGTATCATGCAAGATGACTCCAGCAAACCTAAAGAAGTTAATGAGCAGATTGACCAGTGCACCTATTCTTACTCTTCCTATGGGGGGTAGTTTGGTGGTGTACAATAATGCATCCGGAAAATGATTGGGTTGTGTATTCATGCAGCATGGCAAGGAAGTCCTTAATGGCAAACTTCACAGTCCAATCTGATATTGTTGAAAATATTATTTTGTCTCAGTCAGTAGATTTAGAGGTTCAGAACCTCCTTGAGAGGTGAGACCTTCATCAAGGAGCGGATGGTGGAATTCGATTTAATGGTCGTTTTGTAGTCCTACTAGACTGTGAGCTGCATTAAGAATTATTAACTGAGACTCATCATTCCAGATACACCATTAATCCGGGTGGGACAAAGATGTTCTAAGATTTGAAATATAGCTTTTGGTGGGATGGGATGAAGAAAGATATTGATAAATTTGTGGCTAGATGCCTCACTTGTCAGCAGGTTAAGGCAAATTATGAGAGACATGTAGGACTGTTAAGTTAAATCCACTAGAGATTCCTCAATCGAAGTAGGAGCACATCACCACGGACTTTGTGGTTGGGTTGCCTCCTACCTAGAAGAAGCATAATGTGATTTGGGTGATCGTAGAAGAGTTGACTAAGCAAATTTCTTACTGATTCGGTGGAAGCAGACTCCAAAAAGTTTGACTCAGCTGTACATCTAGGAGATTTTCAGATTGCATGGTGCCCCTCTTTCGATAGTATCTTATAGAGATCATAGATTCACATCACGCTATTAGAGAAGTATACATGAGTCTTTGGTCACTACCCTCAACCTCACTATAACGTATCACCCTCAGTTTGATGCTTTCCAGGGAATGTGTGTTGGACTTGAGAGGTAATTGGGATGATCATTTACCTTTGATTGAGTTTGCCTACAACAACATCTACCATTCAAGTATTGAGATGGTTCTATATGAAGCTCTCTATGGGTGTCCATGTAGATCCCCAACTTGTTAGAATGACGTTCGTGAGAAGGTTGTGATCAAGTTAGAGATGCTTCAGTTGTGTCCTGGTAAGGTGAGAAGCTTCATTTGGCCCAAGAGCGGAAAAAGTACAATGCCGACAGAAGGTGTAGAGACCTTGAGTTTGAGGTTGGTAACCATGTTTTCTTGAAGGTCTCGCTCATTCGTGGAATGATGAAATTCGAGAAGAAACAAAAATTGAGTCCTCGTTTTGTGGATCCTTTTGAGATCCTTAGGAGGATTAGGGACTCAGCATATCACATTGTCTTACCTCCTAATCTTGACCAAATGCTTAATGTGTTTCATGTCTCGCAATTTAGGAAGTACTGCCGTGATGATGTACATGTGATTGATTGTTCCATGTTAGAATTAAAACCTGACCTAACCTATGAAGAGAAGATTAAAGATCAAATGAATCAAGTGCTAAAGAAGAGAATGATTTTGTTAGTCCTAGTTTAGTGGCACAATGATAAGTTTGAAGAGCTCATTTGGGAGACAAAAGAAGAGATGTGTCGGGCATACCTAAAGCTATTCGAGAATGAGTCCACCTAAATTTTGGGCACAAAATTCCTTTTAAATAGAGAAGGATGCAATATTCAGTATTTTATAATATATTGTGTATTTAGATTTGGGGTGTAAGTATTGAATTCTAGTGTGTGGAGATGAAACATTTCCCCAACCTTCTATATAAACCCCAGCAACCCCCTTTTCATCATGATCAAACCCAAGAGAAGGTTGCCAAATTGTAACAAAATACTCAGTGAATCCAAGTGTCGAACTATAGGGAGTGATGTCGAATTAATCTATTCTAAACTAAACTGAAAACTACTTCAATCTAACAACTACTTAATTCAACAAATCAGAATTTTTTATCAATGAATAATATCACGCCCCGGGCACCACCCGATTCAAACCGAAAACGGTCCAAGAGTCGAACCGGCACACGGGGGCGACGTTAAGAGATATAGCGGAAGACTTATGCCCCTCTTACGGGCGATCTAACTAACAGAGATACACAGTTTTGATCAAGAGTAAATAAGAGGAATAAATATAGAGTCTAACTCAAAGCAGATCGACAAGTCATTAAACCCACAAAATACAAATTTGAGCCAATGCACCAGCTCAAATCAAAAGGGTCTACAAGTCTCAACATACCAAATATAATAACTCCAAAAGATAAACTAATCAAGTCTAAGGCATCCACGCCCAATCCCGCTCTCTCTACGATCACTCCATCTGTGTGTCGCACCACGCAGCCCCAAAACAAAACAAAGAAAGAGGGGTGAGTATAAAACTCAGTAATGGTTTTATATAATTGACAATAATCAGAAATCACAAGGCATCATAACATAGCTAAAAATCCATAATCGACATGATTATCCCATTATCTAGTCATGCATGTATAACATATAAACATGTATATCCATATCTCATTCACATACTCCCATATCATGCATTCATAACACATAATCCTGCATCATGATATCTCATCCACATACTTCCATCTAATCAGGCATTCACATCTCATAAATTCACCCTGCATATACAAAGTAACCAATACATGGTATAATCATGCATTCGTATCTCGTAAATTCACCTTGCATGTCCAAAATAACCAACACATGGTATAATCATGCATAACATCGCAATAAACATGTATCATCACAATGGTGAATGCCTCCATCAAGGAGTAACACAATCTGCCATAAAGCAGGACACAATCAAGGCCACGAAGGCGTATCATGGTCCGGTTCCTACACAGGAACAAGGGGGTTGTCAATCCCAAGTGCTGCTCGCCCTGGACAATCCTGGCCAAGGATGCCAGAATCTCACGAAGAGAAACTAGAGCAGGTGTGTTCGCCCTGGGTAGTCTCCTGCGGTGGGGGAGAGCCCAAATCTCACGAAGAGAAACTAGAACACGTGGTAGCTGGTGCACAAAAGCATACCATCCTGGTGCTTAGTGTCCGATTTTTGACATCTCAATAATCTTAGCAAGGCAAATACACAACTCGCCATATATCTCAATCAAAACTCAACCCGGGGAGTGAACCTGTTCCAAGAAGGAACGAAATCGAAAATATGTCCTTTCGGACCAACCAAGTTTCGATTAATCCATCGATCGATTAATCCGGCATACAATCTCACACATTGCATACAATCGATCAATTCCATTTAAACAACGATAAAACTTTATCCATGAAGTCCGATACATGATTCATGCTATCATGGTACATCCGTGAGCAATCCTATGTGGGTTCCAACACGTGGAACGTGCTCCCAATCTATCCCCTCATGCATCATAATCAAAGCATATATCAACTACAATATCATGATAAACTCTTAAATATGTGTGTGTTCATGCACATTCTAGTCATATGGCAATATGCTTTGACATAACCTCATAAGACATTAAATGCATTCTTAAATCCCATTTCAAATCACAATTCTCAATAAAATCATACTTGACATAAAAGAGCACATCTCATAGTTCACAATATCATAACTTTGCTGAAAACATGCTTATTCACAAGGATTTCACCATGATATAATTTCAATATCAACATGGGTCATTATCAACATGTGCAACAATATCACATACCCTACTTAACTTAATCCATCCATGTAGAGTTGAAGGCTTACTCCTACAAGCATGCTCTTTTACCATACAATAAACCATAACATGATCACCTCAATTACTCATAAGCCATATAATCTACACATGAATTATGTATTTCATAAGCCATTTAACCTATATTTATGTTGGTGTTTGATTAGAATTAGGGGTACTTTAATGTAGTTTTTGGTTTTTATAGGAAAACAAGAATAAGATGCAATAATGGGGTAAAAAGTAACTCTATTATTTAAATCTTCATAACTTCATGTACAGATATCAGATTGGGTTATTCAAAGTTCATTTTAAAGTTCACGAAGTCAGCTTTCCAGTGCCACTAACCACGCTCAATTCGGAGTTCGGAGTAAAAAGTTATACTCATTTGAAAATCGGGCTATAAATCAAAACCGAGAAGATGATTGCGGGTCATCTCTCCCATTTTCAAAAACCGAGACTCCATTAACAAATCTTGAAAGCTTAATACATGCCTCAAACATTAATAAAAACCTATCAAACAATCCAGAACATATCCAAATATCATTCTAAGATGAAACCCTAAGAAATCATAGCAAAAGATTAGCATTTATTAAACCCACCATTAAGCCCTAAACGAGAACACCCATTCAAATAAAAACTCTTAAAACAAATCATTCACTACCCAAAACTGAGATTAAAGAACCCATTACCTTGATTTGATGAGAGAAACCTTGAACCACCTTGAACACATTTCAAACAAAATGATTTTATATTAATACTCTATTAATCATTATTATGCTTTGAAAAATAAATGCTAAACCTTAGATCTAGGGCCTTTTAAAAACATAGACATATGATTTTGAGGATTAGGCTTAATAGATAAGTATAAAACAGTAGTTTTTATATTTTCAAAATGGATTAAAACATTGAATGAATCAAGATTAAGAAATGATTAAAAGATTTTTAAAGAAAATAACAAAGATTAGGCTAAATACCTTTAATCCCTTCTTCTTTAAGCAAGGGGAAAGAGGCTCCTAATTCTCCCAGCCAAGCCTTTTTCCCAAATTGGGAAAGGGCACAACAGTTTCCTTTTATAGAAAAATTTGGGGTAGCCCTAATTAAAGTTTGGGGTAAAAATCAAAGATCAATTATTTAATCAACACTCTATGTTTATTTAATTTCAACACAATTAGATTCAAATACTGATTTGACCTAATCAGAAGATATTGCATTCAAATTCATCATAACAATTAACATAAAGACTTGATTGAACATTCATCATTAAGAACCATAGTCAAATAATCACAGGGAATCACAAGCATTCGTCGTACCTTTCGTTAACGATAAATCAAACAATTATATAGATTATGACTATATTAAAATATCTTCATTCAATCAAATAAAAAATAAAAGCATCTCTTTCATAGATATAAAAGTATCAATAAAAAAATTTACCATTAGCCTTACTAAAAATTTCACTATTCATTATCATAAGTTTAAAAAAGGGGAATTTATATAAAAAAACATAAAAAAAATTACCAAATTGGCGCACTGTAGCAAATATTTCCCAAACTGGTGTTCTGACAAGCCACGCAGGCGCCAGCGCGGCCACTGCGTGGTTAAACCGACGCCTTTCTCCGTTTTGAAAGGCGTCGGTTGAACCGACGCCTTTTCGACACTTAATTCAAATCACTTTATCCTTTGGATGAAATCTACAATTTTTCACAACCTAATAATACACACACATCACAACCTGACAATACAACATCACAACATGATAACAAGATAAATTTTTTCTGATAATACAACAGACATGACACAAAATATATACAAAATATATTACACCACATCAAACTATTACAAATGTATTTATAAAATTACAAGAAGTGTTTATTCAATTCTCCTCAACCTATTCCTACCCCGTCCTTGTTCTCGAACTGGAATATCCTTAGGCTCAACGTCAGGTAAAGCATCTGAAGACGAAGCTGCCTGACGTTGAGCACGAAGTGCACGCTGTCGCCGAGTATATACTTTCGAAGAAAGAGGCCTCTCAACTTGCTCCAGCGGGGCATCTGGAACAACAGATGATGGGGTAAAACTTCTCGTGTCAGCTGATGATGTCAGAATGTCGGGTTCTGGAACAACCTCCAATCTTGGAATCTCAGTAACAACTGGCCGAAGCAATGGCAAACTCGCAAGAACATGTCCAGAGCGATCGTGTAGCGTCTGACAGGCCGCTAGCAAGCTCTCATATGATCGGTCCACCAAAGCTCCCTCCGTTTGATCAAATGTCTATCGTGCAAGAGTAAGCTAGAAAGAAAAACACAGGTATGTTATCTACTCACTACAAAACACTAGTGAATAAAATCAAATATGAAGTTAATGATACTCACCAACGCCCGCTCAGTGTCGCCTCTTGGTTGATATAACATCTCCGGCTCATGCATGGGTGGCATTATAAGTCTCCTAGTGATGCTCAAATACCATCTCATGTATGCATCTCGCTCAGTCATAGCAGGCTCCCCTTGAACGAGAGTGATCGTCCGGTCGTCCCATCTAGTAATGTAGGCCGCATGATGCGACCTCCAATCAAAACTACCTCGGCCTCGGCGTGATACTCGTTCAATGAACTCAACCAGAAGAGGGGGGAAAACTTGTTCTAATCCAAATTGTAACATGACCCGATCCGGAACATGCATCTCGACGATGTCCACACATATAAGCGGCGTCCTAGATAGCCACACATGCGCTCCATCCGTACAAATTCCAGGTAATTGTGCTAACACATCATCATGATATGGTTGCCATATTACCTACACAACATATGAATATGATACTTTACTTTTTGGTGAAATGTACATTTGTCATATTCATAACGCATGCAATATAAAGGAGTAATACCTGGCCGGATCGTTGATAGTCCAATTCCGATCTATACAACGCCAAGACACTGTGAGGATTCACAGTTTTTGTCTTCTTCGCATTCCACCTAACATAACGAGAATGAGGAATAAATTATCTAAAATATAACATCATCAAATACCTTTAATAAATAACACATACCGAACTCCTAACGGTGATAAACCATCTAGTGGAGTGCTCCTAATGTTTGGACGACCGACATGCAATCTCTCCCACGACCATAACTGTTTGCCACATACACACCCAACATGAATCAAATGTTATACTTATGAAAAATATACTAGTCAAAGATAATTGATGGTTTACCTGGACAAGGGTGACGCACCCGGTAATCCCTGATGTGCTTGATTGACAAGCTTTTCCCAACTCTCTGTACAGGTAAGCGAGGGTGGCACTGCCCCATGCATACTGTCCCACACTGTACAAATCCTCTAACAAGAGGAGATACATGGGGTGTACATGACTGCTGCTGCGATCGGCAAATATAGTGCTACCAAGTAAATAGAGTAAATACGCCCTTGCATGTTGCTCGACCTCAATTTCGGTGGCATCCTCCGGTAGCGGACTGAACTGCTCTCTCAACCACAATAAACTGACCCTAGTTTTTCCTTTCAATGATTCGCGTGGAGGTACCCATCCAAGAAGGTGCAAGTACACTTCATTCCAATCAATTCCCACAGTCGAGCAACACACAGCAATGCCATCAACTCGGAGTCCGAGAAGTACTGCAACATCCTGTAATGTGATAGTCATCTCCCCCAAATGCAAGTGAAATGTCTGTGTCTCCCTCCGCCATCTCTCAACTAGGGCGGTGATGAGAGCCCTATGAATCCTAATGTACTGTAATCGTATGAAGTGCTCAAATCCAGCCATCTCAATGTATGGCAAAATGCACGCATCAACTAGCCAATGACGCACATTTTGCCAGTGCTCGGTGCATTCAATGCACCCGGGATCCTATACAATTTACATGGATGGAAAATTGTTAAATATATGTAATATCTAAAACTAAGGAGATAATGATTATGCACATACCTCTCCCCTCCAGATGCCATCAGATCTGTGCGTGCTCTGCTCTGTCAGGATGGTGGGATCAATCGGTCCTGGATCCATAATATCTACAAAGAAACGAACAATTAATCATAACTTCAAAGAATGTGTAAAACAAGTTAAGTTACATATTAAGATCATTGTATGCAAGTACCAATCAGCAGAAGGTGTGTTTTGGCAATGACGCCTGTTATGACCAACTTGGTTGCAATTCCCACAATGGTAGTGAGCTCGACCATCTGCTCTCATGCCCGCACTATCCATCGCATTATGTATTCTCCTACTGCGTGGACGACCGGGTTTTCGTGTTACCCTTGGGGGCTTCACCACATACTCAGGTGACTTTTCCTCCCAAGATCATCGATCTGGAGGCGGATAGAATTCGGCTGCATATACCTTTCTATATGCATCAGATGTATACCAATATCCAACTAAATCGCCGATGGGTCTTCTTCGCCTCGATTGGACAACAATTAGATGACGACATGGGTGTTTGTACACTTGAGGGTAATTGCAAGAACATGTATGATCGCTTACATCCACCGCATATTTTCTACCACGCATTGTTTTCACTTCATACAAGTGAGAATTGATTTGGTCAGCCCACATGCTGCCAATCAGGCGCGTTTGTTCTTTAATCTTCCATGATTTGCCTTGATGTGTCGGATACAATATCGGTGACAAAAATGCGGCTGTGGAAACACCTCTGGCACAGCCTTTTGCAACCCTTTATGTCGATCGGATATGATAGTGATACATATCCTATCAAGGATAACATGCTCCTTCAACATACGTAAAAACCATCTCCAGTTAGGATAATCCTCACCCGAAACAAGGGCAAATGCAAGAGGGAACAAACCCTTGTGCCCGTCGTTTGCAGTCGCCGTCAAAAGAGCTCCTCCATACTTACCAGATAGGAAAGTAGCATCAACACTTATGACGGGGAGACAATGTTTAAAACCCTCGATACATGGCCCAAATGCCCAAAACGCCTTCTCAAACCATCAATATGTAGCATCTTCCATTTCGGTCGTCACCAACCTACACACGGTTCTCGGATTGGCATTAACTATTGCCTCCATGTACATTGGCAACAATCGATAGGACTCAACCCAATCACCATACATTGCTTTAATGGCCATATTCCTTGCCGCCCATGCTTTTTTGTATGAAATATCAACATGAAAAATCTCCTTAATCCTCTCTTGAATAAGCACTGGTGGGATATCTACTTCTGCTCTAATAGAGGGTAATATATGCCGACAGACAAACGCCGCAGTACATTGTCTATGACCTGTGTCTAGCTCGGCATTTCTACAAGTGTGTTTGCCAGCATATGTCTTCACTTTAAAATCATTACTCCCCTTCCTCAATGATGCATGTACTCTCCATGGGCAGTCAGGGTATTGACATCTTGCTGTGTACTTCGTCGGATTTGTACACAACACTTTATAGCGAACATTATGCGCTATTGAAAACTCCCTCAATGCGTGTACAAATTCATCTTTATTGTGGAATATTTGCCCCACATATATTGCTTCCTCATGATATGTCTCCTCATGCAAACCCCGATTTATTGCCCCATCTATTTCTTCATCGGTTAGTCGCGCCCACGTGGGCTCCTCCTCGTAAGGCAATTCCTCCTCAAAATCATCCAAGTTATCCGTAGCAATTGCGATATCCACCAAATCATCTCCCTCATTTTGAACCATCTCTTGCACACTATCCTCTCCTCGTACATCTTCAACATTAACCTCAGGTGAATTAGGCACCCACTCATCATTTTCCCCATCCTCTTCCTCATTAATATTTCCCTCTTGCCAACCACTTGAACCAGGGTAAGTATAGGGGTTACGAAATGATGTTTGTGTGTCAAACCATTCACCACCTCGTGCCATGCCAAGATTCATCACTTCATGAGCTTGAGATGTGTGCCTAAATTATTCAAAACAAAACTTATATCATAAATAAACAATTCACTTAATCGTAAGTTGAATGGTGAAACTACATTTTGGAAATAAACTTACCTCCAACTCGGCGAAAGTTGAGGTTCGTTGCACGCTAGTGATATAGACAAATCATCTTCTTCATTATCTTCCACACGCCTTCCTCTAGAATTTTCACTCGACCTATTTCTGCGAGCACTCCTACTTCTGCCTTCGTCGTCATTTGCAAACCTAGGCATGCGCGCCTCTTTTTCTATAAATAGCTCGAAGCTAAACACACGAGGCGCAAAATAGAGCATGACATGCATAGAATTATCATCATCAATTGGTATTACGGTAGTCCTTGTTCCCAAAACAGGCATCTTGTACTTCATACGAATTTTCCACAATCTTTGATCCCATCCCAATTTATTGACCACTTGCATCTCTAGTTCATCGTAAGTACTTGGCTTATTAATCAATAATCCTACGCTTTCACCGCCTTCGTATTCACCTCTATCAATTCTACCACCATACATTAATACAAACGGAACCATTTCTCCCGCCATCTTTTCTCACAAAACAATTAACAAACACTAGCTAATTATTTTCAAACCATACAAAAGCTAAATCAATACATCAATATGTATTTTAAACGGATATTAAACGTATATTACCGGTGAGACGGAGCGGCGAGACAGTGGCGAGGCGGGGTGACGACTGGCCGAGGCGTCGGTGGAGAGAACGGCGGTGGCGGCGTCGGTGGGGCGAGAACGGCGGTGGCGAGAACGGCGGCGGCGGCGAGAGAGGGGAGGAAAACGACGGAGGCCGAGGCGAGCGAGGGAAGGAGAACGACGGCGATGGCGACGGCGACGGTGACCAACGGCTGCGGAGAGCAAGGGGAGGCAACCAACGGCGGCGGCGGCGGCGTTAGGGATGGGTGGGGAGGAGACCGAGCCCGCGCGGACTCGCCCGCGCGGGCTATATACGAAATGAAAGGCGTCGGTTCAACCGACGCCTTTCCGTTATAAAGGAAGGCGTCGGTTGAACCGACGCCTTTCAAAAAAAAACTTACAGAGAAAGGCATCGGTTCAACCGATGGCTTTTTGTTGTAAAGAAAGGCGTCGGTTCAACCGACGCCTTTCTTTTATCTGTAATAAGAGAAAGGCGTCGGTTCAACCGACACCTTTCGGGCCGGTTAAAAAAAAAGGCCACGCAGGCGCCAGCGGCTGCGCTGGCGCCTGCGTGGCTTGTCAGAACACCAGTTTGGGAAATATTTGCTACAGTGCGCCAATTTGGTAATTTTTTTTTTATGTTTTTTTATATAAATTTCCCTTTAAAAAAATCAAATTTGGAAAAAATTTGCATCGGCAGTACTATAGCAAATTTACTATAGCGGAATCAGTATTCACATAAACATTGTAGCAATTTGCTATTGCATGTTACTGTTCATCATCTTCTCCAACGAATCGCGATAACTGTAGCACTGCAACAGTATTGTAGCAAATGCTAAATCAGCCAAAAAGTACTTTTTCTTTCCAATTCTTCCTCCAATCGATTCCCTTTCCTTCCGCCGTTGACAGCCACTGGAATACCTCTGTTTTATCGTCCCAAAAACCTGCCATTTTCCGTTCAAAACCGTCCCCCTTCTACTCCTCCTCTCGTCCTGTTTTTATAAGTTGTTCAAGGGAATCCCGAAACTAATCTCTTCCTGATTTGAGGATGACTCTGAATCTGTCGCAACCAATAAGAGGAATCCGATGTGAACATGATCGAGCCAAATCCCAACTCGAGCAGTTCGTGGGTGCAATCAACATACAACCTGTCACGCCCCAAATTTCAAAACCCTGAATAATGCGCGGAAGCACTAACTCGGTTAAGGTCATGAGGCTGAAACCCGGGCCGCAACCGAATAGTCGATCACATCGTCTTCTCATTCCAGAATGCTTAACCAATATCTATTATACAAAAATTTTAAATAAAAATAAACAAACTATACTATTACAATAATCCAGTCAACAATTCATTAAACCATCAAAATAAATTCAGCACACAGGCTGATAAGTTCTCCATGAACAAGAAATTAAAAACGATAAATAAATCCACTGCTATCAACTTTCCACCATCGAGCTCCTTCGTACGTACCTTGTTAGTTCCTTTCCACTTTGAGTCCTGCATCGAGAGATGCATGAGTATTTCGAAAGAAATACCCAGTAGGAGCCAAGAAAAACCCACAACATAATAATAATAAAGGAAATGCTGACAACATGGTATAAAGACATGTTTAGAAAGATCAGGTTGAGCAAATACGGAGTTCACTTACCTGGACTATACTCATCATCAAAGACCATCAACGGTCGAGAATAAACAAACATTAACTCAGATCCCAAACGTATAGAGCATCAGGAGGAAATAATAATGAATACTGACTCCAAACATACAGAGTGTCGGAGATAACAATTTCTGCTCTCTGTTCAGTCCACTTCCCCTATGGACATCAATACCAGATCATCCTAGAGGTTCTAGAGAGGAACCCGGCCATGCGTCTAGAGATGCTGGCCCCATCGGTGCTTACGGGCACAATGGGCTGAGACTGCAGACCTTCCGTAATATCATAGAGTCTAAAGCGCATGCGTTGCCGTCATCGGCTGAACTACAGAGGTTCATATATCATCTGAGATCACAAAGGATCTAGCAATGGCTCGTGAGCATACTATGAATCCAACTAAGAGTGTTCATCAGAACTCTTAGTGGAGAAACAATTTACATAGAACTGAATCAATCTAGAAATATCAAGTGCTCTCTCATCTAGAGACTCAAACATCAATCTTCCAAAATATGACTCACCGAGGAGTAAAGTAACAATCTCATTGATACAATCTGAATTGACTCTCATAGGAGTGAGTACTCAAGAAATACAGTCTGAATTGACTCACATAGGAGTAACCAAAGAATTCTCAATGTTCAATCACAGGATGACTTAAGACTGAGACTCATCAGAAATAACTCATTAAACGCCTTTACCATGCATAGCTCCAATCAAGACATCATCGATTCTGACAATATTGAGGATTATATGACGTTGGTATAAGATGGTAGGGTCTAGGAAACTAAACCCTAACCGAGAATCTAAAATTTCAAGTTCGACGCCAAAGATACTATATTGGTAGAACAATGCCCCACGAAGGAATTACTCGGTCTGACATGACTCACTCTCTGGATTGGATCAATTACTAGACGTTACTAACTTCATCTCTCTGGATTTTATATAGTTACTACAGTTTATCATTAGGTATATCACATAGGTTTTAATATATGGTATAGTTTAAACAACCCGGAAATATACTGTTATCTGCACAACAGCTCCATTCTATGGCTCACCACGGTCTGCACAGAACATATTCTAGTTTAAAATTTTTATGACAGACATCTACATGTCTCTAGTTTCTAACTCAATTGACGGCATAATTTTCCGAGTTTTCTACATTTAATTATAATTTTTCTATCACAGTCTGTTGGCACAAGACTAAGTCTGGCCGAGATCATTAATTATAAACTTACTTAATCAATACAGTCTATTACTCAATTAAACACTTATTAATGCATTCTAGACTTATTACATTATTCTCCTGGGTATTTACTAACTCCCAATTGTTCTGCAATTAATTAGATTCTTAACTACATTGTTAATCCCAAAACTAATTGTACATATTCATACGGTTTAGACATGTAGACTGCAATACTTTAATTCAGGACATACCCATACTAAATCATGAGATAATTAGGGTACAATAAATCTCAAACTCCAGTAACTCTTTTTCACAAAAACTGTTACTTTAATAATTAGTATCATAAGGCATGTATCATTATGCCAAAACAGTTTTGTACCAATACTTCCGTTTATCGGCTGATATGACCCAAAATAGACAATTAACGTGAGACAGGAAAATTGACGACCCAAAGTTAATCTTGGAGGCTGAAACATCTTATTACCAGTATGCATTGACCACAAGTTTCAAACTTTAAGGATTAATCACAGCATATGATTGAAATTTGGAATCCGGTATGACACCACATGATCATCGATGACATATAACAACGAAACTAAGGAAAGAAGGCATCCATATAAGGACATACAATTATACAACGTCCAACAGAATGTACTCATCTCGACCAAAGCAGCAAGCATACGGTGAGATCTAAGTGGAGCCATGCATGAGAAGTATTTAATTTATTAGGATCGGGTGCAATAATCATCATGTTCAAAATAATAAATGGTAAACCATTGAATTGAACTACACCAATATCAAACGGATCATCATTCATATAGGTATTCACATCAGTGCTCAAGTATCATATTCATCACGAAATATCACAATTTATAGTATGGAATTGTGGGAAAAAGAGCACCTACCTCGCAAGACAAAAAAATCCGATTTTTCTTTTACGCGAGTTGTCTCCTTCGAATCACTTCTCTTGCTTTCGCGATCCAAGCACTACGGCTCGCACTACCACCCCTTAGGTCACTATAGAAGGCTGAAAGGAGAATGGACGAGACCCCCTTTGCTGGTTTGCACGTCTCTCAAAGTCTCAAAGGGATGGCGGTCTCTCACTTTGCGAGTTTAAATAGCAAGTGTCCTATTCTCCTAGGACACATCTCCACCGTCGATTTTTTCCTAATCCAAAGGTCACGAATGATCACCAAAAACAAGCCTTCCACTTGCCCAAGACGTTCCCCCAAATTAATTCCTCATTTAGTTAGGATTTTCTTTAATTAAGGAGTTTCAAAACTTTAATTCGGTTACACATACTTAAGACAATTTTTCCCAATTTGGATTCAATATTCCACCATTGATGGCTACCTAATCTAAGGCCACGATCTACCCCAAATCAAGGCACGATCTCCCTCTTGAATGCCATAACTGTTTCTAGCAGTTTCCCAATTCCAATGGACGCCCAATTGCCTTGATCATCTCGTCCAAAATTGGCTAGTAAATCTTGGGTAACCTCTTTATTAAACTCTAATTGACTCTCCATACTAATTGACATAACCTATCCCATTTAGTTAGGGGATTAAGTCAAATCAAGTAGTTACTTAAAATAGGATTTGTAACTTCCTAATTGAAAACCAATTCCACCATCTTCTCCCATCTCCATACGTGTCACTAATGAGTTTAGTAACTGCCAATTACCGCACTAATCACGTCCAAAATTTCCTTCCTTCGGATTCCTTAAATTTCCAATTTAAAAGTCCCAATTCTAATCAAATTCAAATCGGGCTTTTAATTCTATTTCAAATCTTTTCAAACCACCAATCATAATTCATCAAATTAAGAGAATTACCTGCTTACCTTGCATAAGATTTTCCCATCTTAAAAAATAAAAAATTCCGGGTATTACACAACCTGAATGTAATTCCCATCTGATTTTGCAAATCCCAAATCCAAAACGCCTTTGCAACCTCCGATTTCATCTTGACGAGTTTCCAAGTTGACTCTGATTGAGCCCAACTCACCCTCTTTAATCCTCCTGTTCTGTTTTTATCTTTTGGGTTAAGACGTATTGCTCTCACACGTCGTATTGCTCTCACACGTCTGATCTCATCTTGACGGTTCTTCACTTTAAAACAAAACCTGACTTCTCTTTAGTAACAAATCAACGGCTGCTATCATTCATGCATTTGATCTTCTCCCTTAATGTAATTTGAAGCTTTTAAAACCCGTCATTCGCCTTCTAACTGTCAGATCTTTTACAACTTGATATCCTTGCATATAACTCCAATAACGTTCCAAAATTCCGCAATCCGCAACTCAAGCTTTCGAAAACCTACATAAAATTAAACCATGTCTTAGACGCACAATAAAATATAATTCAATTAAAACAACTAATGCATCTACATTATTTAATTAGAGTAAATTAAATATAAACCTCCTAATTCTTTGCTTAACCTATAATTACTAATTAACCTAAATCACTTATATTTATGGCTATAAAACTAAGGTATTATGGTATATAAGATGTATAAATTATGTGTTTATCACGTCATAAACACAATCGAGCAGATGAAATAGTATGATTTTCAGCTCGTTAGCAAGAAGGTGCATGGATCAACTCCGACTCGGCAAAATAGTCTGATCTCGCACCACTTTCATTCATTTGTCTTTCATTTAATGTTTTGAGCATGATCCAGGCAAAAGCCCCAAAATTTTGTGAGCTAAAGCTCTGATTTTTTGCCATTGATGGTGGATTTTGGCGATGATGGAGACAGTGGTGCTCGCCGAGCCTCTGGGCACTAGCCGAGCTGCGGCTGTGACAACCTAAAAATCTGTATAAAAAATTCTATTGGTCGACCTAAATCAAGAAACTAAAATTCGATTTGGACTTCTCTTGAATGAATTTATTTTTAGTGCTATGTAACTTTTCGACGAGTTCCCTGCTTATCCAGGACACTTTGGCACTGGTGCTCAGCCTAGCGCCAGGGACCGAGTAGTATCTGGCACCAAGACTGAGGTAGTGAGGGGTTAGACATTAGTGTAGATTTTTCTAGTTAGCACGTTTGTAATCTAAAAAGGAATAAGAGGTCAATTATGAATAGGGATGATGTGATTCGGAGATTGGATATGTTACGGAGTTACCATATTAGAGTAAGTTTTAAAATGGTAAAAGTGTGACATTACCCATTTATCTTGGACGCCAAAAGGAAAGGATTTGATCAGTAAAAAGGTCGTTTCCTTGATAAGGATGGTGGTTTTGGGAGTTAGCACTTAAGAGGGAAGTGCAGTTGAAATCCAAAACTTACTGGGCACCAGACTTTTTGGGTGCCATGGTAAATTATGGAGGAGTTTCTTTTGGACGGATGAGATGGGGTTAGAATTAGATCAAATGAGGAGATTTGTATTCAAGCTAGAACTAGGAAACCCTAGAATCGTGAATATAATGGGAGAGTTGGTCGGCCATTGCTTTGGCTGTCCAGACTCCTCTCTCTTGTGCTCTCTCTCTCTCTATTCTCTCATCTCTCTCAACCTCTCTTCTCTTCTCTCTTGTTGGCCGACCGGAAGGAAGTGACAAGGAGGAGTGTAGGACAACCAGAACAACACACGAAGCAAAGGATTTCGATGAACAGTTTGAGGTAGAATGATTTTACATGGTTTCATTTAGGATTTTTTTAATTCTTGAATACCTAGCTCCTTATGTTTTGGCTACAAAGATATTGTTATCTTCCTGAATATGTTGATGTGTACATCCAAGATTGTGACTCATAACATGTCAAAATAATCTACCTTGATGTCTTGTTGAAATTGTTGAAATCAATGGCAATCATTCACCTGTGTTATTCTTTGTTGAATTAAATTTTGATGATAACTCGGCTCTGCTTTTGCTTCTCTATTGCTGCCATCTTTGTTCATGCAACACCCTAAAAATTGGTATGTTAACTAAAATTTCTATTTTTGGAAACTGGTCTAAAATAGGAAAGTTTTGCTACCTGATTTGATTTCTGGTTGTGTGATGTGCTTTGATGTGTTATTTGATTTTTATAATGTGAGATGATTTGATAATCACGTGACCAAATATTGCAGAGCACCAGGACGAGAGGGTTGGTCCTGGCGCTGGGTACTACCTGGCGCTGAGACTAGCCTGGCGCTAGGGTCTGAGAACACCTGACGCCAGGAGTGGGGCCAGGCTCCAGGGTGTGTGTTCAGCGGGTTAGACTCGGATGAATTCCTTATATGGTAAGTTGATTTTGGTTTTGATGTGTGGTTCGTGGTCTACGCGAGATGGTGTAACGAGTAGTGTACCCACGGGACATAAGAGACGGGCGCGCGAGGAGCTCAAGCCAAGACGCAGGGACCTAGATGCAGAGCCATGTGGCACTGGCCCAGGGGTGTCATGTGAACGTGGGTGACATGGATCATGTGATCTTTAGTCAGTTGGAGTGAATCGTGGTGCAAAGATTCAGTTTGACTTACTCGCGGTAAATAAGGAAAGTACTGCGGGATACCGGAAAGTTATTGGTTTGGTTAAGATAATTAAGGGGAGTAAATCTTAATTAAAAAGAGGTAATTAATCTACCTTTTACCAGCCAATAAGAGGGGGATGACTTGAATGGAAGGGGCGTCCCATTGGTTGATGGATATGTGGCAATCTCCTAGTTGAGATAGGAGTGGTCTAGATAAGGTAGTATCTTAATAAAAAAGATTGCAAACCCTAACTAATTGGGAATCAAATTGGCTGGGAAGTCTTGCACTATTTGGAGAAGGGTTGTGATTGGTAGGCTGAGATATGGGATTAGGAAGGGCCTTGATTTGGGTGATCTCCTAATGGAAAGAGAGATTTGCAATTTAAACCACATAGGGGCTGGCATGGGCTTTTGCATGCCAAAGTTTGAGACGCCAAGCCCTAACCCTAGCCTTGTCTTTTCCTCTTCTTTGCCATTAACTCAAGCAAGCTCTCATCTCCCTTCATAACCTCAATCCTTGTTAGTTCGAAGGAGCGAAGGTGAGTAGAGTACCTTCAAACACGTCATCCGAAGCTTGAGCCTCCTTAGCTGAAGTCAAAGCAAAGACTCGTGCCTGAGCCTTATTGTTCAACTCCCCTCCTGTCTTTTTGTCACGGTAGGGACAGTATGGCGCTATATGCCCGACCTCGTTGCAACTATAGCATCTTCTGGTATCCCGAGGACACGGCTCTCCGGCATGCGACTGTTGTCCGCAAAACCTGCATCTGCCTCCAGCGTCTGTACTGTTGTTGTGCTGAGGTTGACGATAAGCAGCCATCGTTTGACTCCGGCCATTTCCACTGTTTATCCGTGGTTGATGCTTCTGCCGCTTATCCGGTCGGTCATTGGAATGACCATTGCTTCTTTTGAACCCAGTACGCTTGAAGTTACCATCATGGCCTTCACTTGAATTCCCTTTCTTCTCCTGTGTCCTCTTATAGTCGTCCTCAAGAATAGAGGCTAACTCCACTGCTTTAGCTACCGTCGCTGGTAGTGAAACTAGAACCTTCGATCTAAGCCGATCATGCAGTCCATCAACAAACCTCCTAGCTTTCACGAGCTCATTAGGACACGCATCAGTTGCGAACCGCTGCAGCTGCTCGAACTTTGTTTCATACTGTAGTACCGACATGGAACCTTGCAAAAGAAAAGCTTCGGAGAATTGCAAGGAAATGATATTGCTAACTCGTGGAGTATAGCAAGTCACATATTCACACACGAACGGTTGCAAATAGAGTAATCTCTGACATATTATAATTCTCTACGAAGAATGGAGGAACTTGGGCACAAAGGCCGCAGGTTAGTAGTATGTGTTCCTGTATTTTTGTAGATTGCTCATGATATAAATAATCGTTCGTTTATATTGCTAAATTACTTGTACTCTATTGTGTATTTGTGTTTGTGAGTGCAAGGTTATTCCTCGTGCAAACAGAATTTGGGAGAATTTGACACATACACGACGCAAGATCTGCTTCCGCTGCGGCTCGATTACCCTTCAGAGTAAGGGGAAGGTCTCGCCGACGCCGGCAGGGGCAGCAAGCTCAGCAACTACCTGGAGCAAGGAGATCCGGTTGTGTTGGAAGTGATCTGGGTGCGAGCATCCGAGCCCGAGCGGCTTTGGCCACGGTGCTTGGTCGGAAAAAGCGGACAATGCCATCTAAATTGGTACTCGTATTTTTGTTAATTGCCTCATCTAATTGGATACTACATTAGCAAATGGCTCAAACATGGAACATAAAAATCAGTCATTACTACGGTTTAAGCCCTATGGATTAATAATGGGCTGAGTGTTTAGTCGCCAAAACATTTTTCTCCTAACCAACGTATACACACTTGTGTTCAAGTTTATATTTCTGCATTAGAAAACCCAAATTAAGTTGATATATATTGCATTTTGGCTTTCAAAAGGATCAGAGCGGTTCACATAGAGAACCTGAACACTGTGTGAAGTGTGAACTGCCCTCCATAAATTATCTTCCAGCTCAGCACAAGAAAAAGATGCATTTTTTCAATAAATCCCGTTTTAGATTAACAACTTTTCATTAATTAAAGCTGACGACCACCACCTCATTGCATTTCATTCAATTTAAAACAACAAAAGAAACACATACAGTAGAGAGAGTGCGAAGAGAGAGATCAAAGCCACCATTGTTAGCCAAACTAGTATTTACATCCAAAAAAAGAAGAAACGACGCTTGCTGCTCTCTACTGCTTCGTTCTCTTTCTCAAACTAAGCTTTCTTGGGGGATTTGACAGGCTTCTCCGCGGCCGCTCCCTCACTCTTTTGGGTCTTCTTGGGCAGCAGGACAGGATTGATGTTGGGCAGAACGCCGCCATGGGCAATGGTGACTCCGTTGAGAAGCCGCGCCAGCTCTTCGTCGTTCCTTATGGCCAGAAGTATGTGCCTCGGGATGATCCGCGTCTTCTTGTTGTCCCTCGCTGCATTTCCCGCCAGCTCCAACACCTGCAAAACCCACAAACAATCCACTTAATTTTGCGGCAATAGAAGCAAAATCGAACCCGCATTTTAATCCAACCCTCCAAATCTGTAAGAGCCACTCCTTTTTCACCAATTTGAAAGAGCTAACAGAAACCAACGATAAAAAACGCTTAAAAAATTGCTCTTTCCTCGCTCAATATACAAAAGATTTGACCTTCTGCTACAATAACCGAGGATCCATGAAAATCCATCACCAAAAATAGAAACCAACCCACCAAATCCATCTACTATCATGTCATCAAGATCAAACAAAATAAAACCCATATCACCATTTCGATCCATTTCACCGAAGATTCAAACTTTCGCAACCTTTCACTACACTAACCCAAAACCCATCACCAGAAACTGAAACCAACCCATCTTTCCCTTCATTTCTCCACAATCCTCCAATGAAGGTCAAAGAAAAAAACCCATATCGCCATTTTGATGCATTTTCCCAAATATTCAACCTTTCGCTACACTAACCGAAAATCCATGAAAATCCATCCCCAGAAATAGAAACCAACCCACATTTTCCTTCATTTCTCCAAAATCCTCCTAAGAAAATCAAACCAAAAATAATCCATATCGCCCTTTTGATGCAATTTACCTCAGCAGACAAGTACTCAAGAACAGCAGCAAGGTAGATGGGAGCGCCACGGCCGATCCTCTGCGCGTACCGACCCTTCTTCAGAAACCTACCAATGCGACCAACGGGAAACTGGAGGCCGGCCTTCTCAGATTGTCGCACCTTCCTCTTCGATGAGCCCTTCCTCCCCGCCCTCGGCGCCTCCATCGCTCTTCGCCACTGAGGAACAACACCTGATCTCCGTTGCACGAAAGAGGAGATGAGACAAGGAAAGCGTTGGCCTGAAGCGGCGGCCGGACGGTGTTTATTTATATCGATCTGAACCGTGCGTTTTGATCGACGGATGGTAATGGTGACAGCGTGGCGATCGGGGGAGTTTAGGGTTGGCCAATGGCAAGTGGTTTGCGTGGGGGTTTTGAATGGGGGTGGTGGAACTGTTTGGCCGTTTTTGGTGCGGACGTGGGAGGTTCGGTTGTGGACTGTCCGAGCCCGGATCTGAATATGGCATTTTAAAATGTTTTTTTCGTCCTAAACTGAATTTATGATTCTTTGATTAATTTTAACCATGGTTCGCCATCTTGGATCTCGGTCTCGTCTCAGTGAGCCAAAGAAACCAGTTCTTCGAGAAACCTCAGAAAGACTATGTAAAACGATCCGGACGACTTCAATCACAAAAAAAATTATAAATACATATCTTTCGTATCTACATACAAATTTTTTTTTTTGAAATTCATAAGCTAGTTTAGGCTGTGAACCAAATGGGGAAATGGGTATAAAGGCAAAAAAACCCTAGGTGTAAATATATCCAATAAAGTTAAAACTATACTGAAACTTCTAATAACATATCTTGAGGAATTTAGACTTTTATGGAGTTAATAAAATATTCACTCGGTTGGTTTTGCAGGATAAAAAGGGGCCAGGTTTGATCCGAACAATAAATTGTAAAGTTATTGGACCGAGCTAGGATATAAAATCCCGGTCCATAAGTCATCTTCCCCAAACGGGGAAGTGACCAGACTGGTCCTAAGCACCTTGTCTCTTGTCTATTGCCACCAGCTCCCCTTCCCCTCTTCCTCCTCCACCGTCATCCCCGACTATTTCCTCCCCCATATCCCCCCACTTCTCCGCCTCCACCTCCGACAAATTACCTGATCCCCCTCCCAGCGCCCTTCAACACATGAACTTTCGCTCTTACCCGCCTTGTTGCCACTTCCTCGTGCAATTGCAGTTGCTTGCCTTTGCTAGCGTCCAAGAGCCAAGGACGCACAAGACTCCTCTCGGACATAAGCACTGAAGACAATTAAAACAATTAAATTAAAAGATATCTCTTTCGAGCATAGATTCAATAAAATTAAAAACTTTATTCAAAAATACCTCGCTTTGCACACGTTCCTCTTGTACACAAGTATTCCTCGGATTAATTCCACAAAATCTATTCTAGCCTCTCTTGAGTGCATAGAATAAAATTCAATGAAAATGCATTAATTGCAAAATAAAAGTTCATACATCAACTAAATAAATTAGAGAAAGAGAAGATAAAACCGATTTAATTAGGGCTTCATCTATGCCTCAGATGGGGTTTAGCTGGCCATCAGTGTCATTTTTCACTAGTCACCAAACACGGTGATCTACACATGAATTATATATATTATTATCTCCTAAACTTATATTTATGCTTGTGTTTGTTTAGAATTACTACTACTTTAATATAGTTTTTAGTTTTTGTAGAAAACAAGAGTAATACACAGAAATGAGATGAAAAAGAACTTTAATGGTTAAATCTTCATAACTTCGTATGCAAATCTCTGATTGGACTGATTCAAGTTCATGTTAAATTTCAAGAAGTCAGCTTTCCAACGCCACAAACCACAAGCAATTCGGAGTTTGGAGCAGAAAGTTATAGTCATTTGAAAATTATGAACAGTAACTACGATCGATCTGCATTTCAGACACGATCGATTGCCAGAGCAGTAAAATAGTGTTTTTGAATAAAACGATCGATCGGCATCAAAATGATCGATCGTATCTACTGGAGTTTTTGGTTTCGCGTAAAATAGTAAACACGATTTATCGGTATAAAAGTGATCGATCGGCTGTCAAGATGAAACGGACAATCGGTACGATAACGAGGGATTTTGTGAAGGAAATTGATCGATTGTAAGGTGATTGATCAGCAATACAGAGCGATCGATTGCCATGTGCGGAAAAACCTAAAACAAGCCTATTTTGAGTTGGATTTGGAAGGGGATGTTGTGACGTCAGGCCAGGCCCATGCAACCCACGTCACTGGCCCATCACGATAGCCATTAGGATATTTGATTGAACCGTATCTTATTGTAATCAGACCCGTTTAGGCTAATTGTTAGGTAAGGGGCTGAATGGGAATAATTAGTGCCAATTAGTGGCCCATCAGATTGGCCAGATGGCCCTGGCGCCATCTGCTCTCTTTAAAAAGGAGGTCGTCCTCCTCATTTGAGTTATGCAATCAAACAAGTTCTAGTTATCTTCTCTATTCTTCCTTCTTCTTTGCTGATTTGGTACCTTGTGATCCTTACGGGTCACAACATTGGTATCAGAGCGGTCCCGATTTGTGACAGAGATGCCGCCTCGTAAGCAGCCAGCGACAGCCAGTGAGGCACAGCCAGATCAAGGCGTGACCAACGAGGCCACTAGCCCGAAGGCAACCAGCGAGAACGACATGGCCGAGATCAGGTCCATGCTTGCGAAACTGCTTCAGTTGCAGACCTCGCAGGCACAAACCACGGCCAACCAAACAGGAGGGGCGCTGACTCCTCCGCCAGTGTTTTCGGAACCTAATGGAGAGACGTCTCAGGCGGGTGGATCGAGGGGTTATGGTGGATCAGGAACAGGGATCCCTCCGCCTAACAACACCATGCAAGGGGTTTGATTTGGATCCCTTCACCAGACAGGAGATGGCGGCCGTTGGGGAGGAGGAGTACGAGGCATTCCAGGTATTCGACAAAATGCCTCTATGACCACACCTCTCCGGAATATCCAACAGGAGTTCGAGGGGGACTATGAGGAGCCGCTGGGTCATCAAGGGGGCCTGCGTGGAGGGGCAGAGCCCCGACTGGCTCGTCTTCAATTTTCCCGATACAGTGGAGAAGAAGATCCCACGGAGTGGATCTATAAGGCGGAGAAATTCTTCGACTATCAGGGGACCTATTCGGAGACCGAATGGTTGCGCATAGCAGCGTTCCACCTGGATGGTGATGCTTCGGTGTGGTTCCGCTATTACGAAAAGGAGGTCAGATATCCGACATGGGCGTCCTTTGCTGATGAACTCTGCGTATAGTTTGGCCCCAATGAATTCCAGGACTTTAACGAGATGTTATCCAGCTTGCGCCAGACCACAACAATACGAGCATATTATACCGAGTTCATGAAGATTGCCAATCGTCTGCCTGATTGGCCAGTCGCTGCTCTTGTGGGAACATTCAAGAGGGGATTGAAGCAGGAGATATCAGACGAGATGAGACACTACCCTTGGCACACGATGAGGGATGTGGTACATCATGCTCGCATCGAAGAGGAAAAACTGGGCCGACAGCGACGAGGTGGACGTGGGGGAATCGTACAGTGGGTCCCTATCAACTCAGCGCAGGGTTCAACACCAGCGCTTGGTCCTTCTACCGGCCGGCCCATTGCTGCAGGGGCGTTGGCTACGCCTGTCCGTCGTCTAACCCAGGCCCAGATGGAAGAACGCAGAGCCAAGGGGTTGTGTTTCAACTGCGACGATAAATATGTCAAGGGTCATCGTTGTTCAGTTCCAGGAAGCTTATTGATTGTGGAGGGTGACGAGGACATGACCGACCCTATTGAGGAGATGGCCCATGATTATGCTGACGTGCAACCGGAGATCTCGATGCACGCATATTCGGGTACTTTCACCCCACGCACTATGCGAGTCCAAGGACTGCTCAAACGCCAAGACGTAGCAGTGTTGATTGACAGCGGATCTACCTACAACTTCATTAACGACAAGGTGGCACAGCGGTTGGGCTGCTATGTGACGGATGCCAAGCCCTTTGACGTTCTCATTGGGGACGGTAAACATCTCAGGAGCTCGGGGGTATGTGCCTAGGCCACCCTTACTATCCAGGGGCACACCTTCATTACTGATCTTTTCCTACTACCGACCAAGGGAGCCGACATCGTCTTAGGGGTCCAATGCCTCTAGGACTTAGGCGATGTAGTATGGAACTTCAAGGCTTTGGTTATGGATTTCGAAGTCAATGGGCAACGGGTGCGCCTGCAGGGAGCCCAGCCTGGGGTATTACACACAGCCCAGGCTGTGGGGTCCTTCTTCCGATTTGCCGCCCAGGGACTGATGTTGCAACAGAGAGCAAGTATGGATGTGGCACAGGCCGAAGTTCCGGAAGACATGCGCCTCATGTTGGATGACCACCAGGATCTCTTCTCGGAGCCCACTGGACTACCGCCGGTCAGGGGCCATGACCATGCTATCCCCATTATTCCTGGTGCAGCGCCAGCTAATGTACGGCCTTACCGTTATCCACACGTGCAGAAGACGGAGATTGAACGCCTGGTATGGGACATGCTGACATCCGGAATCATCCAACCTAGTACTGGTTCTTTTTCTTCACCTGTGTTGTTGGTGAGCAAAAAGGACGGGACGTGGAGGTTCTGTGTGGACTATCGCGCCTTGAATGTGATTACAGTGAAAGACAAATATCCTATCCCAGTCATAGAGGAGTTATTGGACGAGTTGGCTGGTGCTATGTTCTTTAGCAAACTCGACTTGCGCTCCAGCTACCATCAGATTCGAATGCAACCGTCCGATGTACACAAGACGGCATTCCGCACACACGACGGTCACTTCGAGTTTTTGGTCATGCCTTTTGGCCTGACCAATGTACCGGCAACATTCCAAAGCCTGATGAATGATCTTTTCTGTCCCTTCCTCAGACAGTTTGTTCTGGTATTTTTCGATGACATTCTCATCTACAGCAAGTCTTGGACGTCACACCTAGAGCATTTGAGGTTGGTTTTCTCTACTTTAAGAGCAAATTCATTATTTCTTAAACGCTCTAAATGCTCTTTTGGAAGCAAGCAAGTGGAGTATTTGGGCCATATTATTGCTCATACAGGAGTGGCCACCGACCCAACCAAGTTATCCGCTATGACCTCGTGGCCTGCGCCCACATGTGTTAAAGGCCTCCGCGGATTTCTGGGCTTAACAGGCTACTACCGCCGGTTCATCAGACAGTATGGTGTCCTAGCCAGCCCTCTTGCCGCCCTACTCAAAAAGGGAGCATTCACCTGGACAGACGGAGCCCAAGATGCATTTGATCGCCTGAAGCAGGCCATGGTCACAGCGCCTGTTCTTCTATTGCCGGATTTCACTCTTCCGTTTGTGGTGGGAGGAGACGGATGCATCAGACACGGGCCTGGGGGCGGTCCTATTGCAACAAGACCGACCTGTGACCTTTTTTAGCAAATCACTCTCTGGTCATTCATTGCAGCTATCCGCTTATGAGAAAGAAATGATGGCCATCGTTCATGTAGTGACCAAATGGCGACCATATTTACTGGGGCGTCGGTTCACCATCCGCACTGATCATCAGCCTCTTAAGTATTTCCTTGAACAGCGGGTATCGACACCAGCACAGCAACACTGGGTGAGCAAATTATTGGGGAATGATTATGAAATTATCTACAAGAAGGGGTCTGAGAACACAGTGGTGGACGCCTTGTCGCGCCGGGACAGCATGGGCACATGTTTGGCACTCTCCGTTCCGAGTTGTCCGTTCCTGCCCGACCTCCGCCAGGCATATAAGGACGACCCTTTCACTCAGCGCCTCATCACACGCCTTCAGGAGCAGCCCGCGGATGAGCCGTCCTACACATGGCATGATGGCATTTTATTATGGCGAGGCAGATTATGGGTCCCAGATACGGGAGATTTGCGCCAGCGAATCATTTCTCATTTCCATGATACAGTGATGGCGGGTCATGAAGGTGTGTTCCGGACGTACAAGAGGGTGAGTCAAAGTTTCCTATGGCCTGGTATCCGACGCGCCATCCAGAGCTATGTGGCCGCTTGTGACATTTGTCAGCGTGCCAAGGCGGCAACCACTTCCCCGCAGGGATTGCTTCAGCCCCTTCCGATTCCAGATCGGGTTTGGGAGGATATTTCGATGGATTTTATTGAAGCGTTGCCAGTGGTGCAAGGAAAATCTGTCATTCTAGTGGTTGTGGACCAGCTGTCCAAGTATGCCCACTTCTGCCCCCTGAGCCACCCTTTCACTGCCAGGACGGTGGCGGAAGTTTACGTCAGCCATATCGCTAAGTTACATGGGATGCCTCGAACTATTGTGTCCGATCGCGATAAGGTATTCCTATCTACCTTCTGGCGTGAGTTTTTTGCTCTTCAGGGAACAACACTTCACATGAGCACGGCCTATCATCCCCAGACCGATGGCCAAACTGAGGTGGTCAACAGATGTTTGGAGCAGTATCTACGGTGTTTTGTGGGGACTCAGCCTCGCAAATGGTTACAGCTGCTCCCTTGGGCCGAATGGTCGTATAATACGGCCTATCATACTCGGACGGGTTTTTCCCCTTTTGAAGTGGTATATGGCCGACCCCCACCATCGGTTCTCTCTTACGTTCCACAGCGTTCTTCTGTTGCGGAAGTAGATTATATTCTTCAGTCGCGAAATGAGGTACTCCGATAGTTAAAGGCTAACTTGGCATCAGCGCAGAATCGCATGAAGCAAATATATGATAAAAAGCGCACGGACAGGAGTTTCAGGAGGGTGATCTGGTCTATGTGTCCGTCCTTCCTCAGCGCCAGACGTCCTTGTTTGGACGGACCAGGCCAAGCTGGTGCCCCGTTACCATGGTCCCTATGCAGTGGTGGAGCGTGTTGGCGTCGTGGCTTATCGTCTGGCCTTACCTCCGGAATCGCTGGTTCATCCTGTCTTCCACGTTTCTCGCCTCCGTCGGTTTGTTGGTGACCCTTCTACCGTGACTATTGGTGGACCACTTCCGCTTCAGCCTCGGGCCGACTCCGATGCACCGGTTCCGGCGTCAGTTATGGACAAACGCCGGGTACGGCGGGCTGGGCATATTACTACAGAGATTTTGGTCGCCTGGCGGGGTAAACCGTTGGATGATGCTACATGGGAGTTGGAAGACGATATTGTGGCTCGTTTTCCGGAACTGTCGCCTTGAGGACAAGGCGACCAGCGGAGCGTGGTGGCTTGTTGTGACGTCAGGCCAGGCCCATGCAACCCACGTCACTGGCCCATCACGATAGCCATTAGGATATTTGATTGAACCGTATCTTATTGTAATCAGACCCGTTTAGACTAATTGTTAGGTAACGGGCTGAATGGGAATAATTAGTGCCAATTAGTGGCCCATCAGATTGGCCAGATGGCCCTGGCGCCATCTGCTCTCTTTAAAAGGAGGTCGTCCTCCTCATTTGAGTTATGCAATCAAACAAGTTCTAGTTATCTTCTCTATTCTTCCTTCTTCTTTGCTGATTTGGTACCTTGTGATCCTTACGGGTCACAAGAGGGGACCTTCGGGGTTTCTCTTCAAACATATAAATAAACCTTATGGGAGAACGTTTTGGGGGTATCTTGAGTATTTTAGAGGCTAGAGCAAAGGAGAGAAGAAGAAGAAGATGAAGATGAAGAAAACAATGATGGATTCTCTTCCAATTCAAGGCTAAACACTTTTCTAAGGCATAGATGAAGCCCAATAATCTGGTTGTGTAGTTTCTTTTCTCTCATCTTATGTTTTACTTTAGTTGGTGTATAGATTTTATTGTATAATCACTGTTAATTCATTAAGGTTTGTTCTTTGTACCCGAGAGAGACAATAGTGAATTCTTGTGAGTTTCAATCCGAAGAATACTTGCGTATCCGGGAGGAACGTAAGTAGACTGTAGTGTTATATATCAATAAAGTTTCATTGATTTATACTCGAGAGAGAGAGATCACAATTCCCTGTTTTAACTGATTTATGTGTTATATCCGAGAGGAGAGCACTATATTTTGAGTTGACAAGTGTATATCCGAGAGGAATATGCTAGCCAATGGAAATCTTTATTCAAAAGAGAGAGAGAGAGAGAGAGAGAGAGAGAGAGAGAGACGATACATTAGTTTATTGTGGTGGATTCGAAGCCTTGGTCTTTTTTATATTGATTAAATCTCACCCTAGTTTAGTTAAAGTTCACTGCTTTCCTTAGAATAACTAAAAGCTACTTTCTTTTGAATTTGGTAAAAATATTAATTAGTCCCTGAGGTTCGACAACCCTAATACTCACTGTAGTACCATTTCTTGTGTACTTGCAAGGGTTTTATATTTAAATGATCACACGGTTCACCAGAACTGTAGCAATTTATTATAGCAGGAACACTATAGCAATGGTATTGTTCATTCGCCTTCTTCAATGAGCCGAAATCACTGTAGCAGCATCCGTCCTCTTCTTGGATGTAAATCAACGGCTTAATTTTTCTCTGCACGTGATTCAATGTTTTAAATCAATTGACTCTTTAAAACCCACCAACGCTTAACCATTGGATGATCAATGTCTTAATCTCTTTCCATATAAATCAAATTGAGGCGCGATAAATCCATGATCTGCAGCTCGAGCTCTTTGAGCCCTACTCAAACAATCAAACTAAATTTAGACGCACATTAAATATTTTTCCTTTCAACACATTGAGTGAATATAAACGAATCAATTAAGCACAATTTCTAATTAAAGAAAATAAAGTCTTAATTATTGAATTAGCTCTAATAACTCATAATTATTCCTAATTATCATGAAAAGACACTAACAAATATGGAATTAGAGGCATATAAATGTGTTTATTTATGTATATATCAGATAGGTAGAGTGCCCAATTCACTAATATTGCCCATTTCACTATTGTTAACGACATTAGCTAGTTGGCCTATTCAGGCCTCAAGCTTGGTAAAGGATTGTGTGTGAGAGTGCATAAGTTGAGACGAACTCGTGAATTAGCCTTGAGTTCTATTAAAATAGCGAGAACCACTTGTTCAAAGGAGAGGCTCCTAGTGGGCTGGGCATCTGAGCATGTTGGGGTAGTGGTTGTTAAAAAGTGTTTGGCACACGTGTTGTGTGAGAAAGAGCAGGAATTTTCTCACATTTATTAGGGGAAGCTATCGGTTGCTGACTATTATCACAAGTTTTAGAGGTTGTCAAGTTTTGCAAGGGGTAGTTTCCCTACAGAACTTAAGCAGGTAGAGCACTTTGTCTGGAATCTCCATGAAGGATTGAGGTCGAAGGTCATGTCTGGTAAGCTTAAGACCTTAGATGAAGTAGTTATTGTTGCTTTTGATCGTTTAAATATAAAACCCTTGCAAGTGCACAAGGCAATTATACTACGACGAGTATAGAAAGGGTTATCGAACTTTATGGACGGTGAATACTTTACTAAATTCAAGAGAAAAGTTGTAGTTTTTAGTTACTCTAAAGAAAGCAATGAACTTTAACTATCCCTTCAACAGAAAATTGGCCCATCGGATATTGGGGTTGGACAGGTAAAGTGCATTCTTCGTTCATATCCATGGCCTGTGCCAGTTGTTCTAACTATGTTTCAATGTTGGCAAGAGTCTGTGTATGAGAATGGATAATCTGGGCTTCGGTACTTAGCTCACCTATCAGCTCTCTGTGTTTGATGTCTATCTTAGTGTCCATCTTAGCTTCCATCGCATTGAAAGATCAGAGGAGAGTAGATTAGGTGGCTAGCATTTGGCTCATTTGATCCCCGGCAATGGCGCCAAAAACTTGATCATTTAAATATAAAACCCTTGCAAGTGCACAAGGCAATTGTACTACGGCGAGTATAGAAAGGGTTGTCGAACCTCAGGGACAGTGAATACTTTACTAAATTCAAGAGAAAAGTTGCAGTTGTTAGTTACTCTAAAGAAAGCATTGAAATTTAACTAAACTAAGTTGAGATTAATCAATGGAGAGAATTATCAAGGCAATGAATCCACCACTAGACATGCAATTACTACTCTTAATTATTATTAAACATAGGTTAACATGATATGGTAATTCTTGTTCTTGATCGGACACACGAATTACTAATAAATTCACTAACGTTCTTGATCGGACACGAAAGTTCATCCACTATTGTTTAGTCAATCCTATCCTTGATCGGCCATAGAATCAATCACAACTCTATTATAATGTAATTAATCTTATCCTTGATCGGGCATAAAATCAATCACAATATCTAATTCCATTCATAATCAATCAAGTCTATGGTCAAGCACTCAAAAGAATACTCATGAAATCGCATTAAGCATGAATCATAATCAACTTTATAAAATTAAACTATCAAGAGTAGTAATACACATCTAGGGCTTCATCTAGCCTTGAATAAAAGTTTAGTTACACATAGAAAGACAAAAAAGAGAAGCCTGTTTATGTAGATCCATCGTCATGAATCCTTCTTCCTCTTTGCTCCAAAAGACTCATTTTCTTGCTCTTCTCTATTCTCCAATATAGCTCCAAAGGTGATCTCCAAGTTGGTCTCCAAGATTGCCCAAAACGTTCTCCCATAAGGCCTATTTATAAGTTTCAAGAGAAACCACGAAGTCCCCTTCCAAATCCGAGTCGAAATAGGTCTTATTTCGGTTTACCGCACAAGACAATCGATCGCTCCGTATTGCCGATCGTTCGCCTACCGATAGATCACAATTCTTCATTATTTTCCCCTGATCGATCGTTATGCCGATCGATACCGTATGACTCCAATCGATCGTAGTTACTGTCTTCTGCTGATAAAAAACTCCAGTAGATACGATCGATCATTTTTATTCCGATCGATCGTTTCCTTCAATAACACTGTTTTACGGCTGAGGCGATCGATCGCATTGAATGTCCGATCGATCGTAGTTACTGTTCATGAATTTCAAATGGCTATAATTTTCTGCTCCAAACTCCGAATTGCGCATAGTTAGTGGCATTGGAAAATTGACTTCTTGAAATTTAACATGAAGCTTGAATCAGTCCAATCAAATATTTGTACACGAAGTTATGATGATTTAACCATTGAAGTCTATTTTCACCTCGTTTCTATATATTACTCTTGTTTCCTACAAAAACCAAAAATTATATTAAAGTAGTAGAAATTATAATCAAACACTAGCATAATCATAAGTTTAGGAGATAATAAAATGCATAATTCATGTGTAGATCACACCCCCAAACCTAGATTTTGCTAGTCCCTAGCAAAACAAAATCAAACAAACAAATAAAGGAACTAATGCAAAAAAATAAATACCACTTTCGTAGGGAACACGATTGCATTGAGCGTATGCAACAAGACGTTAAACCTCTAGGTGTTTCTAGTAGGACGAGTTGTGTCTCGTGAGGGTTTGTAGCCTTGCTACCCACAAACATGTATTTATTAATCTAATTAACCAAAGTACAAAAACAAAGCAAAAATTAAGACATTGCAAAACACACAACCTATTATCCCGATAAATGCATACTACATTGCTTAAGAAAATCAACCACATGTACTTGGTTCATAATCAACAGGAATATAGAAGCCCTCAAGTAAGTGGTTTTATTCCACACTTTCATCTTGAAAATTTCTGCTCAATATAATATAGCATGATAATATAGATAGTAAAAAGTGTAGAACATTGTAGCAATATATTCTAATTTTCTATTTTATACAGATCCAGTGTTACCCATTAACCAAAGAACATCAAAATCTATATAGTCATCGTTATCTTTAGGTTCATGATAGCACAAATTTACGCGCCTCATTCGGGTCCAACATTCCAGATTTGAGAGGATAATACACCATAAAATTTTTTTTTTCAATAGGACTGTGTAAGGCCTAACTTCAAGATGCTTAGGTTTAGCAATGACTTAGGCCAATGACTCCCAACCAATTTGGCTTAGGGCATTAGGTTTTAAGTAGACCGCTTCGAGCCCGAGTGATAAACATAAAATATACACATTTATAAGCCTTATTTACCTATTTGCTAGTATAGATTTAATGATAAAATATGAATAAAATGGGTTATTTGTGATTAGGACAGTAATTAGGGGATTAATAATTAAGTTATTCTAATTAACTATTTTAGATGCATTAAAGAATTGAAGGAATCATATTTTTATTATGTGTCTAATTTTGGTTTGATTTGATTATTGTAGGTTTCTAGAAGTTAGAATTGCATATCGTGGGATTAGAGCGCGTAAATTGGGTTTATATGCAAAGAGATCAAGTTTGAGAAGATCCGACGGCTAGGAGACTTGAAGCGGGTTTTTAAAGCTCAAATCAATTTAAAGAAAAAAAATCAAGTGCAGAGATGATCCAGATCGTTGATTGGCATCCAAGGAGAAGGCGGGTTTTATTCCAAAAGAAAAGAACCGTCCAGATGATATCGGACGAATAAGAGCGATACGATGGGTTTTTTTTTCTGAAAAAAAAATAGAGCTTTATTTTGTGATTTGGGTTGTGTTTTGGGTAGTGTTTTGGCTGGAAATCAAGAGGCTTTTGAACTGGTAGAACAGAGAATCGTGCTTAAATTGAAGATAGCAGAGTCGTGCTGAGCAAGGGAATTCCTTTGAATGGCTGCGATTGGGTTTGGATAAGATGGGATGCGGTTTGGATAAACTCAAATCGAATTTGGGATTTGAAGATCAGACTTTGGATTGGCACAGATATGAATTTTGGGGCTGCTCTCGAACTGCTATAAAAACAGGCCGGAGGACGGATGAAACAGGGGGCTGTTTTGGGTCGTTTTAAATAGAAAAACAGAAAAGTTGGGTCGTGATTTGGGACGTATTCCGGTGGGATTTTGGCAGGAAATCAAAGAGGAGGAAGAAGAGAATCGGCAGCGGCAAGAAGAGGAAGAAATCAAGAGGAAAATGGAAGTTTTTGGGTTGTTTTCGCACTTGCTATAGTACTGCTATAATATTTTCGAATTGCTACAGTAACCGGGCTATTGGGGAAGATGAATAATGCGCTGCTACAGTGAACAACAAATTGTGAACAGTACCCGTGAATAGTGTTCTTGCTACAGTGATTTCTTATATGCAATTTCTTCCAAAATCTGATTTTTCTTTTCTCATGAATATGAATAGCTAAATTGTTTGTCAAAGCTAAAGGTGACATTATTTGATTAATATTTTTATGTCTATGAAAAACATGCTTATTGTTTATTTTGATTGAATAGAGATATTTAGAAATAGTCATAATCTACATAATTATTTGATTTGTCGTTAACGTAAGGTACGGCGAATGCTTATAATTCCCTGTGATTAGTAGACTATGCTTGTTAAAGATAAATTTTCAATCGAAATCTTTATGTTAATGGTTATGATGAACGTGAATGAAATATCATCCGATTAGGTTAAATCATTATTTGGATCTAATTGTATAACTAAATAGACATAGAATATTGATTAAATAATTGATCCTTGAAGCTTTGATATCTTTCATCGATTATCTTTGCCCATATCTAGTTAGTTTTAATTAAATTTTTAATCGTCATTTTAGTAGTTAATTAAATTACAATCTCTCTACAAAATTTCCTGATAAGAATTTTAATTTACTGAGTTAAGTAGTTCTTAGATTAGTTTGGAGTAAAATATTCCTACATCATTCCCTGTGGTTCGACCTTGGACTTACCAAGTATATATTATAATTTATCAACCTATTTTGGGGTTTGATCACCGAGCATCAGCCTAAGTTAATCCTATAAAGTCAAGCAGCCCCTTTCTTTCATTTTGTTTTCATTTTTTTGTATTTTCATTTTCAACATATATATTTTCAATCACATCTTTATTTTGTCCGGGCTGTATTATACTCTCATCCTATTTTCGGTTCCAATCCCTTGCCATTACCAAGTAAATAGTCTATCATGATCTTTTAAGCTCAACAGATAACTACACATCATCCAATGACTCTGACTAAAGACATCCCACTGTAAATTAGCATTCAATAAATCTCTAGATGGTAATACTTTATGTACTAGTGTGTGTGAGTGAGTTTTCTTAGTTCAAGCACCTGTTCTAAGAGGATTGTGACAGAAAGATATGCTCAGTTAAGTGTATCTATCCTCCAATATACTTACTCACACTTCCAATGTCAATTAATCTCTTAAGAATTGAAGCATGCATTATTACGGGATAAACTATCAAAACCTATCAAAAAAATACTAACAAACAACCTAAAAACTAATTTTTTTTTCTGATTTTTATTTTTATGAAAGTAATATTCTCTCCCCCAAACCTATTGTGAACATTATCCTCAATGTGAACAAAATATAGCATGATAATGAGCATATAACAAAGAAAATCAGATAAAGGCAAGAATATACCTGAATACGTGGGTTGCCTCCCACCAAATGCTAAGTTCAACGTCTTCAGCCAGACTGAGCCACGATCTTTTGCAGGGTTTAGATCCTCAAGAATTCAGGCTGGATCAATTAAATGATTTCCCCACACACTCCTATCCTTGTGGCATATGTGTGGAGCATATCGTGGAATGAAAGGGTGGAGTGGTGGGTGAGGAAGCTTTGGAAATAGAGGTCCCTGCATTAGCCACAGAAAAAATTCATGAGAGAATTTCAAAATAAAGGGATCCTCCTCCCCCAAATCAACCAATTTGGCAATAGGGGCCATGTCTAGTAACACTTGTTTAAAAGACTAATCTAATAGTGACTCATATATACAATCTATGAAACAATCTAAGTTACGTTCAATGAACAAAGAATTAGATTGATCTAGACAGAGTATGAATGGTGCTTCAGGAACAGAAGGTTCCATTAATAGTGCCATAGATTGTGACTCCTCAGATATAGAAGAAGGTTGAAAAATTGGTTCTATCAACACACTCACTTCTTCTTTGATTTCCAAACCTTCTTCATCGTTTTGTAAAACCCACTCAAGCTCATTTTCAAATCTTTGGGCACGCTGAAGGGATGGAATATCATGGTCACAGGAAAAATATATCCCTTTGACAGAAAATTGGCCCATTGGATATTGGGGTTGGACAGGTAAAGTGTATTCTTCGTTCATATCCATGGCCCGTGCCAGTTGTTCTAACTGTGTTTCAATGTTGGCAAGAGCCTGTGTATGAGAATTGATAATCTGGGCCTGGGTACTAGCTCACTTGTCAGCCCTCTGTGTTTGGTGTCTATCTTAGTGTCCATCTTAGCTTCCATCGCATTGAAAGCTCAGAGGAGAGTAGATTGGGTGGCTAGCATTTGGCTCATTTGATCCCCGGCAACGGCGCCAAAAATTTGATCGTTTAAATATAAAACCCTTGCAAGTGAACAAGGCAATTGTACTACGGCGAGTATAGAAAGGGTTGTCGAACCTCAGGGACGGTGAATACTTTCATAAATACAAGAGAAAAGATGCTGTTTTTAGTTACTCTAAAGAAAATAATGAATTTTAACTAAACTAAGTTGAGATTAATCAATGGAGAGAATTATTAAGGCAATGAATCCACCACTAGACATGTAATTACTACTCTTAATTATTATTAAGCATAAGTTAACATGATATGGTAATTCGTATTCTTGATCGGACACACGAATTACTAATGAATTCACTAATGTTCTTGATCGGACACGAAAGTTCATCCACTATTGTGTAATCAATCCTATTCTTGATCGGGCATAGAATCAATCACAACTCTATTATAATGTAATTAATCTTATCCTTGATCGGGCATAAAATCAATCACAATATCTAATTCCATTCATAATCAATCAAGTCTATGGTCAAGGACTCAAAGGAATACTCAGGAAATCGCATTAAGCATGAATCATAATCAACTTTATAAAATTAAACTATCAAGAGTAGTAATACACATCTAGGGCTTTATCTAGCCTTGAATAAAAGTTTAGTTACACATAGAAAGAAAGAAAAGAGAAGCCTGTTTATGTAGATCCATTGTCATGAATCCTTCTTCCTCTTTGCTCCAAAAGACTCCTTCTCTTGCTCCTCTCTATTATCCAATATAGCTCCAAAGGTGATCTCCAAGTTGGTCTCCAAGATTGCCCAAAACGTTCTCCCATAAGGCCTATTTATAAGTTTGAAGAGAAACCACGAAGTCCCCTTCCAAATCCGAGTCGAAATAGGTCTTATTTCGGTTTACCGCACATGGCGATCGATCGCTCCGTATTGCCGATCGTTCGCCTACCGATAGATCACAATTCCTTCATTATTTTCCCCCGAGCGACTGTTATGCCGATCGATGCCGTATGACTCCGATCGATCGTAGTTACTGTCTTCTGTAGATCAAAAACTCCAGTAGATATGATTGATCATTTTTATTCCGATTGATCGTTTCCTTCAATAACACTATTTTGCGGCTGAGGCGATCGATCGCATTGAATGTCCGATCGATCGTAGTTACTGTTCATGAATTTCAAATGGCTAAAACTTTCTATTCCAAACTCCGAATTATGTGTAGTTGGTGGCGTTGGAAAGCTGACTTCTGAAAATTTAACATGAATCTTAAACCAGTCCAATCAGAGATTTTCACACGTAGTTATGATGATTTAACTATTGAAGTCTATTTTTACCTCATTTCTGTGTATTACTCTTGTTTCCTACAAAAACCAAAAACTATATTAAAGTAGTAGAAATTCTAATCAAACACTAGCATAATCATAAGTTTAGGAGATAATAAAATTCATAATTCATGTGTAGATCAGCTTTCAACCACAAAGGGTATAAAAAGTGTTGGAGGAAATGAAGTCCATAGACTTTAAGTCTCACATTGAAGTAAGAGATGTCATGCTTGTGACAATTGGAAGGGGATGAAAGTGTTTAAGGGATTTGACAGGAAGGTTAGCTTTAACCTGAGAAAAGGGGATAGGCGAAACTGGGAAATTTTGGGTGTAGGAAGTGTGGCAAACAACACTTCAGAAAGGATTGTGAAGGAAAATCACTCGTGTGTTGGAATTGTGGAGAGGAGGGCCATATCGCCCTTAACTGTCCCAAGCCTTCTAGTGGTTCTTGCAAGGGACCAACCGACAAGGATACCAAAGAAGAGGGAATTGCTCGTGTTTTCGATCTGAATGCGGAGGAGACAAATGACCACGTTGTCATGGAAGGGTATGCCTTTGATTTTGAATTTTTGTGCTAAGGTGCTTTTCGATTCGGGTGCTTTACATTCTTTTGTTTCCCATTATGAATATTAAACTGACATGGTATAAACTAGAACTACCCTTAACCATAGCTTCCCCTATGGAGAACTCGATGACCTTAAAACGTTGTCTGAAGGATGTTCCAATTGTTCTAGAGGGGGTGAGTATGGAGATGTCAGAATTCGATGTAATCTTAGGACTGGATTGGTTCTTCCATTTGGGAGAACTCTTAGATTGTACAAAGAAGATACTATTGTTCTGTAGAGCTAGATGTTAGAAGGCCAGATTTCTGGGACCATATTGGAAAGGAGATGCTCACTTAGTCTCAGCCATGAAAGTGTAATGCCCCATATTTTTTAAAATTCAATTTGTATGAAAACTTGGAGTAAAGTTCCACGGAAGACAAATTCAATGATAAATCACATTAAATTGGAGCCATAGCTCGAGCCCATCTCATTCAAAAATTTTGGCTAAACTAATCAAGGGCATTACTTTCGACCATTTTCAAACATGATTTAGTTTGAAGCTAATTTCATAATTAATTATTTAAATAACATTTAAACAGGATCCATATCGAAGCATCACATGTCACAATCCACAAATAATCATTACAATACTAATTAACTCGCACACACACGTGCCTATAGTCATACTGAATTGAAATATAACTAAAGAAACATATCCTAATTTCTTCTTGCTTCTAGCCTCTCTGCTCTCACCCGCATCCCATGCTTCTACGTCTATTCTTTAGAACCTATGGAGAAAGCATGTTTAGTACATGTGCCTCATTAGGAAAAGCTATAACCACTGACCTTGCATTCATTAGTCAACTATAAACAAAAGTACAGTTGTTCTAGCATTCACTTATTAGTTCAATTTTCTTACTTATCATTCTTCTACCACTATTGATGCTTAATAGTATACTACCCTACGCCTCAATTCTAAGGTCATGGGTTGTCACGCCCCAAAATCTTTACCTCGATCGGAGTAGGGAAGTCTTTTTCAATACCATCTTTGGTGAGATAGGAACCCTGGGATGTGACTTGGGATAGTCGAATCAACCGGCCAATTACATCATCTCAAAAGAAAGTGTAATCGACATCACCAGGAACACTCAAGAACGTGGGAACTCATCATCAAATCTCAAAATAAAACATTATATATGTATTAAATGAATCCTACATAGTCTTTATTACAGCAATTCTCATAAATTGTCAATCAAAAGATAGCATCAAAGATATATATGGCACACAATGGCTAGAAATATCAAACTAAACAAATAAATGAAAATTTTTTACTCATCTTCAAGTCTTCTACGCCACATTCCTGGTCTGCAATCGTCCTGAATCACTGATCTTTCACGCCTGTATCAGAGGATGCATGAGTATTCTGCAAAAATACCTAGTAGGATGCAAAAACCCACAAGAGACACAATAATTACGTGAAGAAAGATTTACTCAATAGAAACAGAAATATATAATATCTGAAGGACTGATCACAAGGTTTACTTCACCTGAATAGAAAGGTTAGTCAACATCAACAATCTCAATTCGCAAGTATAGAGAAAATAACAATAAGACTATGAATAAACATATGTGCAAGGAGATAATAACAATTTTATCAAAGGCTCCAAGCATCTATAGTGCAAGGAGTTAAAATTTCTGCTTGCTAAACTGATCACTCGCAAGTGACTAAATAATATACCAGAACCATCGTAGGGTTTCTCCCTTTGGAACCCTGCCATGCGTCTAGGATGCTGAGGACCTTCCGTAATGGCAACAGTCTAACGTACGTATAGCGTCTCCCTTCGGGAATAAATATCAGAGACCTCGCAAGATCTAGCAATGGCTTTAATGAGCATACTATGAATCCACTTCGGAGAGAGCCTCGCAAGGTCTCTAGTGGAGAAAACAGTCATGTAACAGTATGGGCAATATTTCAAAGGAATAGAGGTCGCAGCACTCTAAGATTATAAGGTATCATTTACTGGATAGATTCACTATTTGGAGTATAAACAAATTGTTGTGGCCGCTGCGACCACAGGAGATTGCCTGGCGGCAAGGAGGAAGAGGGAGAAGGAGAAGAGTAAGGAGAAAGATAAGTTCTTTATTGCATACCCCTCTCACGAGGAAGACGATCTCAATATAAAGAGGTAGATGGCGCAATTGACTAGGGCGCCATCTGTCTACTCTGATGGGCCATTAGTGGCGCTACTCTGATGGGCCACTAATTGGCACTAATTATTCTCTATCAGCCCGTTTCCTAACAATTAGCCTAAACGGGTCTGATTACAATAAATCAAATATCCTAATAACTGAAATTACGCATGACGGTCTGCTGGCCTGCTGGCGGCGCTGGGCCTGGCGCAGGCCCTCTGCTGGCGGAGAGCCTGGCGCTGGGCCTGGGCTACTGGCATTCACAACACTCCACCACGCTCCGCTATCGCATTGTCCTCAATGCGACCAAGACGGAAAACGAAGCAGAAACTCATCATCAAGGACCCACTCCGCGTCCTCCAATGGCTGGCCCTGCCAGGCGACCAATACCACTGTCACAATACGTCCAGCACGACGCACGCGTCGTTTATCAATGAGAGAAGCTGGCAAGCGATCGTCAGTGTCGGGAGAACCCATGAGAGGCAACGGCGGAACCGTATATGCCAGCGATGGATCACCCACAAAACGGCGAAGGCGAGATACATGGAACACCGGGTGAACCAGGGACCCCTGAGGGAGAGATAGACGATAAGCGACCGAACCGACCCTTTCCACAATAGCATACGGTCCATGAAAGCGCGGGGCCAGCTTCTGATCAGCCCGAAATAAGGAGGTCTGGCGCTGGGGCATAACAGAGACATAAACGTGATCACCCACCTGAAACTCCTTATCAGACCATCGCTTATCATAGATTTGTTTCATCCTGTTCTGCGCGGACGCGAGGTTGGCTTTCAACTGGCGAAGGACTTCATCACGTGTCTGGAGCATGTAATCCACCTCCGCGATCCCCTACAAAGCAACGTAAGTATTGCTCAAGACATCGGTTCACGACTTCAGTTTGGCCGTCTGTCTGCGGATGATATGCTGTACTCATGTGCTGTTTTGTCCCATGCAACTTGAAGAATTCTCGCCAAAACTGAGAAATGAAGATCCGATCACGGTCAGAGACAATAGTCCGCGGCATGCCATGGAGCTTGGCAACATCTCGCACAAAGGTGTCGGCAACCGTGCGGGCCGAATAGGGATGACTCAAAGCACAGAAATGGGCGTACTTGGAAAGACGGTCAACCACCACCATAATCACCGTCTTCCCACTGGCGGCAGGCAAGGCCTCAATAAAATCCATGGATATATCTTCCCAGACCTTGTCCGGAATAGGAAGTGGTTGCAGAAGGCCCGCAGGAGAAGAGGATGAAGATTTGGCCCGTTGGCAGATATCACAGGCAGCAATATAGTTATGTACGTCCTTCCGGAGACTGGCCCACAAAAAACTTTGACTGACTCGTTTGAAAGTGCGGAACGTGCCCTCATGCCCTGCAACTGGAGTATCATGAAAGTGGGAAATCACACGGCATCGGAGATCAGAAGAGGCCGGCACCCATAACCGCTCTTTCCAGAATAAAAGATTATCCCACCACACGAAGGGAGGCTCAGCATGAGGATCGGCCTGTAGTCGACCAATCAAGTCCTTGGCGCTTGTGTCATCAATATAGGCACGTTTGATGTCAGGGATCAAAGGACAGCCAGGAATAGAGAATGCATACAAGGATCCATCCGCCGGTCGATGCGATAAAGCATCCGCGACCGTGTTATCGACCCCCTTCTTATATGTAACTTCATAGTCATAACCCAATAATTTGCTGACCCAACGCTGTTGAGAGGGAGTAGAGACCCGCTGGTCCAAGAAGTACTTCAGAGGCTGGTGATCAGTCCGGATGAGGAATCGTCGCCCAAGCAAGTAGGGTCTCCACTTTGAGATAGCGTGCACAATAGCCAGCATTTCCTTTTCATAGGCCGAGAGTGTCAGAGATCGACCAGATAATGCTTTACTGTAGAAGGCAATAGGCCGCTCTTTTTGAAGGAGGACAGCCCCGAGACCCACATCAGAAGCATCTGTCTCAATGACAAAAGGCAAGGAGAAATCTGGGAGCGTCAGAACGGGGGCCTGAACCATGGCCTGTTTCAATAGATCGAACGCCTCCTGGGCCTTGTCCGACCACATAAAAGCTCCCTTTTTGAGTAAAGATGTAAGTGGGCCAGCAATAACCCCATACTTTGAAATAAACCCCTGTAATAACCTGTGAGGCCCAAGAAGCCACGAAGAGATTTGACACAGGTGGGTCGCGGCCAAGAGAGCATAGCGTCCACCTTAGATGGGTCAGTAGCCACTCCAGCAAGTGAAATAATATGGCCCAAGTACTCGACCTGTGGGCTGCCAAAGGAACACTTCGATTTTTTTAAGAATAAAGAATGTGCACGCAAAATAGTGAATACGGACCTCAGGTGGTCGAGATGGTCTGCCAATGATGAACTATATATCAATATGTCGTCGAAGAAGACGAGCACAAAATGGCGGAGATAAGGCCGGAATAAATCATTCATGAGGCTTTGAAAGGTCGCCGGGGCATTCGTCAATCCAAAGGGCATGACAAGAAACTCATAATGGCCATCATGCGTCCGGAAAGCCGTTTTGTGAATGTCTTGAGGCTGCATTCGAATATGATGATATCCCGAACGCAGGTCGAGTTTACTGAACACCGATGCTCCCGCCAATTCATCTAATAGCTCCTCGATTACCGGAATGGGATACTTATCTTTGACTGTGATCGCATTAAGAGCCCGATAATCCACACAGAAACGCCAAGACCCATCTTTTTTCTGAACCAATAGTACCGGGGACGAGTACGAACTGGTACTAGGACGAATAATGCCGGAGTGTAGCATTTCCTGGACCAGCTTCTCAATCTCCGTCTTTTGCACATGAGGATATCTATAAGGCCGAACATTAGCCGGTGGAGCCCCAGGCATGATAGTAATGCAGTGGTCATGGGTCCGTAGTGGCGGAAGACCCGATGGTTCGAGGAAGAGGTCCGCATGTTCAGTAAGGAGATCGGTCATGGCCGCTGGTAGATCCGGTTGGCGCACCTCGACCATAGCACGCTGTTGTAAAAAGAAACCTTGAGGTTGAAACCGAAAGAAAGAGCCTACCTCTTGTGCAGTGTGCAAGGTTCCCGGTTGCGATCCATGCAGGCGGATACGCTAGCCGGACACCTCAAAGTCCATCGTCAAATCCCGAAAGTTACATATCACATCCCCCAAGTCTTGCAGCCATTGGACGCCGAGTACTACGTCCGCCCCTTTCGTGGGTAATAAAAATAAATCAGTAATAAAAGAATGCCCTTGGATGACCAATGTTACCTGCGAACAAACCCCCATGCTGCGGAGATGCTTGCCGTCCCCAATTAATACGTCAAATGGCTTAGAATCAGAGACATAGCACCCTAGACGTTGGGCCACCTTGTCATTAATAAAATTGTGGGTCGACCCACTGTCAATCAGGACTGCAACATTCTGGCGTTTCAGCTGACCCTGCACTCGCATGGTCCGAGGAGTGAACGTGCCGGAGAAGGCATGTACGGAGATCTCCGGTTGTACATGGTCATAGAGGCCGGGCGCTTCTTCTGTGTCAGCCCTGTCTTCCTCCTCAGCTTCGACGATGAGGAGGCTACCCTTGACGGAGCAGCGATGTCCGGGAATAAACTTCTCATCACACTTATAACAGAGTCCATTGTCACTCCGTTCTTCCATCTGGGCCGGCGTTAGACGGCGGACAGGAGGCATAGTAGAACCTGGTAAGGTTGGCCGACTAAAGCCTGGGCCAGGCGCTGGCGTCATGACAGGTAGGGGGTTGCTGTACGGTCGCAGGTTAGGCCCCCCTCGTCGCTGACGAGCCAGTTTTTCCTCCTCTATGCGAGCATGACGCACCACGTCCCGCATGGTGTGACACGAAAAATGCCTCATTTCATCAGCAATCTCAGGCTTCAAACCGCGCTTGAAGGTGCCAACCAGGGCCGCCATCGGCCAATCGGGCAAGCGGTTAGCAATTTTCATGAAGTCAGAGTAATAGGCCCGTACCGTAGCAGTTTGGCGCAAGGTGGATAGCATCTCATTAAAATCTTGAAACTCATTTGGGCCAAACTGGATGCACAGTTCGTTAGAGAAGGTCATCCACGTGGGCCGGCGCACCTCCTTTTCATAAGCTCGAAACCAAACTGATGCGTCTCTGTCCAAGTGAAAGGCAGCCACACGAAGACGTTCTTCATCAGAATAAGTGCCTTGATAAGCGAAGAATTTATCGGCCTTGTAAAGCCATTCAACAGGATCCTCATCTCCACTGTACCGTGGATACTGTAACCGGGCCAGTCTAGGCTCAGCGCTGGCTCGCTGGCCCCTGCGAGTCCCAGAGAACTCCTCCATATCATCCTCCATCTCAAACTGCATATTGCGAGGGTGCGTGTTCATTGAGGCATTAATACACGAACACCTTCCAGGCCTCGTGACTCCTGGCCGTTATGGCCCCCTTCAGCGTCTAAGTGCATAGATCCAATTCGCATACCACGTGGAAGAGAATGACCGATAGTATTACCCAAGAGTGAGCCGCCAATTGGCTGAGAGCCCCCTGGCCTTTCTGGGCCGCCCGGCCCTCCTGCTGACGGTGGTGGAGTGGTATTGAGGGTAGCCTGGGTTGCGATCTCAGCCTTCATCTCTGTCTGAGCGAGTTCAACATGCTGCAGCCGCATGTTAATCGAATTGAGCAGAGAAAGCATAGCCTCTTGTGTAGATTCGGCGTTCGTCCGTGGACTGGTAGCTTCCTGCGTCACGTCTGGCTCAGGCTGGGCGCCAGCGCCCATAGCCGGCTGCTTGCGAGGAGGAATGGTCGCCTCTGGATCAGAACTGCTCTGATACCAATGTTGTGGCCGCTGCGACCACAGGAGATTGCCTGGCGGCAAGGAGGAAGAGGGAGAAGGAGAAGAGTAAGGAGAAAGGTAAGTTCTTTATTGCATACTCCTCTCACGAGGAAGACGATCTCAATATAAAGAGGTAGATGGCGCAATTGACTAGGGCGCCATCTGTCTACTCTGATGGGCCATTAGTGGCGCTACTCTGATGGGCCACTAATTGGCACTAATTATTCTCTATCAGCCCGTTTCCTAATAATTAGCCTAAACGGGTCTGATTACAATAAATCAAATATCCTAATAACTGAAATTACGCATGACGGTCTGCTGGCCTGCTGGCGGCGCTGGGCCTGGCGCAGGCCCTCTGCTGGCGGAGGGCCTGGCGCTGGGCCTGGGCTACTGGCATTCACAACACAAATCATCAATAGGATTAGACTCACTCTCTGGAGTACAATTAAGTCATCAATATGTCAATAGAATAAGGTTTCTCGCAAGAATACAGTTGAGACTCCAACGTCTAGATCAACAAGTAACTCGTTAATGGAGTAATAATGGATCGTAATCATAATTCAAACAACATGCTTCATATCTAGCCTTAGATAGGAACATATCTGGAATTTAAGTTCTACTATTTATGAGACTGAATTCAAGATGAAAGAATGATTGTAATGGTTTGATCTCCAATTGGAACTCAAACTGACACAAAGATGGAATTGGAATCTTAGTATTATAAGACTCTGGGTTGTAATGACTTACACATAATATTAATCTTTTAGATCAAATAGTTTTACAGTAATAGTCCATACCATCTCCTACATCATATATTAGTGATATTTTAATCAAATTGGATGATATCATTAAGTATTAATAGGTACTAGTTACTTTGACCTTATTTATAGTATAACTATTTTATTGATAATAGCTCTGTTCCGACTGTCCCCACAGTAGGCACACTAGGAATCTAAGTTTGAAAGTTAAATAGTAGATAGCCCTATGTGTCTAGTTTCCAACCCAATAGATGGCATATTTTTTTTATTTTTCTGTGATTAGTTATGAATTTTATAATGCAGGTCGTTGGCGTAGGAATAGTCTTGGCCGAGACCTTTGAGTCTTAACCATACATACTAATTACGGTTTATTAACCCTTAATTATGGTAACAGAATATTAATAACCTTAAATACTCCCCTCCTAGGATTGTTACAGGTCCTTATATGTTCTGAAATTAATCATCACATGCTTTCATACACCTTTAATTACATAAACTGATTTAAGATAATCCCCTTGGTATAATGAAGACCTTAACACAAGAATCCTAACTTATAATCATATGATAAAATTAAACCAGAACATTTATAGAATCAAAATAGAACTTTCTGATATCCAAACGATCAAAAAATGAATAATATTCCCATCTAAAACTATCATGCAAGCATTAGAAGATATATCACTCAAAGAAGATCAATAATCATACTCATAATCATAATTAATATGGAGTCTCTCAACATATCAAGCATTCATATAATCTTTACTACTGAGATGGAATCAAATAACTCATCATAGAATAGATGGAAAGAGTTTAGAAGAAATTTAATAGGAAAACCATCTTACCCCCTTTGTAGAATGAAAACTGCATGTCCAACGTAGCTCTTCATCTCTACGCATGAGACCTTCGCTCCTTCGTATATGATGAGGTTTGAATAAAGAAGAAGGGTGAAAGGGTTGCTGGAATAAGGGAGAAGGAGAGAAAAACAAGGCTGGGGCATTCAAAAACTCTTTAGTGTGATAAAACATAAGTTAGTCCCCTTATGGGTGTTTATATAGACCTTATGCCTATACCAACTAGAATATTTTTCCTTTCAGATTTCTTCCCAATCTAATATCTAAATCCTCTTATTAGAAGCTTCTCATAGGTAGAACGGATGTCCTAAACTTAATCCTCTTTGATTAGTTAGGATTTGATATCTACTTTAACTAGGTTTCCTAAAAACATCACTTTCTGGATTCAATCGCATACCCCGATTGCATACTAAAATTTAAACTAGCATAACTTTTTGCTTCGAACTCCGAATTATGCACCGTCAGTGGCGTTAAAAAGCTCTCTTCATGCTCTTTAACATCACAATCTGAGACATAACAAATATGTTATGATCCTATTTTAATTAGGATTAGGATTAGCCTACTTCGATGTCAATTAGGACTGTAACTTAGGGTCTATCCTATGTCAATTAGGATTATGGCTTAAGAGCCTATAAATATGTAATGGGGTCTTCCCTAATCAAAAATCAATGATCAATGACATAGTCTATTTTTTAGTTTACTTTAATTTAGTTTTTCTTAGCCCTAATCTGACTTTTTCTTCCCTTTCTCCTACGATGGGTTCTTATGTAGATTACAGTCTACATCATTGGTATCAGAGCGTTCATTCCTTCGGACCATTGCATAGGCAACATATCTTGTAAACACTTGTCGCACTTAAAGCCAAGTGGAAGCGAGAAGATGAAGAGATACAAGGCTGGCAGAAACTTCAAAACGAAGAACACGAACGGAGTTGGAAGGCCTACCAGGAGCATTGGTCGCCACCACCTCCTGTCGGGCCGTACATTGTCTCAGCCCCGAGCACCGCCGTCGCAGATGCTGTTGAAGACTCCCCACTGCCGTCAGAGTTGCAAACCCAGCCACACCCATCCAAAACGCCACTTTCAAGCCCACCCATGCCGCCCTCCTCGCTTGGAAGTGACACCTTGATCTATACATGAAATATGTATTTTATTATCTCATAAACTTATGTTTATATTAGTGTTTGATTAGAATTAGTGCTACTTTAATATAGTTTTTGGTTTTGTAGGAAAATAAGAGCAAAGATGCAAAAATATGGTGAAACATGACTTTAATGGTTAAACCTTCATAACTTCGTGTGTATATATCTGATTGGACTGATTCAAGTTTCCTATTAAATTTCAAAAAGTCAGCTTTCCAACGCCACCAACCACGCATAATTCGGAGTTTGGAACAAAAAGTTATGACCATTGGAAAATTATATTGCAGGATGAATAGTAACCGATCGATCGGCTAAATATCGTGATCGATCGTCGCCGTTTGATTGATTGTATCTACTGGAAAATTTTTATGAACAGTAATTGATCGATCGGTGAATAATGCCGATCGATTGCCGTATATGGAAAAAGTGATTTTGACCTATTTTGACTCGGATTTGGAAGGGAATTTCGTGGTTTCTCTTCAAACTTATAAATAGGCCTTAAGAGAGAACGTATTGGATACTAGAGAACATACTTTGGAGGCTAGAGAGGAGCAAGAGGAGTCTTTTGGAGCAAAGAAGAAGAATGATTCATGATGATGGATCTACATAAACAGTCTTCTCTTTTCTTTCTTTCTATATGTAACTAAACTTTCATTCAAGGCTAGATGAAGCCCTAGATGTATATTGCTACTCTTGTTAGTTTAATTTTATAAAGTTGATTATGATTCATGCTTAATGCAATTTCATGAGTATTCTTTTCAGTGCTTGACCATAGACTTGATTGATTATGAATGAAATTAGATATTGTGATTGATTTTATGCCCGACCAAGGATAGGATTAATTACATTATAACAGGTTTGTGATTGATTTTATGCCCGACCAAGGATAGAATTGATTACACCATAGTGGATGAACTTTCGTGTCCGACCAAGAACGTAAGTGAATTCATTATGATTTGTGTGTCTGGCCATGAATACAAGTTACCATATCATGTCAATTTGCATGTAATAATAATCAAGAGTAGTAATTGCATGTCTAGTGGTGGATTCATTGCATTGATACTTCTCCATATTGATTAAATCTCAGTTAGATTAGCTAAAGTTCATTGGTTTCTTTAGAATTAATTAAACTACATCTTTTTTCTCTTGAGTTTGGTAAAATATTTAACCGCCCCTGAGGTTCGACTACCCTTTCTATACTCGCAGTAGTACAATTGTCTTGTGCACTTGCAAGGGGTTTATATTTAAACAATCACACCTCGCACATGGTGGCGTTCGATAAGCCGACAGAGGTGAAGAAGGCCGAGAAGACTACTCTTCCAGTGGTGCTGGCCTTTGTCTAGCCTCCGCCCCCACCAAAGGCCCCGCCTTTACACTGCCAACTTGCCTCGGCCATCGCCATGCAGCCCAAGTTTGACCTGACCTAGGTGATGGACTTCTTCGTCCGCGTGACTGGTGATGCGGAAGCATTGGTGGAATGTTATGATCCTATTTTAATTAGGATTAGGATTAGCCTACTCCTATATCAATTAGGACTATAGCTTAGGGTCTATCCTATGTCGATTAAGATTATGGCTTAAGAACCTATAAATATGTAAATGGGTCTTCCCTAATTAAAAATCAATGATCAATGATATAGTCTATTTACTAGTTTAGTTTAATTTAGTTTTTCTTAGCCCTAATCCTACTTTTTCTTCCCTTTCTCCTACGATGGATTCTTATGTAGATTACGGTCTACATCAAAATCATAATATAAACATGCATCAAAACTTCTTATTTTAGATCAATTAGTTTTAGTAAGTATACCGATTTTTTTTCGGGTGTCACATGGGTATTTCCTTCTTAGATCTTGTCTCTAGTTGAGTCAATCCCTATTCCTTTTTCTATCTTTTTTTATCATTATGACTATCTCTCATTTAGGAACTATTCTCTTGAGGAATTGTCCTGAATGATTCCTACATGCTCTGGCAGGTGGTTCCGAAGGGAATTCATAGTCTCCTCCGGTTTGGAATATGGGCACAATGAACTTTGTCATAATCCTACATGCTTACTTTGATCTCTTCTAGAGAAGAACCTTCGAGGTGGCCAACCTCAGTAATGGGTTTGTGCCTTCTAACTTACACAGTGGCCATGGTATTCATTCTTCTTTTATGTTTCCTTCTTTGAGGATCTTCCTCAATTCTTTATCTCATTGCTCATGTGTTGAACCAAGATGGTTGACTCTACTGGTCATTCTCACATGTTACAACATGTCTTTATATTCTTCCACTGTGACTTAATTATTAGGGGAATTTATAAAATAAATCATCAAAAAAAAATATGAAAATGACACACTGTAGAAAATATTTGCAAAATAGGGTATCTGACAAGCCACGCAGGCGCCTGCGTGGCGCGGGCGCTTGCGTGGCTTTTTTTTAAAACCAAACCAAAAGGCGTCGGTTGAACCGACGCCTCTCGGTTAAAAGAGAAAGGTGTCGGTTGAACCGACGCCTTAACAGAGGCGTCGGTCCTTATGATTTTCCGTCCCATTTTAAATCGGCTGTCACTTCAACGGCACATATCTCTCTCATTTCTAACCCATTTTCACTCATTTTTTTTTCATTCTTCCTTATTTTTAGTGCACTTTCTAGTCATTATGATATCACAAAGATGTTGAGCCATCACATACCATTTATCGTAGTTTTTGTAGTATTTTTTTCGATAAATAGCATGCGATGGATCAACATCTTTGCGATATCATTATGACCAGAAAGACCACTAAAAATAAGGAAGAATGAAAAAAAATGGGCGAAAATGGATGAAGAATGAGAGAGATATGCATCATTGAAATTTGTCCCACTAAAACAAATCTGTCCCATTTTAAAGGGGTGATAACTTCAATGATGCATATCTCTATCATTCTTTATCCATTTTTGCCCATTTTTTTTCATTCTTCCTTATTTTTAGTGGTCATTCTGGTCATATTGATATCGCAAAGATGTTGATCCATCGCATGCTATTTATCGAAAAAAATACTACAAAAACTACAATAAATGGTATGTGATGGCTCAACATCTTTGTGATATCATAATGACTAGAAAGAGCACTAAAAATAAGGAAGAATGAAAAAAAATGAGTGAAAATGGGTTAGAAATGAGAGAGATATGTATCGTTGAAGTGACAGCCTATTTAAAATGGGACGGAAAATCATAAGGCACTAAGAGGCGTCGGTTCAACCGACGCCTTTCTCTTTTAACCGAGAATCGTCGGTTCAACCGACGTCTTTTGGTTTGGTTTAAAAAAAAAAGCCACGCAAGCGCCCGCGCCACGCGGGCGCCTGCGTGGCTGGTCAGATACCCTATTTTGCAAATATTTTCTACAGTGTGTCATTTTCATAATTTTTTTTTGATGATTTATTTTATTATTTTCCCTAATTATTACGAAGCCTCTTAGCTATTGAGATGTGTATTTCCTATAAGTCATCTCGTATTATTAGTTTTCATGTTGTATAACGTGTCTAACACACAGTATACATTCTTCTTCTGTTGGTTCTCTTAGGAAACATAAGAGTCTAGCTCTCATTTTTCTTAGTCTCACTATTTCCTTCTTAGTGTGGATTATGCCATTGTTATAATGTCTAATAATTTAGTTCATTGTTTCCATCCTAACGATCTCAAGGCAACTTATTAATACTACTTCTACCTTACTAATTGCTATATGTTCAACCTATGGTTCATACTTTCATTACTTCTCCATCTTGCTTATTGTCGGATTTCACCAACAAATCATTCAATGACACATGTCGCTGACCAATTGCCAATTGGCTGTCGGGGAGGGTTGTCGCTGGCATCTAGGAGGAATCAAACCTTCCAATTTGATTCAATAGTTAATATATTTTGTAACTAAGCCTGTTTTGTGGTTGAAGGGGTATTAGTTGTGATCTAGCATTATATACTGCCTTAGAAAAGAATTGCATGGTTTGGGTACTGTGAACTAATGTATCAACCCGGTATCCTTTAGGCTATGTTTGGATTAGTGGAAAATAGGGAAAAGGAAAAGAAAATAGTTAAAATCCAGTACTTTTCATTGTTTGGTGAGATGGGGAAAGAGAAGGTGGAGTGGAAAGTGGTGGAAAGGGAGTGGCAAAGTACATAAAATTTCCACCCCTCAATCCGTGGATTTTGGGAGAAACTCCATGCACTCCCAAAACAACAGGTAGTGGGCCTTGTACACATGCCACATAAGCCATGTCCACCGTCCCCCTAACCGTCTCTCTCGCTCTCTCTCTCTCTCTCTCTCTCTCTCTCTCTCTCTCTCTCTCTCTCTCTCGATCTGCTGGAGAAAATTTCGAAGGGATGGCCTCTTTCTCATCAATTCTCTCTCGCACATCGAAACACTGGAAACTTTGTGGCAATCCTAATTTTTCTCTTTCTCCCATTTTCACTATCTTTTTCTCTTTCACTTTCTTGCACTTTCCAACAATCCAAACATAGCCTTAATTATGACTTTTATCGAATATGTAGTATAGGATTTCAATTATGAATTATGTTCAAAATTCTAGATTTAATGCCCCGGTATTAGTATGTGGTGGCGTATTTTGTTTTTGTGAATGTTCTCCAGTGATTTCAAAACACCACCTGCTTGCAATGAAATATTGAAAAAAATTCGTAATTTTTACTTTGATGTGATTTAAAATGTTTATGAACATCCGGGGCATTCCACTGCTCAAAAAAATTATTATTAAAATAATAGTAAACACAAAGTAAAATTCTTTTCCCATAACAATAGTTCAATAATTCTCTCTTGTTATTCACCACAAATTCTCCCCATTTTTGTTACCAAATAACAAAGGTAGAAAAAGAACTTCTTTCACCACAAAATTTAAAGGACCAAGGTCATTCGGCTGTATGTACCACTCTTGTATCCAAAATCAGAAGGTTGTCCTCTCCATTCTATTGTGGAATCTTTTGGGGCCGTAATAATGGCTAGTATATATATTGTATACAAAAATAAGAGTGATTTATAATCAGAAGGTTCTTTAACACCTATGCAGAGAATGTCATTCTAATTGTGTGCTCTTATTTTTTGCCTTTCATTAATGTTGTGGTTGTAAAAAGTTTAAACACCTTGATTTGGCTCAATGGTTGGAAATTTTACTTCATTGCAGGTATTTAGCCATTGCTGTATCAGTCAATTTCATAATCAAAACTTGAATGTCTAAAATTGTTTTTATTGATTCCTGGACTTTTAACATTAGAAATTGTGGTCATCTGGGCTAGCATCCTTTCTTCTTATGGGCTTGACTATATATATGTGGGACCTGCAATTAGAGAGCATTTTCCTCAATCTCTATCCATTCTTGAGGGCTGCTTCATCACATTGTGATTCGAGTGGTCATTTATCTTTCTTGAAATTGTCATAATTTGAGGACTTGTAGCACCTGCCCCAGATTGGAAGGCCTTTTCGTATGCACATGAAATGAGTGAAATTTATTGGACTGTAAGGAACAGATATAGTTGAGAAACTGTAAATTGTATTGATGTATCAACAGGTTATAGAATTTGCTTACAAGTTTCTCAGATTTTCTAATATGCAAACAACAACTACAGATTTTAACAACAAACGAACAAAAATCAGAAGGAGGAAGAAAGATCAAACCCAGTCCAGGAATTCGATCACAGCTAGAACAAGCTAGCTAGAACAGAGCATTCCAGCTCTCTGCAGCACCAAATGACATTTCAATCTTTTCCAAAAGTCCCCTTTTAATTGAAAGCTCTGTCCTATTTATCGCATTCTGAATGCCATAAAATTCGAATTCAAAGTTCTCCTTTCAGCAGGAAATCCGATCGTTTCTTCAAAAGACTTTGTTTTGCCGCTAACCGTTGTAACTAACTGAAATGGAGTAAAGTTACTCAAATACCCCTGCTATCGGATACAAGTTAAAAATCCCATCTGCATCAATTTTTTTCCCCCTTGAGAATGAACCTCGTCTTGAGGTACAGTAATAGGTGGATGATATGCAGTTAGATCAACAACAACATTGAAGGTGGAGGAAATGTTGTATGCAGGTGGCAAATCAAGAATATATGCATTGGTCCCAAGACGTTTAATAATTCGAAATGGTCCAATTTTTCAAGGTTGTAGCTTGTTATAAGAACCAGCAGGTAATCGTTCTTTTCTCAAGTAGACCATCACCAAATCACCAGAATGGAAGACTTGCTCTCGACGAAAATGATCAACATCAGTTTTATATTGAAGAGAAGATTTCTGCAGGATGCTGCGAACAATCTGCTATGTCTGAAATATGAGAAAAAATTTGTTTAGCAGAAGAAGATTGTCAAACTTTGGACTGAACTAATGGTAAGTCTAAAACTTGTCTGGGATTGTGTCCATATAGGATCTCGAAAGGAGAATATCCAGTGGATCAATGAGGAGCAAAGTTATATGCAAATTCAGCTTGACACAGTATACTATCCCATTGTTTTGGATGTCCATTGGATAAACAACGAAGGATATTGCCCAAAGTTCTGTTGGTCACTTCTGTCTGTCCATCAGTCTGGGGATGACAGGTTGTGCTAAAATGAAGAGAAGTATTTAATCTTGCCCACAATGCCTTCCAGAAATTGCTCAAGAAGCGAGAATTACGATCAGAAGTTATAATAAGAGGAACACCATGGAGCTTCATAATTTCTTAAAAATACAGCTTAGCAACTTGAGAAGCATCATCAGTCTTCTTGCAGGCAACAAAATGTGCCATTTTTGAAAATCGATCCACAACTACAAAGATGGAATCAGTTCCTTTTTGAGTTTTTGGTAATCTCAAAATAAAGTCTATAGAGACATCTTCCCATGGATTGTTTGGAATGGGTAATAGAGTGTATAATCCTGTATTGTGTATGCCTCCCTTATTATGCTGACAGATAAAACACTGTCTAACAATTCTGACCACATCTTGATTCAAAGATGGCCAATAAATCGTTGTTTAGCTAAGAAAAGTGTTTTATCTTTACCAAAATGTCCAGCCATACCTCCTCCATGTAACTCTAGTAATAATTTGTTTCGAAGGGAATGCTCAGGAATGAAAAAGTAGCTCCTTTAAAAAGATATCCATCTGAAAGCAGATAATCTTCAAATTTAGAATTGTTACTAAGACATGATTACAAAATGGTTGAAAAGTCTTTGTCATGACAATAAAGATCTTTTATGCACTCAAATCCAAATACTTCCAATTGGAGGGAAGTGAGAAGGGAATCTTTTATGCTGAGAGCATCAGCCACTCGATTTAATTTTCCAGCTTTATGCGTAGTGGAAAAAGTGTATTCTTGAAGTTCAGTGATCCATTTAGCATGCAATCTATCCAGTTTTGTCTGACTCTGTAGATATCTTAATGCTTGATGGTCAGTGTGGACAATGAAGTCTCAATGAACAAGGTAATGATGCCAATGTTTTAAAGATTGAACCAAGGCAAACAGTTCTAGTTTGTATGTGCTCCACTTCTGCTTTATCGTAGACAGTTTTTCACTGTAATATGCAATAGGTCTTCCATTTTGACTGAGAACAGCACCAATACCAGAGCATGAGGCATCACAATCAAGCTCAAAGACCTTATCAAAGTCAGGTAAAGCTAAAATTGGAGTGGAACAAAGTCTGTCTTTCAAAGAATTAAAACTTTGTTGAGCTTCAATAGTCCAATGAAAATTGTTCTTCTTTAAGCAATTTGTAAGAGGAGCTGCTATAACAGCAAAGTTTCTTACAAATCTTCTGTAAAATGTGGCTAATCCCAAAAAGCTTCGTAATTGAGTCACTGTTGTGGGTACTACTACTACTGACTAATCACGAATAGCAAAAATCTTTGCTGTATCAACATGTATGCCTTCATCACAAATAACATGTCCTAAGAAGAGTGATTGTGTTGTCATAAATGAACATTTTTAGAGATTGACGAATAATGCAGTCTGCGTTAAAACTTCCAAAATAGAACAAAGATGTAGAAGATGGTCTTCCTGGGATTTGCTATAAACCAAGATGTCATCAAAATAAACTACTACATATTGTCCCAAAAATGGTTTCAATACTTGTGTCATGAGCCTCATAAAAGTGCTAGGAGCATTTGACAATCCAAAAGGCATGATGCCTTCTTTAGTCTTAAATGTTGTTTTCCATTCATCACCTGGCCTGATTCTAATTTGATGATATCCACACTCTTTAAATCCAGCTTAGAAAATACTTTTGATCTCACCAAGTTGTCTAACATATCATCTAATCGAGGAATTGGAAATCTATATTTAATAGTAATTTTGTTGACAACTCTACCATCAATATACATACGCCAGGTGCCATCTTTCTTTGGTACTGGCAATGATGGAACAACACAAGGACTAAGAGATTCTCAGATCAAACACTTAGATAACAATTCTTCCACTTGTTCTTGTAAACTTTGATGTTCTCTAGGACTGAGTCTGTAATGAGGCAAATTAGGTATTGTAGATCCAGGTATAAAATCGATTGCATGTTGGATATCTCTCATTGGAGGAAGAGAATCAAAGTTTTTAGGTAATAAGGCTTGAAACTCTTGTAAGAGCTGCTGTATCTTTGGATGAAGCTGAGAAGTGTGTAGACTGGTTGTATAAGGAATTAATAAAGTGATAAAAGCTATCACTACTAGAGCTTGCTTAATGTCTTTATCAATATTCTGTACAAGAAAAAGAGATTTATGTTTCGGAATAGTTGTTACAGATACTTGAAGAGAAGGAGTCCGAGCTGTCTGATAAGCAAGTTGGTTGATAGACTTTGATGATTCAGCACAGTTAATACCAGATTTAGAAACTGCAACAGAAAATTGAGGTTTTGGTTGCAATGTAATTTTGACTCCTTCAAAATAGAAGGTATAAATGTTCAATCGCCCATTATCTATAGCTTCCACATCATATAACTAGGGTCGTCCAAGAAGGACCTAACAAGCAGTCATCTCAATTACATCACATTCAAGCTGGGTTTTATAATGTTTTCCAATAGAGAAGGGGAAGGTGCACGAATGAGTGACAAGTAGTGGACCAGTAGCATTAATCCATCCAAGTGTATAAGGTGTGAATTTTTTCTGCACAGATAACTGCAATTTTTCTACCAAATTCTTGGATACAATGTTCTCACAGCTTCCTCCATCAATAATATCCGAACAAACTCTTTGATTCACAGTTCTTTGAATTCGGAAGATGTTGTGTCTTTGATTCTCATAGGATGTAATAGCAGAACAAAGAATTTTTTCGATTACCAAAGTTTGAGGAAAACCTTCTTCCCAATTCAATTCTTCATCTTCCATAACTTCTTCCACTTTTGTTTCAAATTCATCACGTTCATTTCCAATAGATTTTTCAGTTGGAATAGCCACTGCAGTTGTAGATTTATGAGGCTGATCTCATAATGGACAAGCATTGGAAACATGACAAAGTTGCTGACATCTATAATAAATTTTAGGAGTCGAATAGGCATAAGGATTGTGCTTGGGGTTATTAACTCTAGCTGTTGATTTGAAACTAGAATTAAGAGGTGGCTTCACAGTTACAGGAGGTTGAGACTTTTCTTTAGTCACTGATGAGAATGAAGAATTAGGCTCAAAAGATTTTATTTGAGGGGCTTGGGAGGATTCAACATAGTTTCTGTTATAGGAAGTAGTTCTGCCAGGTTGAAAAGATAATGACTCATACTTCAAAGCAGCTTGAACAGCCTCATTAAAAGATCGAAGAGTTTGATTAGCTAGCTTTATCTGTAATTTAGTTCTCAGCCCTCTAGTAAATCGAGAAATCCTGAATTGCTCATTTTCCTGCAGGTTAGTTCTAGCCACCGATCTCTGGAAATCAACTAAATATTCTGAAATAGAATAGTTGTTTTGCCTGCAGTCATGTAGCTGTCTGAATAAAGTTTGCTCATAGTCAGTAGGTAAGAATCGAGCTCTAATCATATTTTTCATGCGAGACCATGATTTAATTGGATGTTTGCCTAGCTGATTTCTTTAGAATTGAATTTGACTCCACCAGGCAGTTGCTCCATGTTTCAGTTTACATGTAATTAACTTCACTTTATACTCATCTGGCACTTCCATGCATTCAAAATAATTCTCAACTTCAAAGATCTAGTCTAATAATTACTCCACATTCATTTGACCATTAAATGAAGATAGCTCTAGTTTTGAACTGAATTTGAAAGCATCTGAAACACTACCTCTGGTATTTGGAGATATCAGAAATTCCTCTTCTTCATCGTTGGAATAATATTCTTCAGATCTAACCACAGGAATAGATTGAACACCCTGTGATCTATTTTCTGCTGGTCGATGTTCATTATAAGCTGTGGTCGTGTCTTGTCTTCTTGGTACATTTGTAGGATTTTGTAATCCTATAGCAGGATTATGTTCCACAATTTGCGGAGGCAGTCGATTTCCTAGATTTCGAATTTCTAGGAGTAATTGTTGCAACATCTGCAACATTTGTTGTTGTACACCACAAGATTGACAGAAGCCATTAGAAGACTTCTGATACTGCTCTGATACCACTTGATGCAACTAGAAATCAAAGTCATCTTCTGAAGTGGTTGCTGACTCCAGGAAACAATAGTAGAAATTGATGCAGCTAAAATCAACTGATTCATGAAGAGTTGAAACTTGAGGAGAATTTTTAGCTATAATGCTACTTGATGCAAATTTGGAACAGATATAGTTGAGAAACTGTAAATTGTATTGATGTATCAACAAATTACAGAATTTGCTTACAAGTTTCTCATATTTTCTAATATCCAAACAACAACTACAGAATTTAACAACAAACAAACAAAAATCAGAAGGAGGAAGAAAGATCAAACCCAGTCCAGGAATTCGATCACATCTAGAACAAACTAGCTAGAACATAGCATTCCAGCTCTCTACAGCACCAAATGGCATTTCAATCTTTTCCAAAAGTCCCCTTTTAATTGAAAGCTCCATCGTATTTATAGCATTCTGAATGCCATAAAATTCAAAATTCAAAGTTCTCCTTTCAGCGGAAAATCTGATCGTTTCTTCAAAAGACTTTGTTTTGCCGCTAACTGTTGTAACTAACTGAAATGGCGTAAAGTTACTCAAACACCCCTGCTATCGGATACAAGTTAAAAATCCTATCTGCATCACAATGTGACGTCTTATATGTGAAGTGCACTTAGGATGTGCCCGATATGGCACAAATATAAAGAAGGGGAATTTATATAATAAATCACGAAAAAAAATAACAAAAATGATGCACTGTTCAAAATAATTGCAGAATAGGGTATTTGCAGTGCACACTTGCGTGGCTTTGTTTTAAAACCGACCCGAAAGGCATCGACTGATGCCTTTTATGTTTAACCAAAAGGCGTCAGTTCTTCTCCCCTTCTTTGTCCAACGTCTTCCCATGCTACAAAATCCAACTTTTTTTAACACCTCATAACACATATACATTTATATAACATAGAACACAACATCAAAAAAATTAATGGATACATCTATTACAAAGTTATACAAAATACAAATATTCAATCAACTCTCCTCAACCTATTCCCCGTCCTCGTGCTCGAGTTGGAATATGCTCAGGCTCAATGTCAGGTATAACATCTGACTTCAAAGGTGCCTGATGTAGAGCACGAAGTGCACGCTGTCGCCGAGTATATACTTTCGAAGAAAGAGGCCTTTCAACTTGATCGAGCGGGGCATCTGGAACACCTAGTGATGGGGCAAAATCTGTCGTGTCGGCTGATGATGTCACAATATCATGTAAAGCTGATAAAGGTCCTGGAACAACCTCCAGTCCTAGAATCTCTGTTATAACTGGCTGAAGTAATGGCAAACTCGCAAGAACATGTCTAGAGATATCATGTAGCATCTGACATGCCGCTAGCAAGCTCTCATAGGATCGGTCCACCAAAGCTCCCTCTGTCTGAGCTAATGTCTGTCTCACACAAGTAAGCTAGAAAGAAAAAAAAATGTTATCTACTCACCAACGCACATAAAAATAGTGAATTAAATCAAGTATGAAGTAAAAAATACTCACCAACGCCCGCTCAGTGTCGCCCTCGATTGATATAACATCTGCAGCAACTAATCAAGATATATGTTGATAATTGCTCTCGGCCAGGACTGTTCCTGCACTGACGAGCAGTGATCAGAAAATCATAAGTAATTTTATAAAATTCAGAAAAATATGATATTGGTTGGGTTAAAACCTAGACATTTTGGGCTGTCTGGGATGAAAATTTCAGAAAATAATTCGTGCTGTGTAGATGGTGTCAGTAGATGGAAATTGGCTGTTATACATGGGGCAGTATACTATATTATGTATTAAAACCCTAATTCGGGTTACTACTATATATTATAAGTATATATGGTATTAATGATCTAATTCTATAATGTAACACGTTGATGGTACATGGTACAGTAATATTACAATATGAGTATGAGTAGTGAGTTAAGGGTTTCTATCCGAAATTAATTGTCCCAAGTGTCCAAGTTCTTGAAGACTTCTCATTCAAGAAACTCTCTGCTACAGATTCAACACCTTGTACACCATGGTTGATCTATTTTTGATAATGAGAATCTTGTATCCATATTCTAGGGGGATTGCCATATCTAGGGCTAGGTACGGTGATGCAGTTTCGTGTTCCGATTCTTGATGAGTCATAAGTTGAGTTCTCCGATGTTGATCACTCTAAGTTCTTGAGTACTCCTATGTGAGTCAATTCAGATTGTATTTCTTGAGTACTCCTATGTGAGTCAATTCAGATTGTATTTCTTGAGTACTCCTATGTGAGTCAATTCAGATTGTATTTCTTGAGTACTCCTATGTGAGTCAATTCAGATTGTATCAATGAGATTGTTACTTTACTCCTCTGTGAGTCAGATTTTGGAAAATTGATGTTTGAGTCTCTAGATGAGAGAGCTCTTGATATTTTTCTTGATTGATTCAGTTCAATGTAAACTGTTTCTCCACTAAGAGTTTTTGATGAACGCTCTTAGAGTGAAATCATAGTATGCTCACGAGCCATTGTTAGATCCTTTGTGATCTCAGATTATATAATGAACATCTATAGTTCAGCCGATGACGGCAACGCATGCGGTTTAGACTGTATGATATTACGGAAGGTTTGCAGTCTCAGCCCATTGTGCCCATAAGCACCGATGGGGCCAGCATCCCTAGACGCATGGCCGGGTTCCTCTGAAGAACCTCTAGGAAGTTCTGGTATTGATGTCCATAGGGGAAGTGGACTGAACAGAGAGCAGAAATTGTTATCTCCGACACTCTGGATGTTTGGAGTCAGTATTCATTTTTATTTTCCTCCTGACGCACTGTACGTTTGGAGTTTTGAGTTTAATGTTTATCTATCTCTTGATCATTGATGGTCCTTGATGATGATTACTATCCAGGTAAGTAAACCCTGTATTTGCTCGTCTTGACATTGTTAAACGTGCCTTCATTTCTCTATACCATATTGTTAGTATTCCTGTGGTTATCTTGCTTGTGGGTTTTTCTTGGCTCCTACTGGGTATTTCTTATGAAATACTCATCTCTCGATGCAGGAATCAAAGAGGAAAAGAATTGACAAGGTACGTTTGATGGAGCTAGATGGTGAATAGCTGATTGAAGTGAATTTAATCTTTATTATGCTTTAATATTTTGCTCGTGGAGAACTTATCAGCCTGTGTGCTGAATTAGGTTTTATTTTTGTGATTTGTTGAGACTTGATTATTGTAATAATTTAGTAAACTCGAGATTTTATTATTTAAGATTTTTATTAGCGGATATTGTTTATCATTCTGGATCCTGTAATTGTCCCAGTTTATGTCAATGGGAACGAAGTTGATCAAGTATTTGGTCGCGTCCCGGGTTTCAACCTCACTACTTTTATTGTGTTGGTGCTTCTGCGCTCTTATAGGGGTTTTGAAATTCGGGGCGTGACACAAGGAAATACTTTCTCCCTCTTACACTCTATGTTCTCATGGGTCCAACTAAATCCATATGTAGAAGTTCAAGAGGTCTAGAGGCATTGATTGTATTTACCTTTTTGTGTGAGACTCTAACTTGTTTACCTATCTGACATTCGCCGCACTATTTCTTATCCTTAAGACTAATGATAGGTAGACCCCTAGGAATCCCTTTCTTACTTAGTCAAGATAAGTCTCTATAATTTACATGACCAAGACGCTTGTGCCATAGTTCTACTTCATTTGTTTGCGATATGTGGCATTGAGAAGAGTTTGGTTGACATGTTTCCTCAACTCTATAGCAATTGTCAGTAGTTCTAACACCTCTCATAATGGTTTCTCCTTTCTTGTTGGTGATCTTACAATTGTGACTCCCAAAGCTAACATAGTGATTTTGGTCACAAATTTGGGAAATACTAAGGAGATTGTGTTTCAGCCCTTCAACACATAGTACATCCTTAAGGTGGGGCATGTTTGGTACTCTTAGAGTTCCTTTGCCAATGATGTTTGTAGTACTACCATCTCCAAAGTTGACCGATCCTCCATCAAATTCTTTTAGCTCAAAAAAGTTTTCTTTTTCTCCAGTCATGTGCCTAGAGCACCCACTATCTAAGTACCATTTAGAGGAATTTTCTGCTAAGAGGGCTGTGTGAACAACTAAACTCTTTTCCTTTGTTTTAGGTCTCCATACAGTGGTGTTAGACGTTCTCCCTATTTTATACTTAGAAGAGGGACTATTTGAGGTGGTTGTTTTACTCTTGCTTTCCTTGCTCTTGAGTTCTATTTGAGTATTCCTATGCTTTAGGGTTATTTTAGCAATCTCTTCAAAAAGTTGAACCATCCTAGTAGTCACAGGAATAAGTCTAGTAGGAACAACATTATGTGAGAAATTAATGAATTTTAAAAGTTCACTTTTGGTGTAATCATTATTTTTCCTAGAAATCTTCTTTGCATTATATCCCCTATCAAATGGTGCATTTTTATCTTGAGACAATTCTCCTAAGATAGAATTTTCTTTCCTTATGATAGGTCTAGGATTGATTCTTTGGTGTTCCTCTTCAATTGATGACTTGTTACAACTTTCTTTTACAAAGATAGTTTGAGTTTCACCTTTAGACTTGTTTATACCAGTGTAACCAAGCCCATTCTTATCCATTGGACTCTTTCCTAGCCTTAGCATTGGTTGAAGAGTTTGACTACTTTAAGAAAATTTCTCAACTAGACTATCCTTGGATTTGCTAAGTTCTTCTTTTAGAGTTGAGTTTTCAGAGATGACTACTTTTAATTCTTCTAATTTTTCTTTATGTATCTGCTCTCTAATTTTCAATTCGTTTTTCAACTTAACAATTTCTTGTGTTTGCATATCATTCATAGCAAAATCAAGTTCTTTCTTAAGCCTAAGATTTTCCCTTTTTAGCATAGTGATCTTCTCAGTCATTCTAGTGCTTTCTTTGAATAAAGAATTATATGAACTTTGAAGGTCATTATTATCGTTGTCAGAGGTAAGAGAATCTGAATCACTTTGAGATGATTCTTCATTTGGCATTTCCACCTTAGATAAGTCATTAGTGATTGATGAGGAAGTCATAAAGACTTTTAAAGATTCTACCTCATCTCGGTCAGATGAATCTTCTGAGTCCTCCTCGGATTCTGAGGATTCATCCCATGAAGCTTTAGCTACTATTTCCTTTTTCTTAAATTTTGCTTTGACGGGCACTCAGTAGCAATATGACCAAGCCCATGACAATTATAACATTAAATGTTTCTTAAGGTTGATTTACTTTTTCTTTTTGAGTTGTCTATAGGTTTAGTTTTAGAAAAACTTTTCCCTCTAAATCTTCCATTAAAATGTTTAGCAAACTTTTTAGCAAGAAAAGCAATTTCTTCATCTACCTCATCATCTGACGCTTGACTTTGTTTGCTAGTAGATTTCAAAGCTACAGGTTTTTTAATCTTGTGGGAAGTTGCATTTCATAAGTTTGTAAAAAGCCAACTAAATCTTCTACTTTCATTAGGTCAGTATTTCTACATTCCCCAATTGCTGTCACTTTAGGAGAAAATCTAATAGGGAGAGACCTAAGAATTTTTTCTACAATGTCAGGTTCAGGTAGTTTTTTACCAAGTCCTCACATGGAATTTACAATATCATTAAGTTTAGAATAGAATTCCATGAATGTTTCATCTTCTCCCATTTTGATATTTTCAAACCTAGTAACAAGGAGTTGGAGTTTAGATTTCTTAACTAAACTAGTTCCTTCATGTGATACTTCTAAAATATCCCAAGCTTCTTTAGCACTCTCACACAAACATATATGTTTTTACTCATCAGGGGATACATCACAAGTAATGGCACTAAGGGATTTGTTATTTTCCATACTCAATTTTTTATCCATCTCGGACAACCTAAGTATATTTAGGGAACGCTCAATAGTAACCCCATTTGTTTCTATGGTTTTGCATACATGATCATATCACAACATGAATGGAGAATAGAGTCATAATTCAACAATTCTCACATGAATCAAAGCAATATATCATGATACTGATTAGGAACATCATAAACATCACATTAATTAAGAAAAGCGAAGGGGAAAAATCATCCTACTCTTAAATCACTGAAAATTCTGCTTTTTACGTGTTGCTTGCCTTCCTTGCTTCGCAACCAATCTCCTGCTCCAAGCTCTTGTGAAACTCTCCCCAAGAAGAAGCTTTTAGGAGAAGGGTGAACGTGAGAAGGTGGGGAATAAGACTCTGGACTTTCTAAGGCTAGGGTTTCAATAGCACAAGCCAACCTCTCAAGGGTTTATATAGAGTTTGGAGATATCTTTTCTTAGAACAAATCCTTCCATATCATAAACTCTTTCCTCCAATAAGAATGCTCCTAGATCTTCTTAGGAATGTGCAATCCAAGCCTAGTTAGGATATGGTATCTTCCCCATAAAAATCCTAATAAAAAACTCGCAAAAATCTCAAAAACCGCAAGTCTCTATAAGGGATGATCGATCGGCGCCACGACGATCGATTGTCGCCTGCTTTCCGCAAGCTACTGCGATGTAGACGATCGATCATCGCCTCGGTGATCGATCATTGCAAGCGCATAACACAAACCGAGAGAACGATCAATCATCCACGACGATCGATCGTTGCCAACGTGCACAACACCAGACCGAGAGGACGAGATGATCGATCGTCTACATCGTGGTAGCTTGCGGAAAGCAGGCGATGATCGATCGTCGTGGCGCCAATCGATCGTCCCGTATAGGGACTTGCGGTTTTTTGAGATTTTTGCGAGTTTTTTATTAGGATTTTTATGGGGAAGATACCATATCCTAACTAGGCTTGGATTGCACATTCCTAAGCCGATTGATCGTCACCACCGGAAACCAAATTTCAAAATTTTATAACTTTTTGCTCCAAACTCCAAATCGCGTATAGATGGTGGCGTTGGAAAGCTCTTTTCACCATCTTTAGCACCATGAACAAAACATAACAAAATCAAACATAAAAAAGGTCGTAATGCAGTTTCAATAAACATACCAATTTTTTAGGTGTTACACATATTCTTATTGCTGTTGATTATGTGTCCAAGTGGATTGAAGCTATTGCCACTAGGACCAATGACCATAAAGTTGTACTGGAATTTCTGAAATCTAACATTTTTAGTAGGTTTGGAACTCCTCGAGCTATAATTAGTGACAGAGGTTCTCATTTTGCAACAAGTCTTTTGCGGCTCTTCTCAAGACATACTCTGTTACCCATAAGGTTGCCACACCGTATCATCCTCAGACGAGCGGCCAAGTGGAGGTCTCCAATCGCCAAATCAAGTAGATTCTTGAGAAGACGGTTCTCCCTGATCGAAAGGATTGGTCCTTGCGATTGAATGATGCATTATGGGCTTACCAGACAGCATTCAAGACACCTATTGGCATGTCTCCTTACGGGTTGGTATATAGAAAAGATTGCCATTTACTTGTTGAGTTGGAACACCGGGCTTATTGGGCTATTAAGACCTATAACTTTGATATGGATAAAGCCGGTGAGCAGTGAAAACTCCAACTGAGTGAGTTAGAGGAGATGCGCTTTGATGCATATCAGAATGCCAAGTTGTACAAGATGAGAACTAAGGCTATACATGACAAGATGATTTCCATAAAGTCCTTTCAGCCTGATTAGAAAGTATTACTTTACAATTCTTGGCTACACATATTTCTTGGGAAGCTCCGATCTCGGTGGTCTGGGCCTTTTATTGTGACCGAAGTATTTCCACATGGTGCTGTTGAGATCTGCAATCCAAAAGATAGAAGTACATTCAAAGTGAATGGCCACCGCTTGAAACCATATCTTGAAGCTGTTAGTGACTTCGATGACACAATGGTATATTTCACTGCTCCAAATATTACCGGATGATCATGGCTCCATCTGGCTTAAGACGTTAAACTTAGCGCTTGGTGGAAGGCAACCCACGTAGCCAGGTGTATTCTCTCATTTTCCTCGTGTCCCTGTTATGTTACATTTTTATTTTTCTATTTTTGTTTACAGTGGGGACAATGTATATAATAGGTTTGGGTGAGAGGATATTGCATGAGTTTGTTTTGAAAAAAAAATGAAGAACAGTAGGAATGATTGATCGTCAATAAGGCGATCGATCATTCGGGAGTAAATACGATGGATCGCATTCCACTACCATCGATCGAAAAAATCACGTAGTGAGAGAGGAAAAAAAATACAGTACGAGATCGAATTCCGATTTGACGGATCGATCGAAGGATGATCGATCACAGTAAAAGCACGATCGATCGCGGGTCGTCTTCTCTAGTTATAAAGTTTAGTGGCGGCGGCGAGGAGGAGATCGATCTCCGCTCGACTCGCCGTTTTTGACCCCCTTTTTGACAGAAATACCGGCCCCTGAAGGCTTTCCGAGCGTAGATTCCGAATCCGGCATCTATTTTCGCCATCTCCTTCTCCTTTCCTTGCATTTGCATCATTTCTTCTAGTAAGCCCTAAACCTAAAATTTTGATTTTTCATGGTTTATGCTAGATCTTTATGAAATTTGTCTTACGCATGTTCCTGGATTGATGATTGCGACCAATATGCATGATTGATAGTCTCTGATTCTTCAATTTAGTGTGGTTTTCATCAATTTCTAGGATTTTCGTTCATATTATAAAAAAATTCAAAAGATATGAATTGGATCTACTATCTTGAGTTATCTGCTGTTACATGTTGTTGTGATGATTAAAGTTTGGATTTTTCGTCGTGCCATCGCTAAGCCACCAAGGTTATTTATGTCATTTTTTTCGGTCGGCACAACCATTTCTTGACAATAACACTGCCTTTTATTTATATGCTGGAAATATGTGATTGCCTGTGGTTTTCACGAGTATTTGTGGTTTGTAGGTACAAATGGCACCGCAGAAGATGGTCGCGCGCAAACGCCATAGGGGTGAGGCCTCTACGTCATGCCCTGTACCTTCCACCTCTGCATCTCAGATGCCTTCACAGCCTTGGCCCATTCAGTACGAGAGGCAAGTTCTCCTTCAACCATGTATCCCGGATTGGGTGCATTATTTCACCCACATCGCCGCCAAGGAGCAGAACGTGTATCAAATGGTGCATGAGGATGCAGTCACGGAGTTTTATGCGACTGCCACCATTGAATATGACGAAACCCTGAATGGGTGGCAATCATGAGTATAGTGTGCGGCTCTCCTGTCCGTGTCTGAGCCACAGATATTGCCAGTGCCATGGGATGTGACAGGGGCACCATTCATTTTCCAGACTCTGATGGGTTCAAGTTTCCTTGTCCTTCGAGGCGAACGGGACATTTGACGGGATTGACCACAGGGCCCGATTTGACGGCATATCTCCCCGTGATATGGATGATTCCGGAGTTTAGGTTCGTCTTCCTTATACTCCATCATGATATATAGGTTAGCACGGAAGGCGAATGTTGATTTTATCATGAGCCACCTGCTTTATATCTTTGGCGATGATACTCGGCCCCAGGATCTAGATTTCCCTTCATTCGTCTTTGGCCGGATGAAGCAAATGGTGGTAGGACGCAAAGATGAACGGTTACCATACCCTTATATTCTTGAGCCGATATTCCAGAAACATGAGGTACAGTTTCCAGAGCTTTCAAGATTATCTCATGGGAGTGGTCCTGTCGGAGTCGATGCATATAACCGTATGATGGGCCAGACACATCGCCCGGCCTGGCCATGATCACGGCAGCCTGAGGCGCGAGCAGCAGAACATGAGGGTCAGCCATCCCAACAACCACCTTGGGTGGCTATGCAGCAGTGTTATATCTCAACAATTTAAGGGAAAAGAGGATCGAGAAATAGCGGATAAAAGAGGGAAAGAAGGAGGAAAGAGGGAGGGTCGACGAGGGAGAAGACCCTCTGCTGGCCAGATGGCGGCTCAGGCAGAGATGGACGAGAGGTGAAGCAAGAGGAAGAAGATAGATTTTAGGGTTAACTATTGCATAATGAATCAAAGAGGGCATAAGTCCTTTACATACTATCTCGTCATGGGCTTGGGCTAATCCCCTAACTGGGCCTGAGAGCCTTATTACATGATACTCAATAGATTGGGCTATTCCCCCTAGGCTGGGCCTAAGACCAACATTACAAATAGACTAATAAAGCATAAGAAATGACTTTGGGCCTATTGGAACATATCATTCCACTACGCTCCGCTGCTAGCCTTGACCTCAAGGCATCCAACCCGGATATTGGGCCAAAAATTCGGCCTTATGAAGCCATGAAGAATCCTCCAGGTCATCATTGGTGAAAAGTTCAGATGAATACAAGTCTATATCAGAATACGCTTGATTTGTTTCAGGTATCTCAACACTATCCATAATCTGCACAACTTTCATAATTTCAGATAGCATGGAAAGAGCAGCTTCCTTCAAAGATAATAGAATATCTACCCAGTCTTTCTCCCAAAGCTGGTTACCGAGGCTGCGGTTCAAATGCAGCAATGAAGACATCCCGGGGCTCGCATAACCCTGATTTCGACTCTTCATAAGGCCTGTAAGAACTGAGACAACAATTAGTAATAGTGGTTGCAAGACATTAAAGAAATTTATGAACAAACCCACTAGACATTGCGCTGCAACACCACAAGCTTTGGAGCTCCATATAGATTCCTCATGATCAGTGGAATGATTCTCCAGTGAACTTTTTCTGATGGTAGTGCTTGGTTCAGATGTGAGTTTCGATAAACCTGTTAGCAAGGGAACCCAAAAGTATACATAATCATCTTTATCTGTAAAAGTAAGACCATCTGAAGCATCTGCATTAACTGAAATAGATAGAGCAGTTTCTTTCGTCTTCTCATAACAAACAAGCCCTCCTTCAACTAGTGTATCAGCACAAAATCGTAGAAATGCAATAGCATTTAGGCTTACAGCACTGTTAAATCTGCTACTAGTAAGGGTAATGAGGCATCTAACACAGTCAGTAAAGGTTGTGGTCTCTGTCTCAGTTATATAGGAAAAATAACCTCTAACGATTTTCTCCCTAGTCGCAAATGCCAATAACTCAATGTTCTTGCGTTCACCAGCCGCTGCAACCATAAAAACACTTTTCCATCCGGATTTCACATTGCTGACACGACTGAAGAGCATCTGGGAGATGCATCGGACAATTAGTTCCCTAATTTCAGCTGAGTTGCTTTTCTGCATCACTATCACAAAAGGTCTTAGAACTTCATTTTCAAAATTGTAATTTGCAAGTTCCTCACGCTCGAGAAACTTCATAGCCAACTGTCGCAATGAATCCATAACAAATAGCGACGGAGAGGTTTTCTGACAAGCCAACTGAGACAAAGAAATCCGAAAGCACAATCCATATGCGGGTCCAGACCAACCTAATCCGGGCCATATTGTAGTACGCTATTTCAACTATCTTTGTAAGGCTGAAGTAGCGGGGATCAGATAGTGATTGCAACTCTGACATGAAAACATAACAAAGTGCCTTAACAAAAGCTACTATAGCCTCAGTGTTCAACCTCTGGCTATGAGCGAATATGTGATTCAGCTCAAAGCTTCCAATCTGCTCTAGTAGATTTAAATTATATATAAAATTATTTATCTGTTCAGAAGTCACCGAACCTGCAGTATTAATCTGGACACTCGTACTATCATAAGAACCACCTCAAACAACTGCCATCACAGCAGGGCTTTTATGTACACCTCCCTTTTTCTTTAAAGATGGATAAACTGCGGATTCCTGGGATCTTTCCTCATTTTCAATGGAAGAAACTGTGAAGAAAGAAGAACATATCCCGACTTTGAAATAGACTAAATAGTGTGTAGGTCTGCTTGTACCAGGTAAAATGTTTCCACTTCGGCATAACATATCCCGACTTTGAAATAGACTAAATAGTGTGTAGGTCTGCTTGTACCAGGTAAAATGTTTCCACTTCGGCATGTCATATCCCGAATTTGAGGATCTGCTGGAACTATACTAGGATAGTAGTGCTTGTGCACGACAATGAAAGCCACAGGGGGTATATTGCCCACTCTTTCCAGCATCCTAGAAACCACATCATAAAGTGTCCTTCCTCTAGCATCTTCACTGACAAGAAAGATCCTCCTTACGTACTCAAGCTCCTTGCACAGTATCTCAGCCTGCCAAGCCGTTGCACAAGTTTTAAAGACGTCGTTTATAAAAGGGAAATTTATATAATAAGGCATGAAAAATAAAAAAATTTTAAAAATGACACACTGTAGAAATTAATTGCAAAAGAGGGTATCTGACAAGCCACGCAGGTGCCAGCGCGGCAGCTGGCGCCTGCGTGGCATTTTTTTTAAATGACCCGAACCGACGCCTTTCGTATAACTGCCGAAGGTGGCGGTTTAACCGACGCCTTTCTTGCCCTTGTCATTTTTTTCATACCTGAAAAGCGTCGGTTGAACCGACGCCTTTCATTATAACTGAAAGACGTCGGTTGAACCGACGCCTTCGATTATCCTTTTAGGGCTCGGGCTCGGACTCGGGCTTCGGGGAGACTAGTTTTTTTTACTCCGGGACGCCTCGGCTTTTCCTCCGCCTCCCCGCGTTCGCCCCGGCTAGCGTCCTTCCTCGGCTCGGCCACCGTCGCCCCTCGCCTCTGGCCAGCTCCTAGGCGGTGACCGTCGCCCCGGCCAGCGTCCTTCCTCGGCCCGGCCACCGTCGCCCCTCGCCGCCGGCCACTGTTGCCCCTCGACTCCACCACCTTCGTCGCCTCTGGCCAGCTCCGCCTCACCGCCACCGTCACGTCATTGGCACCGTCTCAGCCAGCTCCGCCTCCCCGTCCTCGCCCCGGCCACCTCATAGCCCCGTCGCGTGCATCTTTATAGGTAATGTATATTTTTAATATATGTTTGAAATATGTATGAATGTAGATGCATCTTATGAAATTAAGTATGTTATATTTGTGTAGTATTTGATAGTGTTTCTTTCTTAAAATTTTTGTGACAAGAGATGGCGGGAGAAATGGTTCCGTTTGTCTTAATGTATGGTGGTAGAATTGATAGAGGTAAATGCGAAGGCGGTGAAAGTGTAGGATTATTTATTAATAAGCCAAGTACTTACGAGGAACTAGAGATGCAAGTGGTAAACAAACTGGGATGGGACCAAAGATTGTGGAAAATTCGTATGAAGTACAAGATGTCTGTTTATGGAGGAAGGACTACCGTAATACCAATTGATGATGACAATTCTATGAGACAAATGTTCTATTTTGCGCCTCATGTGCTTAGCTTCGAGCTATGCGTAGAAAAAGAGGCGCGCATGCGTAGGTTTGGAAATGATGGTGAAGGCGAAAGTAGGAGTGCTCGCAGAGATAGGTCGAGTGGACACTGTAGAGGAAGGCGTGTGGAAGATAATGAAGAAGATTTGTCTATATCACTAGCGTGCAACGAACCCCAACTTTCACATAGTTTGAGGTAAGTTTATTTAAAACCTGTATTGAATACCATTAACCTTACGGTATCATGAATTGTTTATAATGTATAATGTAGGCACACATCTCATGGTCATGAAGTGATGAATATTGGCATGGCACGTGGTGGTGAATGGTTTGGCACACAAACATCATTTGATAACCCTTATTTTCACACTGGTTCAAGTGATATGCAAGAGGGAAATATAAATGATGATGAAGACGAAGGGGAGAATGAGGAAGAGGATGGGGAAAATGATGAGCAAATACCGAATTCACCGGTTATTGATGTTGAAGATGTACGAGGAGAGGATAGTGTACAAGAGATGGTTAATAATGAGGGAGATGAATGGGTGGACATCGCAATTGCTGTGGATAACTTGGATGATTTTGAGGAGGAGTTGCCATATGAGGAGGAGCCCCTATGGGCGCGACTAACCGATGAGGAAATAGATGGGGCAATTAATCGGGGTTTGCATGAGGAGACATATCATGAGGAAGCAATATATGTGGGGCAAATATTCCCTAATAAAGATGACTTTGTACACGCATTGAGGGAGTTTTCAATAGCGCATGATGTTCGATATAAAGTGTTGCATACAAGTCCGACACAGTACACAGCAAAATGTCAATACCCTGCCTGCCCATGGAGAGTACATGCATCATTGATGAAGGGGATGAATCATTTTAAAGTAAAGACGTATGGTGGCGAACACACTTGTAGAAATGCTCAGCTAGACACTGGTCATAGACAATGTACTGCGGCCTTTGTTTGTCGGCATATATTACCCTCTATTAGAGCGGAAGTGGATATCCTACCAGTGGTTATTCAAGAGAGGATTAAAGAGACGTTTCACGTGGATATTTCATACCCAAAAGCATGGAGGGCAAGGAATATGGCCATCAAAGCAGTGTATGGTGATTGGGTTGAGTCATATCGATTGTTGCCAATGTACTTGGAGGCAATAGTTAATGCCAATCCGGGAACCATTTGTAGGTTGGTGACGACCCCAATGGAAGATGCTACATGTCGACAGTTTGAGAAGGCGTTTTGGGCATTTGGACCATGTATTGAGGGTTTTAAACATTGTCTCCCAGTCATAAGTGTTGATGCTACTTTCCTATCTGGTAAGTATGGAGGAGCTCTTTTGTTCTTGCAATTATCCTCAGATGTACAAACATCCATGTCGTCATCTACTTGTTGCCCATTCGAAGCGAAGGTGACCCATCGGTGATTTAGTTGGACATTGGTATATAGCTGATGCATATAGATCGGTGTATGCAGTCGAATTCTTTCCTCCTCCTGATCGACGATCTTGGGAGGAAAAGTCACCTATGTATGTGGTGAAGCCCCCAAGAGTGACACGAAAACCCAGTCGTCCACGCACTAGGAGAATACGTAATGTGATGGATAGTGCGGGCATGACGACAGATGGTCGATCACACTACCATTGTGGGAAATGTAACCCACTTGGACATAATAGGCGACAATGCCAAAACACACCTTCAGGGGATTGGTACATGTTCTTACAATGGTCTTTCTATTTAAAGTAGGTTGGTTTATACATTCTTTGAAGTTACAATTAATTGTTGGTTTTTTTGTAGATATTATGGACCCAGGACCGATTGATCCCTCCGTCCTCACAGAGCAGAGCTCGAACAAATCCGATGGCATATGGAACGGAGAGGTATGTGCATAATCATTATCTCCTTAGTTTTGTATATTGCAGAAATTTAATTACTTTTCTAATTGTAAGTACTTTTCATGTGTATAGGATCCCGGGTGCATTGAAATCACCGAGCACTGGCAAAACGTGCGCCATTGGGTAGTTGATCCGCGCATGTTGCCGTACATAGAGATGGCAGGTTTTGGCCACTTTACACGATTACAGTATATCAGGATTGATAGGGCTCTCATCACTACCCTAGTTGAGAGATGGCGGAGGGAGACGCAAACATTTCACTTGCATTTGGGGGAGATGACTATAACATTACAAGATGTTGCTGTACTACTCGGATTGCGAGTTGTTGGCATTGCGGTGAGTTGCTCGACTGTGGGCATTGACTGGAATGAAGTATACGAGCACCTTCTTGGACGAACTAAGGTAAGTTTGTTGTGGTTGAGAGAGCAGTTCAGTCGCCTGTCGGAAGATGCCACAGAGATTGAAGTCGAGCAACACACACGAGCATATTTACTCTATTTGCTCGGTAGCACTATATTTGCCGATAGCAGCAGTAGCCATGTGCACCCGATGTATCTTCTTTTGTTAGAGGATTTATACACTGCGGGACAGTATGCATGGGGTAGTGCCACCGTTGCCTACCTGTACAGAGAGTTGGCAAAAGCTTGCCAACCTAGCACATTCGGGATTGCCGGGTGCGTCACTCTGATCCAGGTAAACCATCAATAATCTGATTCATGCTGAAATGTTTATTTCAATTATAACATTTGATTCATGCTGGGTGTGTATGTGTTAAACAGCTATGGTCGTGGGAGAGATTGCATATTGGCCGTCCAAACATTCAAAGCACTCCACTAGATGGTTTATCTCCGTTAGGAGTTCGGTATGTGTTTTCTATTTAAGTTATTTTGTGATCTTCTATTGGCATTTTAACTAATGTATTTCATCTTCTTTATGTTAGGTGGAATGCTAAAAAGAAAAAAACAGTAAATCCTCACAGTGTCCTCTTGATGTATAGATCTGAACTAGACTATCAGCGATCCGGCCAGGTATTAGTCATTCGTAATGTACATGTTATGAATATAACGAATGTAAATAGAAGTGACACAAATACTATTTTCATATGTTGTGTAGGTAACATGGCAGCCATATTATGATCATGTTTTAGCGCAGTTACCAGGAGTATGTACGGATGGAGAGCATGTGTGGCTATCTAGGACGCCACTGATATGTGTAGACATCGTGGAGATGCATGTTCCAGATCGGGTTATGTTGCAGTTCGGATTTGAGCAGATTTTCCCCCCTCTTGGTGTAGAGTTCATTAAACGATCATCGCGTCGAGGCCGAGGGAGTTATAATTGGAGGTCGCATCATGCGGCCTATATTACTAGATGGGATGACCGGACGACCACTCTCGTTCAAGCGGAGCCTGCAATGATGGAGCGAGATGCAGATAATGAATACATGAGATGGTACTTGAGGATCACGAGGAGACTTATCATGCCACCTGTGCATGAGGCGGAGATGTTATATCAACCGAGGGGCGATACTGAGCTGGCGTTGGTGAGTATCTCCGACTTCATATTTGATTTAATTCACCATTGTATGAGTAGATAACATATATTCTTGTTCCTTTGTAGCTTACTTGTGTGAGACAAGTGCACGCTCAGTCTCATAGTGCTTTGGTAGACCGATCCTATGATAGCTATGTAGCGGCATGTCAGATGATACACGATATCTCTGATCATGTTCTTGCGAGTTTGCCATTGCTTCGGCCCGTTATGACTGAGATTCCAGTAATGGAGGTTGTTCCAGATCCTTTATCAGCTTCACCAGACGTTGTGACATCATCAGCTGACACGATGGGTTTTACCCCATCACTAGTTGTTCCAGACGCCTCCGTCGATCAAGTTGAGAGGCCCCTTTCTTCAAAAGTATATACCCGGCGACAGCGTGCACTCCGGACGTTGATCCTGAGGAAATTCTAGTTCGAGCACGAGGACGGGGTAGGAATAGGTTGAGGAGAATTGATTAAACACTTGTAATTTTATAAGTACATTTGTAATACTTTGTATAACTTTGTAATAGTTTAATGTTGTGTAATATGTTTTTGTATATTTTTATATATATTTTGTGTATGTTTGTGGATGTATTATCAGGTGAAAAATTGTAGATTTCATCCGGAGGATCAGCCCCGAGAGGAGGAGTAGGTGAGAGGCGTCGGTTGAACCGACGCCTCCATTGTGTGGAAAAAAGCATAAGGGACGGAAAGGCGTCGGTTCGACCGACGCCTTTTAGTACCCTAACAGGCGTCAGTTAAACCGACGTCTTTAGTAGAAATGCCAAAGGCGTCGGTTCAATGGACGGCTTTAGCTTTAAACCAGAAAGGCGTCAGTTCAATCGACAGCTTTAGCATTTCTACTAAAGGCGTCGGTTTAACTGACGCCTTTAGTATTCCTACGAAAGGCGTCGGTTCAACCGACGCCTTTAACATTTCTGCGAAAGGCGTCGGTCGAACCGACGCCTTTCGGGTCAGTTTAAAAAAAAATGTCACGGAGGCGCCAGCGGCCGCGCTGGCGCCTGCGTGGCTTGTCAGATACCCTCTTTTGCAATTAATTTCTACAGTGTGTCATTTTTTAAAAAAAAAAATTTATATACCCTATTATGAACAACTAGGGAATTGTTTACCCTTGTTAGGACTATGCCTCATATGAACCTGGTTATATGAGGCATAGTAGGAACATGACCTACTATAGTTTATATGAGGCAATATAATGTTCAGGTAGTTATCATACCCTATATAGTTCATGACTATACCATCTTGGTAGTTATCATTGAACATAGTTAACTAAATGATATAGTCCTCCATAAGAACAATTCATATATTCCTTGGTTGCTCTTATAATATTATAATGCCATATCATAGACTTAGTTACTATATATTATTATAATGATAAGCCTCCATCGTTATTGTAGTAACATGTTACTATAATAACGTTCCTTAGTTACTAATCATATGTTGATATAGTTAACTAAGGACGATATCAACCATGACTATGTAGTTCCTTACATAGTTAAGTAGGGAACATATATATGGAGACAATTCATGTATAATTCAGTAGTTAACTATATGAACGGTAGTATATATGGGATAGAAATTTGTATATCTTATATCTATATTGTCATAGTTAAGTAGGGAACTACATACATGTATTATTATCTAATTATACCCTAAGGGTGGTTAACATTAACTATGATATATGTCATAGAAGTAACCTAGACGGAATCTTAGTTGTGTGTAGTTGATATAGTCCTTAGTTGCATACTTACTACTATCATAGTAGATATAGATAATAGTCTCTAGTTTCACTATAATACATGGTTTTGTGTTAGAGTTTACTGTGGAGTCCTATGAACTTATTCTCCTATGATATATATCATAGATAATGCATCCTAGAGAATATATGACCATATTTACTATGACCATCCTAGGATACCTAACTTAGAAACATATATGAACATTATATTGTACTTATATAATTAGCTCTAGACTTATTACTTATTATATGATATAACATATCATGAAGGATTATAATACATGAACATGTCTATCTATATTATAAATCTACATATATAATAGTCATATAGAGGCGGATATAGGACTATCATAGGGTTATAAGTCTAGAAGCCTGGATATATCATAGATATCCCTATAGAATCTAAGGGTTAAATGAATTATAAACATAGAAGGTCAACTACATAGATGATAGGGATATAACCCTATCATAGGGTTATAATATATACGATGATCCATAGAAGTAACCATATTCCTACTATAACCCTAAACTAGGGTTAATAGATATCCTAGGGTTTATTACATATACTATGAACTATTATTAACTATGATAGAGTTCAATAGTTATATTATATCATAACCCATAATATAGTACTCCCTCTGTACCCTAAACACTACAAATTATATATAAGTTATTATAGGTTCTATGAACATGTCTTCTAGACTATGTTTAATTATGTTTCCCATAGTACAACTAAACTATATGTTAGAAGACCTAACTATTATATAATTCCATATAACTTATAGATAACTAGGGAGATAATTATCACCCATCATTGATATAATTAACAAAGTCATATGTTCCTCCATGTAGATGGACTCCATCGTTATTGTAGTAACATGAACTCATAATATAATGTTGAGAATTTATATTACTAGTTGATATAGTATCTAGTTATGGATAGTTATGCCACTATGTTCCCTGATTCTATATCCTTAGTTAAGGACTTAGTTAACTATGTTAAGAACATAGTTATCTCATGTTTATTTTGTTTATTTTGGTTACTAGGTATAGTTCATGGACTATCTTGTTTTGGTTCCTAACATAGTTAAGAACATAGCCTGATAATATTCAGGTAGTTATGTAGATGAACCAGCATCATGTCATCTATGATGCATTCATAGATGAATGTCATATCTAGATGAACTATCTAGATAAACCAGGATTGAGAATGAATTAAATGGAGGTATACTAGTTAAGAACGTAGTTAATCTATACTAAGTCAGGAACATTAGTTTAACCCTAATGTGTGTATATTCATATGAGGTATATCTCAGTTAGGGTAAAACTAACTATGTTCTTAACTAGTTGCCAAATTAATTAGTCCATCTAGCTAATTGAGGACTATCTAAATGAACATGATGGTAATATCTATCATAACGTAGACTATGTTCTATGGACAATGGCATTGTATAACGATCCTCCATATATAACTAGTTTGTATTAGGGGCAATGGCATACGATCCTCCATATGTAAATAGAGGATTAGGGTTAGGGATACAATGCATTGTATGTAACTAGTTTGTATTAGGGCTAGGGATAATACATACATATGATCCTCCATGAATGCATTCAAGAAGGACATAGTTCATGAATGTATTAAATATGTAGTCTGCAGGATTTACTATAGGTCCTAACCATTAAACATGTCTAATGGTCATCCTAAATACATAGTCTCTAGAATTTACTCCTCATCCTAAAAGGATGACATAATATTGATGTGAGTTAGACATAGTACTAGTTGTGTGTGGCTTCTTCCATATAATCTTAGGGAACTGCCATCCCAACTAAGAATGCTCACAACTTGTTGGTAAAGCTAGTTTAGTAACTACATAGGTTATAATCAACCATAGGTAACTCTAACTATGTAACATAGTTATTATATTGTGTGAGTTAACTTAATCATAAGTAAGTATAATTATACTTATAATTAGGGTTATGTATTAGGGTTACAATATATGTAGGGTTATGACCAATGCTCCTGCAACTTTTTACAGCTTGATGAACGACTTATTTTGCCCATATCTCCGCCGATTTGTGCTAGTATTCTTTGATGATATATTGATCTATAGCTCGTCCTGGGCAGACCATCTTGACCACCTCAGGTCAGTCTTTACCATCTTGCGTGCTAATACATTATTCTTGAAGTGTTCGAAGTGCTCTTTTGGCAACACGCTGATATGTCTCAGTAATTCAAGAAGGAAAAGGGAGTTGAGAGATAGAGAGGGAAGGAATTGAGAGAAAGAGAGGGAAGGCCAACAAGGGAGGAGACCCTCTGATTGGGCCTGCGGCCTTATTACATATGACGCAATAAGCTGGACTATTCCCCTAAACTGGGCCGGCTAGGCCAGCAGTACAATTAGATAATTAACCCAAATACAACTACTTACTAATTGGAACATAGCATTCCAATACGCTCTGCTGCTAGCCTTGACCTCAAGGCATCCAACCCGGATACTGGGCCAAAAACTCGTTCTTAGAAAGCCATGAAGCATCCTCCAATGGACGGCCTTGCCATGTAATAAGAACCTCCGTGATAATGAGGCACTATCGTATATTGTATGGTATATAGGGTAAATTCCAACCATGGAATTCCATATCGGCGATATATCGCCGATATATCGATATAGGGCCCCACCCGATAAAACGAGATGGATAAATATCGTTTTTTATTTTTTTACAAATATCGCCGATATATGGGCGATATATCGCGGATATATCGGTTTCGGGCCGATATATCGCTATTTTATAATAAAATAATATTTTTGGAAAAAAAAATCGAAATTTTTTTTTTTTTAAAAAAAGGGGAAAAAAGAAAATTTCCCACTTGTTTCCCTTCCTAATATGCATATTTTAAAATCTATGCTTTGTCTAAATTAGTATAACTCATTTTAGAAGCTAGATTATGAAATTATATGGTAAAAACTAGTTTTTAACTATCGATATTTTTTTACAAATATCTCCGATATATCTCCGATATTTTGTCTCTTAAGCCGACCGATACGATACCGATATCCGATACGGAATTCCATGATTCCAACCCATATATAATTCCTACATGCCCTAGTTGAAATTTACCCAATAGTATAATGGGTCCGATGGAATATTATAACTACATACGGTAGTACCCATATAGTAGTTCTAGTTCATAAGTTCAGTACTATAATTATATATACCCTAGTAGATATATCCTATCTACTAAGGGTAAATTTATAAAGGGTAGCCCTAGAGATACTCACATATTTGTAATATAGGGTATATATATAGGTTATACATCCCTACGGATGTAGTATTTCACATAACTATTATATAAACCTAGGTTTGTATAATTATATAGGGTTAAAAATTATATATGGGTTAGGATACCCTATAGTTAATGAGGCATACATATACTGTATTCCATAACCTAATATATATATCCTCACTATGGCATATGATAGTTATAATACATGTCTTAATTATTTTAATTATACACATTAAAATGCCTTATATAATAACCCTATATGACTTATTATGGACCCTACATAATAATCCATACCCACCTAGGATTAATCATAGTTATACACTATATGATTAGTTAGATGAAACTAAGGAGACATAGTAAATCCTCCCATATATAGGGTTATGAATTATGTATCTAACCCATATATAGTCATAGGGCTCATATATAGTCCATTATAATCATATGGGCTAGGATTATGTAGTTATGAGACCATATATGGTAACTAGTTATAACTGGCTGTAACCCTAGTTTAAGGAGTCATAATCCTTATGACTATATAGATATGGGTTAACTAATTTATATATATATATATATATATATGCATATATATATGTATATATATATATATATGGGAAAAGTTTAAATGAGATCGCTCTCATATTGCTTATATGAGGCCACTTTGAATCGTAGCCGTTGGATCTTCATCTGACGGCTACAAATATCTATAATGATCTCACCCACTCTTTGATGTGACACACTCACCAACCCACTGATTTGATATTCACCCTCCCATCGGAATCTAACGGCAATAAAGATTAGCCTCATACTCCTTATATGAGAACGATCTCATGTAAACTCATCTATATATATATATATATATATAAAGATTGGCCCCATACTCCTTATATGAGAACGATCTCATGTAAACTCATCTCATATATATATATATATATAGAGAGAGAGAGAGAGAGGAATGATACAGTGAGTCACATGTTTTGGTGAGCCGGATGAGCCGCGTCAATCCTGGCTGCTCGGTTTTGATCTCGCGACTCACGGTTTAGAGTTGAACAACCAATCACTTTTTTATCAATTATTTCCCCGATTACCCCTTACCAAACTCGACACTGCTTTTTCTTTTGTCTTCTTCCCTCCCTGAGCAGCGGAACCTCACCTCCAGTCCGCCGTATCCCCCTTCCCTCTCCTCCGGCCTCCAATCCCCCGTCGTCTCCCTCCGACGGCTTCGACAGTCGACCCTCCGTATCCCCCTTTCCTATACAGTCGACCCTCCGACGGCCTCGACGTCTCCGAGAGTCCCCCCGGCGGATGGAGATCCTCCGCCTCCAGTTGTTCTTTTTGTTTTTCTTTCAAATCCAGCATATGGGTCTGATCTCGTGTGGTTTTGATGGAGGTCGACCATTGAAATAGGCCCATATGAAACTATCAATTTGCAAGCAGGGGCTTGAGATCATTGTTTGAAGTTCTTGTTGAGCAACCTAGTCATTTGAGGTACATAGAGTGGCGAAGTCTTGAAAGCACGGTAAATCTTCTAGCACCTGATATTTTTGCGTTGTTATTTATTTTTATTGTATCATTTCAGTGCATATCTTTGTTTTTGACTTTTTATTGGCAGTAATTCTACATCCATAAGCACTGCTACTGGTTTTGAGCAATGACAATGGCTTCTGGATTAGAGAAAAACCGGACTACGATGTTAAAAATGCATATAAATAAAATTGAATCATAATATCTTGTTGAGGTGCATTTAATTTTTCTTTTAGAAGAGATATTATGCAACTTGTTATAATGTCAACTGTGATGGGAATCGCTCAAGAACAAAAAAGAAAAAGCAAAAAGAAAGTATTATACTATAAGATTTTTCGTGGTAATAACTGAGGAATGTCGGTAGGATAAAAATGGATGGTAGGGTGAAAGGAGGTTGTGTAGGGACAGTGTTCTGTTAGGACCCAACAACATGTGTCTCAATCTTGGGTAATGCTCAAAATAGAGTTTTGTTGAACAACATGGATATTGCTCAGCTCGGATAAAGAATTGCACAAGGGGGGTATCTCAGAACACTAGGTGTTGTGTGTGTGAGTTGTCCACTGCCTTGAGAAGTTATAACCATTTTTTTTTCTTTGTTAAGTAGCGTAACTGATTGTCTTGTCTGTCTAGTTCAGAACTTAAACTTGCAACCAAATTGAAATGTAAATATCAACAATTTTGGAACATATGCAGGCGAAGGTAGCAACAAAAAAAAAACATGCAGTCTGATATTTTCATGTATATATTTTCATATTTACTATTAACGAAAGAGTATTTGCATGCAAGAAAGAAGAAGTCAGCTCTTTGGATGAAATTACTGATTCGTGGCAATTGTGACTTCTAATTGAAACCACTTCTCTCATTCAGATTTTGGTAACCCCTTTTATTGAGGATATGATAGAAGATTTGAACCAAATGTGTGTTTTCATTTTCATGTGAAAATACCAGAATTTTGCCGTTCTTCAAATTACAGAGTGAATTGACTATCAATGTCATGCATCTTCTGCAGAGAGATGAAAAGAACTGTTTCATACACGAAGCCCGGGGGAGGGGCTGGGAGGATTGAGGGAGCGAACAAGGGAGGCGATGGCAGCGAAGGGAAGGAAGGTCCCATGGGGTTCCGGCGAAGGGTCGCGGCGGCGGAGCGGCGAGCTCGGTGAAGAGCTGGGTTCTGTTTGACTCTTTGCATTCTTCCATAATCTTGTGTGATTCTTACCTTCTGTGTGTGTATTGTGGATGGAGAAGACTATCTGTCACAAATTTTAACACTGGAGTGGTCTTTCTTATTGACAGTTAATTTTTTTATAAACTGTTGTGTTAGTGAGTCCACTGTTCATTTGCAGCGGGTGAGGTGCATTTAGGAAACGGAGTTGTCAAGATTCCACCAAGAGCTATAGGAACGATTTTTTTTTCAAGTCTCAATATACCAACTGATTATTGTTCTACATGCTTTGTTAGGGAATGGAATTTTCAATATTGCTTTTTTTTCCCTCAAGTTTGATGTTGTGCATATTTTTTTTGTAAATTTTTGTGCCGACTGAAGTTTTACTAAACATTAACTGCAAATTTATGCAGCTCGAAGATTAAAATTGTGCATATTGACTACAGTGGCGAAAAGTTCTTTTTTGTTATAGGCATGTCTTTAGCAACTATTTTTTTTGGTAAACAACGCTCATATGCAGCCAGAAAATTCAATTTATGAAGTCTGATCCAAAACTTTCGAACCAACAATAGTATGGTTTGGTTGTTTCAAAGCTTTTCTCGAAGAAATTGATAAAGCATCTTGTAAAACTGTGATGCCCTCACAATTTGTTTCTAGTTAACCAATGCTTTTGCTTTAGCGACAACAATGAAGCTTCTCACTTGACTTGGATATTGATAAAGCTTTGACAAACATCAAAATCAGCTACTCTTTATCGCAGCGTAGTAAATGAAAATTTCAAATGTTCCCAATATATGCTCGTTGCTACTTAGCACTTAGACAAGGTAATGAATACTCCGTATATTGGATGCACCACACTTTCAAGGGGACAAGTAGATTCCTTCAATTTGGTAATTACACAATAGTAAATTATTGAGCAGATGGAGGAGGTTCATGAGGAACTGAAGTCTGAAATCAAACTAAAATTTTTATCGATTTATAAGAGAAATATAAAGTATAGCTCAAATCCACAAGCTTTGACAGTTTCAATTATTTGCTTCTTCTGGAGCGCACAATACATGCATCTGCGCCATCAATCCTATAAACGACGGCTCTCGTCTGCTCGAGGATATCTTGGTGGACATCTTGCAGATGGATCCAAAATACTTCCTCATGCCGATAGCCTAATGTCACGCCCCGAAATCCCATACCTCGATCGGAGTGCGGAAGCCAATCAATGATATACATTTGGAGGTAGAGAATCTCGGGCGCGAGACCGAACAGTCGATTTCACCACCAATTACGATCATCTCAAAAGGATGTGTAATCGGTCATGCCCATAATCAGTGCAATACAAATACAAACATTAATGAATACTATGGAATGGAAATTTACTTAATAATACTGATAATAATGATAATCCATTTAAGAAAGTCAAATCAAATAAACCTATAAATCTATGGCACACAATTGCCATTAAATGTCATAAGCATCAAATAAGCAAAGCAAATAATATAAACTCTAAGTCTTCACGGCTCCTGCGACCGCTTCACTACTGCAACTTCCTGATCTCAAATTCCATTTGCGCCTGCATCAGAGGATGCATGAGTATTTCATAGAAACACTCAGTAGGATGTAAAAACCCACTGAATTAGGACAAACAATATGAATAGGATAAGAATAACAAAGGTTTATGAAGATGCCGCAACATCTGGACTAAACCAAGGATTTATACACCTGAAAGGTTAGTCGATAATAATTCCAACCCGCAAGTAAGGAAAACAACAATAAGGCTCCTACAACACATATGAGTAAGGAGGGAATGATAATCATATTAAAAAGCTCCAGACATTAAAAGTGAAAGGAGTACAATTTCTGCTCGCTGAACCGATCACCTGCAAGTGACTATACCAGAACCACCCTAGGGGTCCTCTTTTGGAACCCTGCCATGCGTCTAGGATGCTGGCCCCACCAGTGCTTACGGACACGATGGGCGGAGATTGAAGACCTTCCGTAATGTCAACAATCTAACGTACGTATGTTGCCTCTTTTTGGGCAGTATGGAACCGCAGTACCACAAATATTAGTGACCCCGCAAGATCAAGCAATGGCATAATGTGAGCATACTATGAATCCACTTCCGGAGAAGTCCTGCAAGACCTCTAGTGGAGGAATCAATCAAATAATCATGATGAATAATAATTCAAAGAAATAGAGGCCGCAACGCTCTAACCACATAAGGTATCAATCACCGGAACAGACTCACATACAGAGTATAAGTGGGAATGTCACACCAAGAGAATAACACAATCCATACATGCATTCATGCTCAGCCCTAGATGGAAATTCATATAGGTCTTATTGAAATATATAAATCAGAGACAAGGTATTAATGAGTCCTAGATGATTTGGATTCCAAATGGAACCTCAAACCGACACAAGCGCTTTATCTTCAAATACACGATTACGGTTTTCTTAACATAGATATTACCCATCTATAATATTAACCATAACCCAACCTTACTGTGATAATCATAAGGATATAGTCTAGTATTAGTTACTAGCACGTCATATCATCTTCACATCTTATTAAGTGGTTTTACTTAAGTACATAGTATTTTCACTTAGATTCTGCTCACTGTCTTATGCACAACAGTCCACTTCCGGCGGCTCCCAGACACTGTACAGTTAAGTTTATCTTCTGAAATTTTTACTGAGAATACCCTTATGGGTCTAGTTTCTAACCCCACCGGTTTTATATTTTTCTGATATCATATGAATTAGTTATGAATTATTTACTGTCGACTGTCCGTGCAGAAACAGTTCTGGCCGAAAGTGAAACACATGATTAAACTTTAATATTCTTATTCCGAACCACTTATAGATGATAATATACTCATGATAGATGATAGTACTCCCCTCCTAGATCAATTACAGATCCTGGAATTAACTAGAATTACCAAAAGATTCCCTTTTTATCATGTTTCTCCCCCATATAACACAATCTTAGACCATAATATCTTTCAATTAAGTCAATTTAAGCAAAACGATCATTAAGACATAAGACTCAATCATTAGACATCATAATCAAAGCAATATCAGAACTTTTATCTTCTGTAAAATTAATAAAGCATCCAACTTTGATTTGATTTACCATCTAGACATGAAGCATGAAGGCATATATGCATGTATCGCAATACACATGGAAAACAAGACATAAATCATTAATCCCGCAAGATTCAAAGCAATACTCCAAGGAAATCAGTAAGAACACTCATCATATAATGTGAGAAAAGAATAAGAAGAGAGGGAAAAACCATCCTACTCTTTATCACCAAAAGACGTCGCCTTTCTACGCGATGTTCGTCTCCTCCGCTTCCTTCAAAGCTCCGATCCAAGCTCTTGAGCAATTCCCACTAGAAGAGGTCTTCTAAGAGAGGGATGAACGTGGGAAGGAGAGGGGAAAGCCTCTGGACGTTCTAGGGTTTAGTTTTCAAAAGCACAAGCCTAGACTCTATGGGTTTATATAGAGTTTTTAGAAGATCTTTGCCCAATCAATTCTACCATATCTTGGGCACTTTCCACCAATGGGAGAGTCCCTAAATCACCCTAGGAACGTGCAATATAAGTCTAGTTAGGATATGACATCTTTCCCAATCAAATCCGCCTCAAAATTAGGTTAGAATTCGCCAAACCGCAACTGGCGATCGATCGTGCAATACGGCGATCGATCGTCCTGCACTGTTTACAAACTGCGCGATGGCGCCGATCGTAGCCGATCGAAGCCGATCGATCGTGTTCCATAAGCCGATCGATCGTTTTCAGCGCGATCGATCGTTTTTATTCAATTTCCCATATCTTTTTACTCCGAACTCCAAATCACACAAAATTGGTGTCGTTGGAAAGCTCTTCTCACCATAAACAAAGCACCACACAGTCAAATCAATCATTAAGAGGGTTAAATTTCAGTTTTAAGATACTTACTAATTTTTCGGATGTTACACCTAAGGCGGACAAAAGTACTTCCCTTTGTTTTGGGTTTTGGCCTGAACAGAGAAAAACTTGCAATACGATACTTGAAAGAACTATGGAGAGTATCCATAGCCAAGTCTCTTGACTCGGATTCAGAATGAACGAGTCATTGGAGATAACCCAGCTCTTCGCCGAGCTCGCCGCCTGCCTCCGCCGCCGCGACCCTTCTCCGGAACCCCATGGGACCCTCCTTGCTAAGACCTTGGCTTGAAAAGTTACTACCTTTTCACCACCCACTGATCTGATTTTGCTGTCTGCGGCTAGGCGTTGTATTCTTAGGAAGTCAGCTTCGGCGGCTGGCCGTGACGAGGTCGATGTCGCTGCCGATGCAGGCTCCGTCGATCTCCGTCACGACGGATTTACGGTGGCGCTCGAAGGGCGGCGAGATCGGGGTCGGGGGAGGAGGGGGCAGAGTGGGAGAGGGAGGTGATGAGTTGGTTAGGGAGGAAGGGAAAGGAAAAGCAATCTGTCGGGTTGGGGAAGGGGCAGCAGAGGAAATATTGGATTTAAATATGATTGGTTGTCCAACGTCAGAATGCTAATCGCTCGATCAAAATCGAGCGGCCCAGATTAATGGGGCTCATCTGGCTCACCAAAAGTGTGGCTCACTATATCAACCCTCTATATATATATATATATATATATATATATATATATATATGAGATGAGTTTACATGAGATCGTTCTCATATAAGGAGTATGAGGCCAATCTTTATTGCCGTTAGATTCCAATCGGAGGGTGAATATCAAATCAGTGGATAGGTGAGTGTGTCACATCAAGGAGTGGGTGAGATCATTATGGATATTTGTAGCCGTCAGATCAAGATCCAATGGCTATAATTCAAAGTGGCCTCATATAAGCAATATGAGAGCGATCTCATTTAAACTTTTCCCTATATATATATATATATATATAGAGAGAGAGAGAGAGAGAGAGAAGGGTTTACATGAGATCGTTCTCATATAAGGAGCATGAGGCCAATCTTTATAACCGTTGGATTCCGATCGGAGGATGGATATTAAATCAGTGGGTAGGTGAGTGTGTCACATCAGGGAGTGGGTGAGATCATTCTGACTATTTGTAGCCGTTAGATTAAGATCCAATGGCTATGATTTAAAGTGGCCTCATATAAGCTATATGAGAGCAATCTCATTTAAACTTTTCCTATATATATATATATATATATATATATATAATGAGACATCATTATAAAGTTATTACGATAATCCTAGAGTCCTAATCTAGATTAAGTTAGGTAATACATATAGGTTACTCTAGTTGAGCATTATATAAACCTATGTACCCTACGTAGTTTAGGATGTATAACTTATATGAACCTATGGTAAATTATAGTTATACATTATACTAGTAAATACTACCTTAGTATAATGTTATACTATGTTAGGGTTATAGAACATAGAGTATATTAGGATATTCCATCGGATATATGATTATACATATATCCCTAGTTATAATGAAGCTAACATTATATATGTATGCTAGTCGCCTAACTGTATACTAGTCTAAGCATATATATAATTAAGAGCTTATATTCTTCATTTATGTATAATGTTATTATAATGAGGCATACATATATTGTATTCCATAATTAAGTCCTAACTACCTTAGTGTATCTATCATATACCTATATGGAGGAATATACAATCTAGATGGATTATTATAGTGGACTAAGGGTTCGATGACTATAATATATGTTGGATTTATAATTATATAAACAATGAGGCTTATTATAGGTTTAGCATGTCTAGGGTACTATAACCGTATAAGGGTTAGAGTTTATAATTATAAACTATCCTCATAAGTTAGACATAGTTTTCCTATCTAGTTGAGTGGAGGTATTTGATCCAAATCCCCCCAAAATATCTGCCCACATTAGAAAACCAACATGAACTGATTTTAGTTCATTTTGACACATATTTTTGGATAGAGTACCATATATTCTTAATCGAAATGTTTGCAAAAACTGCAGATAGAGTGTATAACTATGACCATTAGTTATAGTGATAGTTATACATATACTATCAACTGTACAACCTATATAATGAGACTACAGGGATATTCTATCAACAATGGAATATCCTATACTCTATATGTCTGTAAACTATAGTTCATAGTAACCAACCATATATAATGTTGAACTCAATTATATAATAACTTGGGTATTAACTACGAACAGTTCTTTTCATAGTAATAACTTAATGGAGGATGCATTTACTCTATAGATATAGTTAACTAAGGACTATAACCTATATATGATCATACATACACTAATAATATACTGGGGTTATCTTATAAGCAGGTACAATGTAAATACTTAGCTATTTAAATGTTATGTATAAGGTTTATACTAGAATCAGTTAGTTAAACTCTAACCCACCATGTATTTGATTCTGCTTATCTACACATATCCACAACTAAGGACTATCTTGTGATTTGTATAGATAATCATAGTTCTACCTTAGTTATAAGTATCTAAACACACAACTTATATATATCATAGTACCTTAGTTCTACCTTAGTTATTCTAGGATATTAGTTGAGTTAATTATGGAATAAGGGTTCCCTCCATAGTGATGGACATATTCTAATTATACCATAAGACTTCTCCGTAAGTCTAGAAGTCGAATGGAGGACTATCAAGATCTATATGATAGATACTATGATAGTATGGAGGACTAACAAGTTCTAGTTCATAAGTTAACTAAATTGCCTCCATGAACTTAGTTCATCTAGATATAACTTAGGGTTAATTGGCAATTTGGTTACTAAACAATGGCATAACTATCCATAACTAGATAGTTATGCCATTGTTTAGTAACCCTAGGATATCTAAGGTTCTATGAAATTTGGCATAGTTCATGGAGGCAATTTAGTTAAACTAAATTTAGCAACTAGTTATCATTTATTCCTATGAAGCATAATCATCAACTATCTAGATGAACATAACAACGATAAACAAGTTATGGTCATGTTCCTACTTCTTAGAATTAAACCTAGGATCCCTATTACTAATAACCCAAGGATATCATAACTTAGATATCCTAGGGTTACTTCTATGATATATATCATAGTTCTAGTTCATCGTTTGACCTATAAGAAATAAGAAACAAGAAACAAGATTAGAGTTTATGCATTGTACTATATTCCTTATTAATATCCCATCAAAAACTCTATCTAAGTTATGTTATCACCTACATCCTTCTTACCCCTAGTTTAGGGTTATAACCTAGGTTATAACATAACTTAGATATCATGTTATGTCTAGCTATATAGCCAATATTATACAGGCTATCTGTTATAACCTATGCCAATATCATACTCCTATAATAATATAAGTTATAGTATTACAATAACTTAGAGTTTATTAATTTGGTATTTATACCGTATTCTATATTAGATACATAGTTTAATCTAGTTTATATTGTTTATGACAAATATGGGAGGTAGTTCATACTAGTAATGATATATGTAGAAGACATATATTGTTATAATGAGATTAAAATTAATATATGATTTAATTTTAATCTCATTATAATTCCACATGCACAATACAAATTTAGGGATATATATTATATGTATTTGATCCTTCTTATGCCTAGGACTATTTGATCCTTCTTACCACTAGGTAGTCTTCTAATGATGTATAATATAATACCTAACATAGACGTAATTATTAACATTACGTATAACATTTGTATAGGACCTACCCTAGAAACTACAAATTATATTTATAAGACATCTAATAACTTATTCATCTGTTTGTATGAACCTTAACTTACATTAATAATATCTTAATGTAAGATATAGACATAATAAGCTATATTCCTGTTAATCCTAGTCCTATCTCCAGTATTCCTAAGGTTAACCTATATCTAGCTTTCTAGGTTAAGCTATCCATCTAGGATTTTATAAACCTTAAGTTAATAATAACTTAATGTAAAACATGTACTCCTATATTAGTCTTCTATACTCTATTATTATAGAAGTTCCTAGACATACGTCTATATTAAGCTATTATTAATGTAAGCTAAGGTTCATACAAACATATGAATAAATTATTAGATATCTTATACATATAATTTGTAGTCTATATGGTAGGTCTTATTCAAACATTATAACTAGGGTTATAGTTATGTAAATGATGAAGTTAACTTACATATAATTTGTAGTTAGGAACTCCTAATGGCTAATATTATAGGGTGAGAACTAGTATATTCCTACATATATTATAGTTTAAGAATTATATGAGGTCATACAGTATATATCAACCTATAGTACAAGGCTAAGTATACTATAGAGTTAATTATCTAGGAACATACCCTAGTTAGACTGTAAACCCTATATGTATGTAATACTATAACCTCTATTATGTGTACTAACTATAGATAGAACTAATAATGTAGTTAGAATACGCATAGGCCATTTATGGTTAGGGTTAAATCCTAAATACAACTATTATAATGTATCTATCTATAGTTAAATAGTCGCCTTATACCTTATAGTATATTAGGTTACATAGTCTCCGTAAATGTTATAATCAACTATATAACCCATGGAGTTTAGGGTCAATAGATGAACATGATACATAAGTATTACTGAATTAATACTTATAACTACATTAAACCCTAATTATATGGACTATGCCACATATGAACAAGTTTAACCATAAGATATCTTAAGTTATGGAGGTTTAACCTAATTATAAGTATTTATACCATATTCTATTAACTAGATTAATAAGTTAAGATCAACCCTAGGACTCATTAGTATTTATACCATATTATCTAGTACTCATTAGTATGACTTCTAATAACTCAAATTATACTATAATTACCATGTAAATTATTCATACTACTACTTTCTAGAAGACATGTTCATAGAGTCTAGGGTAATTACAAACAATTAAACTATGAATAACAATACTAGTTATTCATATAATAATTTGAGTTTGTATGAACATGTCTTCTAAGACTATGTTTGTATGAACTAGATGTCTATTCTAGACTATCATATATGTAATTATTAACATTACATATAATAATAGGTAATCTTCTATACTCTATTATTATATATGTCTTTTAGACTATGTATTAGAATATGATACAATATTAGAAGGATAGACTATGTTCATATGGGTGATAGTCTTCTAGTCATTATAGCAGGATAGACTATGTTTGTATGAACTATCTAATAATAACATACAAGACGTAATATATGATAATAGTTATTATACTCCTATATTAACTGTAATGACAGATACTATCAATTCAGGAGAGTTTAGGACATAAACTAAACCTATTAATTAGGGTTATACTATAATACATTCATTTATTATATCTAGTACTCATTAGACATATTAAACTATAGAGGATAATTAGACAGTACTAGTATGAATAACTTATATCGTATTATAAGTCTAGAAGACATGTATTATAGTTAACTAAGGTAAACTGATATTAATTTGGTATTTATACCGTATTGGTAGTCATATATTAGAAAAATACAACTAACATGTCTTCTAGACTCTTAATATGGTTATAGGCGTCTCATTATAAGTTAGATTACGAAATATTATAAACATATGAACATGTCTTCTATACTATATGAACCCATATCTCCTAATAGGGTTACTTGTGTAAGTTAACTATATATATCAACCTAGGTTCACATGTTCATGAACCTAGGTTATAACTATTAACTATGATAGAGTTCAATAGTTATATTATATCATAACCCATAATATGATAACTATGTAACATGGTGAATTATATGTCCATTGTTATAATTAGTTAGTTAGTTATCCTACTATGACTATCCTAGGTGATGAACATGTTCATATATTATAATCCTTCATGATATGTTATACTCCCTCCGTTCCAAAATACTATATACATTTGAAAATATTCATTTTTTAAAATATTATATACATTTTGTCAAATTATGTGACTTCTCTTTTCAAAATTGGAAGAAACTTGGAAGGATTGACTTAAATTTAGTTCGTAAACGAGCATAGGAGTTGAACGGGATATGAGGGAGAAGAAGTCATGTGATTTCCTTGTTGGTTTCATTGTCCAATAAAAATAAGAATTTTCTCAAATGTACATAGTATTTTAAAACGGAGGGAGTATCATATAATAAGATATATATATATATATATATATATATATATAACTTAACTTATCTATTGTTATATATAAGTACATGTGTTATTATCTAATTATACCATAAGTCTAGAAGTCTTATGGAGGACTATTATTATAACCCTATAATAGTAGTTGCGAGCATTCTTAGATACGTTCCCTATCTAACTATGAACTACAAGTGCAAACTACTGTATATCATAACTATACAGGGTTATGAGGACACAATGTCTACATCTAACCCTTAGATGTAGTTTAATGTAATTCTATAACCCTAAACCCCTAAACACTACAAATTTAATTGTTCCGTTTGTATTCTTCATAATAAACCTTAAATCCAAAACCATAGAAACTATCATAAGATAGTCCTTAGTTCATATATATCTATCATATACACACAACTTATATATATATATATATATATATATATATATAAGTATGAACATACACACATCAGGGTTAAACTAATTATATATATATATAATTAGTTTAATGTGTGTGTGTGTGTATATATATATATATATATATATAAGTTATAGTGAACTAAGCTCTGAAATTTCTTTTTGAGATCAATATCTATTTAATTTCCTCAAACTACTAATGCAGATTCTTGAAAAACCAGCAAAATGGTAGCGTTCCCTTCAAGAATTCCACTTAATTAAAGTCTAAAGCAGAGTCAACTTTTGTTTCTTTTTTTGTGTCAATAAAAAATTCAATATAAATTCAATATACTTAATACATAATGTATTATTTATTACTAATACATTATGTAGTGGACTATGATGGAATAAAATTCCATAATTAAGTCCTAACTACCTAACTAGTTTGACGGATGTATTGTTATAGCGGACTGTTAAGGGTTCGGATTATCACATTTAAATTCATAATGCATTATGATTATAATGGATCCTAGGATGTACATAGTCATATAACTAGTATACTAAGCCCATACATAATCCTTATACCTAGGATTAGTGATTCTAGTTTCATAATCTATATAATACTTTTGCTATATAACTATATATAGTCTCTAGGATATATATCCTAGGATCCTATATAAGTACTCCATATAATTATAATAGGATATAATTATAATAGGTTATACTATAGTATAACTATAGTAGTTTAGGAACTAGAGACTATATAGGATCCTATATAGGGTCCATAGGTTTATCACTATGTTTAGTCCTTCGGCGAAATCGGGCACTATTTGTCATTGTGCCTATTCCCCACAATTTGAGGTTGGCCACGTGATCTACCATATCCATATGATAAAAAAACTACCAACACATACTACATAGTACATAATCACTCATTATTCAAACTACTAACACATACTACATAGTACATAGTACATTTCCCTTTGTAAGAGGACTGCGCAAAAAAATCGAACCCAACCCAACCCCGATGGAACCTGACATTGACCAGCATGAGTCCTATCTCGGGTATGGTCTGTTCTAAGATTTAAAAACTCAATTCTATCTCAAGTCACTTTAAAATACCCAAGAACATACCCTACCCAAGATATACCATTTAAATCCCTTATTTTTTAATATATAATTAATTTTTATTACTATTATTATTATTATTATTATATATATTATTTTATTGAAGATTTTTATAATTATATATATTATTTTATTAAAATCTCGATTCCTATCTCGGATGTATTGCAAGTTTTTATCTCGAGTAAAGTCGGGTTCAGGATTCTCGGGTCCTATCTTGGATAGGGTCGAGTATAGCAAAACTCAACCCTACCCGACCCAAAATGCAGCCCTACTCTCTGACCCATCTCTAAGTCACTAAAATCAGCACATAACCAGCCATCACATGAGCACAATCACGCTCCAAGACGTATAATTTGAAACAATTCTTTTGTAAATAATGCAGACGAAAGTGCTATTCCCTCTGTTCGAAAGTGGCATTAACATTTGATTTTCCAAAATGAACTCATTTTAGTTCACTTTCCATTCATTTTGGAAAACCTAAGTGTTAATACTAATTCCAGATAGAGGGAGCACTCCATACGACGAATCGTGGTCCACGGAGAGCTGGAACTTGGCGACAAGCGGTTGCACCTCTGTCTGCATCGCTGCAATCCACAAAATTGAATCCAAATCAATTCAACCCACAAACTAAAAACCCAAAAACACAACAAAAAGCAAAGAACTTGGTTGTCACCAATGATGATGACAATGGTGATGAGCGTAAGCTACCGAAATCTGCTACCCATGTCTTTGCACAATTGGAATATCAGGCAACTCTGTCCAACTTCACAGTATGATCGGGAGCAATTTCCTATTGCAAAAATGAAAAAGAGAACATAGGAAAGTCAGTACACAGAGGATGTTGAAAGATAAGTGTCAAATTTCTATTTGTTTCCATCTGCAATGATATGCCTGTATGGTTATTTAACTTTCAATAATTGTATACAAACAAATGATTTGAAAAAAAAAACTTTATATGATCATATTTGAGAAGCCCAATAACCTAAAATCGCTTGATTAGTAAAATATTATCCTGGAATCTCCACATCAACAACGTGAAAATCGCACAGAACTCTGCTTTCTTCTTCCATTTTTAAAATGGCAGGAAATCTATCCTTCACATTGCTCTGAAGAACTTTCTTCCAGTGCTTCAAATGCTCAGTCAGTTCAGAAAGTGTCCAAGGGAATGTTGCGGCACTCTCTGGGTCCAGGTCACGCTCAAATTCCTATTTATACTTTCACATAATCTATATGCTTATCCACAACATCTGCAAAAAAAACATGCTCTACAAACACCAGACAGTTCGTTGAGAGATTGTGGAACCTCAACAGTAGTGGCAGCAGTGGGATATTTGTAATACCGATGAAGCAGAGCACTTAACCACAGCAAGAAGTCTCTCTTCCGTTAAGTAACAAATCTTTGACCGATTTCTGTAAGTAAATACTATACAAAACAAAAAAGTCAGAAAAATTTGCAATAAAAAGTACACTAAGAATATTAAATATGCTAAGAAATAAACCTCCGGGTCCTTTCTCACCTCAAGTTCCGCAGCCAAATTAGTATGTTTACTTCTCAGCGTTTCCATTATATCTTTTGGAGCTTCATATGCACTTACTGCAGATGCTACAATTCCACTTGTTCTCCTCGTGGACCCTGACCACCATCAGGTATGCTTGAAGAACTTTGCAAATTTTGATAATTCGCACCCCTGAATATTGTCTCCATCTATGGCCATTGCTCTTTCAGAATCTTGTTCTTGAGTGTTTCCTCCATCGTGGGACCCTCCAATGCTAGCTTGAGTGCCTTCATGAACCTGGGCATCACCAGACAGAAGATTGCCAAGTTGATTTGGCCCACGTGTATTGATATCTGCCATGCTAATAGCAGCAACACCAGCCCCTGAGATACTGTGCTGCTGCAGACGTTGTTGTGCTAAGAGCGAGTTCCTCCCATGTTCAGACCTATTAGCCACATCACGCCGTTCAAGTAGATACATCCGCAACCAGTAATATAATGCCTGTGCATAAGGAAACAGCAACGTCATGTTGGAATAAAAAAAGCCATTTTGCTGTTACCCCATGCATTTAAATAACCCATAAACAAAACCAAAAATTTGGTCAGTCCTTGTTCTCAACTTCGTCAGAGGGTATTTGTTCGCTCCAATATATTACTCCCTCCATTCCGTATTAATTGTCTACTTTGGTTTTTCAAAATGAACTAAATTAGACTAATTTTCTAAAACGGAAGATAAGAAGAAAATTCAGAAATTATAGATAGTAATAGATCTAAGCTAATGAAGGGAATAAAGCCTAACCGATCTACGTCATGACATAGACCTCAATGTTAGTCACCAATTTAGTGATTACAAATCCATTAGTTAAAACACACATCAGCTCAGAAGCCACCACAGAAACTGAAACTGGTATGTTACTGAAACAATATAAACTATTGTGCACACCTAAGACAAAAAACCATCATCACCATCTCATGCACTTAAAACTAAATAAACAAGCTAGGATCATCACAGTATATATCGTCTTTTTCATGGGCAGACCATCTGTATGGAATGAGTAACGTAGCATATTTTCCCACAATGAACTAGCTGTCGATATTATTGTTATCATTTTATAAAGTTACTAACAGTCTACGCTGATTTCTTACTTGTGGATATACAGAGGAGATTTTTAGCAGAACAAGCTTTGCATAAGGTGCCTCTATTCTCTGTAAAGAAAGCAATAAATGAGGGATCCAAGAAAGCCAAACCCGATGATGAATCTAATCCAAGAACTTGTCAAAAGAGCTTCCAACAGGTTCATTTGGGGTATCAAAAGTAAGGTATAGAACATGAGCTATATGGCTCCTAGAGTTTGATACACCATCATTGATGCCTTGAAGAAGGCAACTGACAGCGTATTCTAACTATACTTCATCACATGTTTCTTTATAAACCTGCATAAAGAAAAATCCTACTAATTTGTAAGAGAAAGAATAAAGTGTATCAGCAGCAACTGTTGTGACAGTGATAAAGTCAACTAGGATTTTCACATTAAATAAAAGAAAAATACCAGGTCACAATAATTTCCCCAGTTTATCCACCCTTTTGGGAGTGCTTATAGAGGCTGATAGCATTTGAATAAGCGACATTAGCATTTGCACTGTCAATTAGCTTCAGCAGAAAATTTCCTTTGAGCTGAAAAATCTCTGCTCGGTGCTCTGGAGTGAAGTATTCTAGATTAATACAGTTGATAAGATTGAGGCCACTAGTCAATTCCCCATTGATAATAAGCCTTTGCTCGCTCACGTATCTTTACAAATGCTTCCAGCATGCAAGAACCTCTTAGCATAACTTATGGAAACTAGTCATACTGCATATCTATTATAGGAAGCTAGAAATGGGTAACATGGTCGTGTCACAAGTGAGAAACTAGACACCAGCACATGCCTCCAATGAAAAGTAAAAAAAACTTTTTGATGTAAACTAATGCAAAAGAGAAACGGCCACTTGGATCTATATTCTATATGGCACCACATTCATATTAATACTTCCAAAATCAGAAAAAACTTTATTTTAGAAACTCAGAACATTCTCATACCGGCAATTACATAAACATGAGATTACCTGAATTTCCATTTGTGAATGGCCATACATCTTTTCCAGTATGGTAACACAAACATCGGACAAACCCTGCTTGCGCATATATGAGCAAGCTTATTAGCATTCCATGCTTTTTCACGGAAACCGAGGTGATAAAGTTGCGGATTAGTTGTACTTAAATCCTTAAAAGCCTCTATAACAGTATTGTATATTTCATTCCTCCATTGAAGCAGATCCCATTCATTAGGAATTCTCAGTCTCCAAGTCTCAAGGATGTCCTTCAAATCCACATAAACATGAATCCCCATAACCGGGTTCCCAGAAAGTTGTTTATTCCCATTAGCTATGTCCACAAGAATTCTAACTGATTCTTGAACTTCAACTAACTGCTGGAATTGCTGAAGAAGTGGAGTAACTGAACAGACGATTCCGGTAACTGCCACCACTGTTCCAAAGCAAGCTCAACAACTTTCTGCACAATATTTTTTGCATCAGCAATACCATTTCATTTCCATCATGGAGGGGAAAGAAGACTTGAATTAACTAAGCTTAGATGTTTCTTCTACTTGAGCCTTTGGAAATACATTTTCCTTCCTATAAGCCCAGTTAGGCATCTTCCTATGGCAGTCAAGCAGAAGTTCTTAGTTCTCAATGTTTTTTCCAAAATCAGCCAAAGCATCCCACTAGCAGAGTTGACCAGCACAGTGAAGCCACTGCTCTTCCCAGAAGCACATTTCGGCCTTGGGGCTGTGTTATTGTAAGTGCTTTGTGTGGCCTTAATCATGGCTTGGTAAGAGAGGCTCTGAGCTCACTGCCAGTATCTATGCTGAACCAGTGAAAGTCCAGCCCGCGTTTCAGCAGTAGTAGATCTTTTTTCCCACAATCCATGGAAACACAAGGTCAGCTACCTAAAAGTTGTAACATGTCAGTTTCCAGAAAGATGAAATCAAACACAATCTCAACGCAGAAAAAAGTCAGAAAGCAATTGAAACATTAACTCAAGTAAACATATGACAGATAATATCATTCCAATCGCTAGCAAGTTTACTGAATAAATATAAGCAGTCTGACACACAATACCGATAAAAGTCTACATCAAATTCACAAATAAATTTCAATGCTGACACCCAAAATTTAAAGGGTGTTTAGCATGATAGCCTTACATATTTATAATAAGCGTTGTAGTAAAAAAGTCATGAAAGCAACAAGATTAATTAGTTATGTAAAAAATGAGACGACCCGAAATTTGGTCATATTATTCAAAAACTGCGTGTTTAGACACGAGCATCAAAAGTGAGAGAAGCGTCTTCATTGTCAACTTGCTCACTGGAGCTTGATAGCTGTGGAAGCCCAGACCGCTCTGGGAGAGATCAGAAGCCATAAGGGGACGTACCCATGCTGGGTGAAGAACTGTTTATGAATTTTTGGATCTTTAGCTCTAAGACCAAGCATGAACTGCCTTTCTACCTTGTGGAAAACTTCTTGTCGTAGTGCAAGTGGATATTTAAAGAGACAATGATATACCAAACACATGAACTACAAGAGAACACCATAAATAAATACATCACTACCTCACAGCAAAGCAAAGAATTCCTCATAAATAGCTAAGGTCGTATGCTGTGAGGCATATTGAAGGCTAAAAATAAAAAATTCACCATAGAACAGTGTCTCAAATGTCATAGTCCAAAAATAGGTGTCATTAGAAAACCAAAATGAACTAAAATCAGTTCAGTTTGCTTTTCTAATGACGACAAATTTTTGGATGGAGGGAGTAGTATGATTCTTAAGTCTGAGTATGGGGAGACCCTGGGGTGGTGGTGGTGCGAAGCAAGAGCCAAAAGTGAAGTCACAAAAGAGGCTGCCTGCACTAGGATATTTACGAGGATCAAATAGTTAAAGGTGTTGGTTTTCTGTAACAAAAATGGAAGTGCTTACTTGTTTGAGTCAGCACAAATGCCATATAACAGCAGGGGATACTTGGCATCCCACTCTTCTAAAGCACTTGAGTAGAAGTTCTTCCTATCAACATGTTATAACTTCTGTAGATACGAAATTGTGTCAGTCTGATACAGAAGAGCACCTGACACACTAGATGAGGACGGTCGGACATCATCTTCAATCCAGCCTTTAACTATATCAAGAATGCATAGAAATACACCTGAATCTATACGCTTTTCAGAAAGTAGTCCGACTAGTAGTTGGCATAACATATGTTTGTATTCCGGAACAAACATGACCCTTTCACTAATAAGTTTTAGAACCGTCTACAAACTGGTTGCAGTTGACCCAACTGCTAGTGAAGAACTGACAGCAGAGTCAGGGTCAAATCTCTGGCCATAAATGAAGAATGAAATACATATTGTAAATGCGGGGAGCAAAACTCAACTAGATGCATAGCTGCAACATTATGAGTTATCGGTGAATGAAAACTGAAAAGAAAATTCAATTGGGATGTAAGCATTACAGATATCAAGGATTTAAGATAGTAAAAATGACAAGGAAGAAATAAACCAGAAAAGCCTTCTATGACTATTGCCAATAGCAATTAGACGAAAATATCAAGAATGAGAAAGAAACCAAACTTTGCATGCATAATCACCGTTGGAGTACATGCTAAAAGAAGTGTACTTAAAATAATTAGACAATAACTCAAGAGGCAATTTTCAATACTGTCAAAGTATGGGAAACTGGAAATTAACATATATCAAATTTTATATTGTTAAGCATAACTGACAGAACCAAAGAGCAAAGGGATATGCCAAATTAGTTAAATAATAAAACAGGATAAGCGAAATTGGAAAAGATAAACTCGAGATAACCCTTAACCCAAAAGAAACAAGGGGTGAAAGAGGAAACTCTCCACGATATACCAGAACTATGGAATATCTATCAGTGAATTAACAAGCATTGATTCTCCCCAACAGCATATGACAATATTTTATGTACCATCCACATATCTGGGCTGGAAGCATGAACTTTCCACCATTTTGCTCCATTATAAGCTATTGCTAACCTTAAAACATATCCAGGTATCAAATTAGTAAGCCAGTTTTTACTCTCTAATGCATCCAAACAAAATGTGAGGTATCAGCTCCTTCCTAATATTAGGATGGAGTACACAGCACGCAATGGTGCCGTTTGTCCCTCTTCATGAATATGCAAAATCAAAGAAAACAAGTAAGCATATGCAAAATCAAAGAAGAAAAGCATTACTTGTCTCATGTGAGATCCTCCAGATGTAACCGTATCATGTGATAAGCGTTGGACATGAACTAATGGTGTCATGTAAGGATCAATCAAGTTCTTCTGGATTTCTGATAAAGTCTTCACAATAAACAGAGAAAAACTTATCATTGAATTGGCAGAGCTAGCTTCAAGTGTTATATGATGTGCCGTCACCGCTGCAGGATGCTTCTGTATGAGTGAGATCCTCAAGTTTCTGGTAGAGTATTGGAAGCCTCCAAGGGAAAAGCTGAGGATATCATTTTGAATAGCAAACAGAGTGATTTTCCAGCATCCAACATTTTAGTATTGAAGCAGGGCTCAGGTATCTGCACAAGATGACAACACGTAAAAAAACTGATAAAAAATAATTTCTTTACACAAAAAATATGTGGGGAAGCATACTTGAGATATCTGGTTAATGTTGTTGCGGATAAATAAATGTGGTTGCTTCTCCAAGACCTTGTTCATGACATCAAGACCCTAAGTGAGAGCTGTGGCAGGGTCTTTTGATTGAGAAGATTGAAGGCTACTCAGCAATTTTTCAGGATAGTTGAACTTAACATTAGCATTTCGCCAAACCTCTAAAGCTTGTGAGAGGAGTTCCAGAGCATGCTTGTACATAGAACTTGCTTCCTTATCCCTTGGTTCAATGACCAAGGCAACCTGTATTTAGTCACAGCCGCAAAACCAATTAAGATCATTCTGCAGCTAGGAAATAGTAGTTCAAATAAAACTAGCGAATATATAGGATATTGCCACATCAGCTCGTTCAGCCAACTGACATCAATGACAAGTTATATCAGTTCAATTCCACAAGCTCAGGTAGGATAAAAGGCTTGTATTATGCATAAACAATAATATTCCATATGGAGTTTCAACAATTATCAAATTTCTTCATATCTAAGGAAACACTATTGAATGAAATGACAAAAGCATTGCTAAAAAAAGATGGAATTAAAACGAAACAAGTTGTCTATGTGCCAAGAAATCCGACATATTTCACCGATTGCTCTTATCTTATGCTTTCTTCTGCACAAAGCCGGGTATTGCATACTACTGAAAGTACATGGAACTTACTCCAATACATTACGACAAGATCATATATTCATCTCCCCACGCGTCCACTTGACACTCTCTTGATAGCTTCCATTTACATACGAAATATATAATTGCATTCTCTACCCACGACCAATTAACACTAAGAACATGGCCATATAAATATGACAGCAAATCAAAAAATAGTAGACTGATTCAATACGTATATGGAAATAGAATGCATTGACCAATTAGATTCAATGGAAGGGTAAGGTAAAATGTTCTGAAAACAAAAGATGGTATTGGATCCGCTCTTCTGTTAGCATGAACATGAATTATAACTTTCATTCATATAGGTGTAATGGGTATAATGGCCTTTTATAATTACATAAATAACGTAATTTTAGTTTAATTGGGTTTTGTTTGGCTGACATCCATTGTTGGTCCGTGTCTTAACAGCTCTGGCTTTTAGGACGACTTGGTTTAACTTGGTATCAGAGCCAGGAGAATATAGGCGTGAGTGACTCATGCCTCCCCTGCATCTGCATGTTCACGTGCAAGCATGGGGGTATGTAAAATATGATTGCCCATGCAGTCAAGTTTATTTTGATTTAGTTTCAATTGTTTTTGCTTAGATGGCATCCATGGTTTAGCCCTCAATAGACTGAGCTATAAAGAGAGTGTTTACATACTGAGATTGACTTGTATATAAATATCCTTAGCAAACAGTCAAAGGATCTTCGAAAAACATATTATCACCCAGTGATGTTATTGCTAACCCTTACTCTTAGTAGAAAGTGGATGATCATTTCTTCCATTGCAGCATTTGGCTTGTATTCTCCATCAGGTGCTTGTCCAGCTGAACCAGGAGTCTCAATATTTTGCATTGAAGTTGAAGATCCACCAGGTGACATAACGCAAAGAAGCTGGAGGCCAGGGTCCACATTAACCCGCTTGCTTAAATCATCAGCAAATGCAGAGCCATCTGAAGGGGAGCTTCTCAAGGGTTCATATTCTGCACTGACCTACAAATAAAGTGAAAGCGCATTCAAAATTTAGTTTGGAAGAACCAAATGTAAATCTTTGTTAAGAAGATATGACAGGGCTAAATAGGTAAATAATGAAAGGTCCACCTTTTCCGGAGGATCAAACAGCTTATCGACAATAGTTTTTATAATAGACGGGTCAACAACCTCCCAACTCCGACCATTTTGAAAAGCATGAGCTAACATTGGTAAAATAATCATTTGCATGCAAACGACCAAATGGTCATGTCCCAGTTGTTTTGATTGGAACATATGTAGAAATGCATTGTACCTATTCTCCACTACAATCATGTCTTATGACTACTGAACAGTTTCAATTCCTCATTCTAGTTTATAACCCCCTAGTTCCACTAAATACTGTCCTTTGTCTCAAACTGTCTTGCAATGCAAACATTCGCCACTGCTAGCATAATTTTGTCCATGTTCATTATTACTTCCAACTGCATTGAAGTCAAACAAGAGCATGGACAAGCCTTGTGCAACGTCCATCCCACCAACAATATTCCTATATAAGAAATGTGTTTCAGCCAGAAGACATCACTTAGAGACTCCCAGTCCTGAATTTGAATAATGTACTGCAACCTTGTGAACAATGTCTTACCAAGGGACTCATGATATAGAGTGAAGAACTGTTTTCGAATTTCTGGATCTTTAGCTCTAAGTCCAAGCATGAACTGCCTTTCTACCTTCAGGAAAACTTCTTGTCTTAGTGCAAGAGGATATCTAAAAAGAAAAAGATATACCAAACACATCAACTACAAGAGAACACCACAAATAAATACATCACTACCTCACAACCAAGAAAAGAATTCCTCATAAATAGCTAAGGTCACATGCTGTGAGGCATATTGAAGGCTAAAAATAAAAAAATACCATAGAACAGTGTCTCAAATCTCATATTCCCTCCGTCCAAAAATATGTGTCATTAGAAAACCAAAATGAACTAAAATCAGTTCAGTTTGCTTTTCTAATGAGGACATATTTTTGGATGGAGGGAGTAGTATGATTCTTAAGTATGAGTAGAGGGAGAACCCCAGGAGGGGGGGGGGGGGGGAGGGGCACAAATGACATATAACAGCTGGAGATACTTGGCATCCCAGTCATCAAAGCACTTGAGTAGAAGTTCTGCCTGTCAACCTGGAATAGCTTCTGTAGATACAAAATTGTGTCCTGGTTCAGAAGGAGCACCTGACAGACTAGATGAGGCCGGTCGGACATCATCTTCAATCCTGCCTTTAACTATACCAAGTATGAATAGAAGCACACCTGGATCTGTACGCTTTTCAGAGAGTAGTCCGACTAGTATTTGGCATAACATATGTTTGCATTCCGGAACAAATATGACCCTTTCACTTATAAGTTTTAGAACAGTCTTCAAATTGGTTGCAGTTGACCCAATTTCACTAACTGCTTGCGAAGAACTGACAGCAGAGTCAGGGTCAAATATCTGGACCTAAATGAAGAATGAAATACATATTGTTAATGCGGGAGCAAAACTCAACTAGATGCATAGCTGTAACACAATGAGTTATTGGTGAATGAAAACTGAAAGAAAATTCAATTGCGATGCTAAGCATTACAGATATCAAGGATTTAAGATGTAAAAATGACAAGGAAGAAATAAACCAGAAAAAATCAAATATTGTTCTAAAAGTTAATATCAGGCCTTCTATGACCATTGTCAAAAGCAAATAGACAAAAATATCTAGAATGAGAAAGAAAAAAGCTTCGCATGAATAATATCACCGATGGAGTACATGCTAAAAGATGTGCATTTAAATTAGATAGAGACAATAACTAGGAGGTAATTTTCAATACTGTCCAAGTATGGGAAACTGGAAATTAACATATATTAAATTTTATATAGTCAAGCATAACTGACAGAACCAAAGAGCAAAGGGATCTGCCAAATTAGTTAAATAATAAAAAAGGATAAGAGAAATTGGAAAAGAAAAATTCAAGAGATAACCCTTAACCCAAAACAAATAAGGGGGTAAAAGAGGAAATTCTCCACCATATACCGTAGGTAAGGAATATCTATCAGTGAATTACCGCTCCCCATTAGCATATGACAGTATTGTATGCTACCACCATACCCACATATCAGGGGCTAGAAGCATGAACTTCTCACCATTCTATTCCATTATACGCTATTGCTAAACTTAAACATATCTAGGTATCTAATTAGCAAGCCAGTTTTTCCTATGTTATACGTCCAAACAATATGTGAAGTATCAGCTCCTTCCTAATATTAGGAAGGAGTACACAGCATGGAAGGGTGCCTTTTGTCCCTCTTCATGCATATGCAAAATCAAAGAAGACAAGTACGCATATGCAAAATCAAAGAAGAAAAGCATTGCTTGTCTCATGTGAGATCCTCCAGATGTAACCATATCACGTGATAAGCGTTGGAGGACACGAACTAGTGGTGTCATGTAAGGACTAATCAAGTCCTTCTAGATTTCTGTCAAAGTCTTCACAATAAACAGAGCAAAACTTATCATTGATTTGGCAGAGCTAATTTCAAGTGTTATCTGATGTGCCATCACCACTGCCAGATTCTTGCGTATGAGATCCTCAAGTTTCTGGTAGAGCATCTTTACATCTGGTGGAGTATTGGGAGCCTCCAAGGGAAAAGTTGAGAATACCATTTTCAATAGCAAACAGAGTGATTTTCCAGCATCCAACATTTTAGTATTGAAGCAGGGATCAAGTATTTGCACAAGAAGACAAAACATAAAAAAATTGATAAAAGATAATTTATTTATCCAAAACATATATGTGGAGAAGCATACCTGAGTATTTGGTTAATGTTGTTGCGGATAAGTAAATGTGGTTGCTTCTCCAAGACCGTGTTCATGACATCAAGACCCTGAGCGAGAGCTGTGGCAAGGTCTTTTGATTGAGAAGATTGAAGGCTACTCAGCAATTTTTCAAGATGGTTGAACTTAACACTGGCATTTCGCCAAACCTCTAAAGCTTGTGAGAGGAGCTCCAGAGCATGCTTATACATAGAACTTGCTTCTTTAACCTTTGGTTTAATGACCAAGGCAACCTGTATTTAGTCACAGTCGCACTACCAATTGAGATCATTCTGCAGCTAGGAAATAGTAGTTCAAATAAAACAAGCGAATATATTGGATATTGCCACATCAGCTTGTTGTAGCCAACTGACATCAATGACAAGTCATATCAGTTCAATTCCACAAGCTCAGGTAGGATAAAAGGCTTGCATTATGCCTAAAAAATAATATTACACAGGGAGTTTCAGCACTTATCAAATTTCTTCCTATCTAAGGAAACATTATTGAATGAAATGACAAAAGCATTGCTAAAAAAGATGAAATTAAAATGAAACAAGTTGTTTGTGCTTTCTTCTGCACAAAGCCAGTAGTGCAGACAGCTGAAAGTACCCAATACATTACGGCAAGATCATATATTCATGTCCCCACACGTCCACTTGACACTCTCTTGATAGATTCCCATTTATATACGAAATATATAATTGCATTCTCTACCCCCAACCAATTAACACTAAGAACATGACCTTACAGATATAACAACAAATCAAAACATAGTAGACTATCTTTCATGTATATAGTTGTAATGATGGCTTTTTATAATGATATAAATAACGTAATTTTAGTTTAATTGGGTTTTGTTTGGCTGACATCTATTGTTGGTCCACGTCTTGGCAGCTCAGGCTTTTAGGACGAGTTGGTTTAACATGGTATCAGAGCCAGGAGAATCTAGACGTGACTCACGCCTCCCCTGCATTTCCTGCATTTGCATGTTCACGTGCAAGCATGGGGGTATGTAAAATATGATTGCTCGTGCCGTCAAGTACTATCTTGATTTAGTTTCAATTGACTTTTATTAGACGACATCCATGGTTTAGCGATCAATAGTTTGAGCTACAAAGAGTGTTTACCTACTGAGAGTGACCTGTACATAAATATTAGCAAACGGTTAAAGGATCTTAGAAAAACACATTATCACCCAGTGATGTTATCGCTATCCCTTACTCTTAGTAGAAAGTTGATGATCATTTCTTCCAATGCAGCATTTGGCTTGTACTCTGATGATCACCACGTGCATGACCAGCTGAACCAGGAGTCTCAATATTTGGCATTGAAGATCCACCAAGTGATATAACGGAAAGAGGCTGGAGGCCAGGCTCCACCTTAACCCGCTTTCTTAAATCATCAGCAAATGCAGAGCCACCAAAAGACAATACCGGAGCTTGTCATCAATCCATCACTCGACTGACTATAAGTCCCATCCGTTTCAGGTGGAATGATTTTCATTTCATTCCGTCTTTGTCTTTCCCAATCAACCACGAGGCCTGCAAGTTCAATTGCAGGCCTGCTATTTTCTACAGTAGTGTTATATGGCAATACATGGCGATTACGAGAGTTCACCATTTCAGGAACAAACTGAGCCGTGCAAGTATAGAAAAGATCCGACGATAAGCTGAAAAATATGGATCAGAGTAGGGACAGAATGTCCTTCCTCAACAAGAATCTTTTTTTGTGTATCGAATCTAGATTGGCACACAGAATTCCCCAGGAGGCAATCTTCGTGGAAGTGCAGGCATTAAAATGTCAAGGGACTGTTTTACCAGCACCTTGTTTTCTTGCTGACAAGTTTCTAAAAGCACAACAAAAACCTGAAAGAAAATGACAAATGCATATTTTTGTTTTCAAGTAAGATCATTAAATGAGGAAACAAATCAATTAAAAGATGGTAAAGTCAAGGTCGATTGCGATGAAAATCAACACACGACTAATGCTTATGAACTGTTCTTTAACGAAATACCTGAAGCATAATTTTCTCCGGAGCATGATAAGCCTCTAGGAAGTGGCAAACAATAACCCATTGTTTACTAGCACTATCTTCCCGTTTTAAATGGTTCCAACCAAATTTAATTACCTACTTCCGACGCTGGACAAGGCCACTTTGCAGATACTTCAAGAGTAACGTTGTAAGTGGTAAAAGATTTATTCTCAAGGATTCATCATATTCTGCACTGACCAGCAAATAATGTGAAAGTCCATTCAGAATTTAGGTTGGAAGAACCAAATCTAAATCTTTGTTAAGAAAATATGACAGGGCTGAATAGATAAATAAAGAAAGGTTCACCTCTTCTGGAGGATCAAGCAGCTTATCGACAATATTTTTTATAATAGATGGGCAACAACCTCCCAACTCTGACCATTCTGAAAAGCATAAGCCAACATTGGTAAAATAAGCATTTGCACGCAAACAACCAAATGGTCGTGTCCCAGTTGTTTTGATTGGAACATATGTAGAAATCCAAAAGGTGAGTCCTCTTCATATTAGGACCAGAGTAGGGACAGAATGTCCTTCCTCAACAAGAATCTATTTTGTGTATCGAATCCAGATTGGCACACGGAAATCCCCAGGAGGCAATCTTCATGGAAGTGCAGGCGTTAAAATGTCAAGGGCCTATTTTACCAGCATCTTGTTTTCTTGCAGACAAGTTCTTAAAAGCGCAACAAAAACCTGAAAGAAAATGACAAACGCATAATTTTGGTTTCAAGTAAGATCATTAAATGAGGAAACAAACAAATTAGGAGATGGTAAAGTCAAGGTAGACTGTGATGAAAATAAACATATGACTAATGCTTATGAACAGTTCTTTAATCAAATACCTGAAGCATAATATTCTCGGGACCTTGATAAGCTTCTAGGAAGTGGCAAACATTAACCCAATGTTTAGTAGCACTATCTTCCCGTTTTAAACGGTTCCAACCAAATTTAATTACCTCCTTCCAATGCTGGGCAACGCCACCTTGCAGATACTTCAAAAATAATGTTGTAAGCAGTAAAAGCTCAATTCTCAAGGATTCATCATATTCTGCACTGACCTGCAAATAATATGATAGTGCATTCAGATATTAGTTTGGAAGAACCAAATGTAAATCTTTGTTAAGAAGATATGTCAGGGCTAAATATGTAAATGATGAATGGTCCACCTCTTCTGGAGGATCAAGCAGCTTATAAACAACATTTTATATACTAGATGGGGCAACAACCTCCCAACGCTGACCATTCCGAAAAGCATGAGCTGACATTAGTAAAAAAAGCATTTGCATGCAAACAACCAAATGGTCGTGTCCAAGTTGTTTTGAGCTAATGCTTATGAACATATGACTAATGCTTATGAACAGTTCTTTAATCAAATGCCGGAAGCATAATTTTCTCGGGACCTTGATAAGCCTCTAGGAAGTGCCAAACTTTAACACCATGTTTACTAGCACTATCTTCCCGTTTTAAACGGTTCCAACCAAATTTAATTACCTCCTTCCGATGCTAGGCAAGGCAACTTTGCAGATACTTCAAAACTAACGTTGTAAGCTGTAAAAGCTCAAAACTGACCTGCAAATAATGTGAAAGTGTATTCAGAATTTAGTTTGGAAGAACCAAATGTAAATCTCTATTAAGAAGATATGTCAAGGGATAAATAAGTAAATAATGAAAGGTCCACCTCTTCTGGAGGATCAAGCAGCCTATCAACAACATTTTTCATAATAGACGGGGCAACAACCTCCCAACTCTGACCATTTCGAAAAGCATGAGATCACATTGGTAAAAAAAGCATTTGCATGCAAACAACAACATGATCATGTCCCAATTATTTGGATTGCAACATATGTAGAATTGCAACAGGAGAGTCCTCATCATATTAGGAGTGTAGCTCTCAGCAACCTGGATATGGGGAAAACAATGAACACCACTGAATTAAACAAATATTTACAAGAAAATCAAAAGAAAGAAGTATAGTATCATATGGCCCTTATTTACCTAAATAATGTAGAACCCCTTCAGAAAAGTATAATCAATCCGGCTCTGATATAAGAAAACGAACAACATATCAAATAGGACACCGACTTCAGATTTATCATGTTTCAAGTAATTCAGAAAGCATTTAATAAGCCATTTGCTTTCTTTGACCTCATATTCTTGTAAATATTTTTCATTTCCAAAGAGGCAGGAGGCCAGGCTCCACCTTAACCCGCTTGCTTAAACCATCAGCAAATGCAGAGCCATCCGGGAGCTTGTCATCATTCCACCACTCGACTGACTATGAGTCCCATCTGTTTCAGATGGAATGATTTTCATTTCATGAAGTCTGTCTTTCCCACGCAACCACAAGACCCGCAAGTTCAATTGCAACCCCCTGATTTTCTGCAGTAGTGTTATATGGCAATCCATGGTGAATACGAGAGTTCACCACTTGAGGACCAAACTGAGCCCCGCAACTATAGAAAAGATCCAAACGTCGGACGATAAGCAGAAAAATATGGATCAGAGTAGGGTCAGAATGTCCTTCCTCAACAAGAGTCTTTTTTGTGTATCGAATCCAGATTGGCAAACGGAATTCCCCAGGAGACAATCATCGTGGAAGTGCAGGCATTAAAATGTCCAGGGTCTATCTTGTTTTCTTGCTGACAAGTTCTTAAAAGTGCAACAAAAACCTGAAAGAAAATGACAAATGCATATTTTGGTTTAAGTAAGATCATTAAATAAGGAAACAAATCAATTAGCAAATGGAAAAGTTAGGTAGATTGCGATGAAAATCAACACATGACTAATGCATATGAACTGGTCTTTAAAGAAATACCTGAAGCATAATTTTCTCGGGAGCTTGATAAGCCTCTCGGAAGGGGCAAACATTAACCCATTGTTTACTAGCGTTATCTTCCCGTTTAAAATGGTTCCAACCAAATTTTTAATTACTTCCTTCCGATGTAGGACAAGGTCACTTTGCAGATACTTCAAAAGTAACGTTGTAAGCTGTAAAAGCTCAATCCTCAAGGATTCATCATATTCTGCACAGACCTGAAAATAATGTGAAAGTGCATTCAGAATTTAGTTTGGAAGAACCAAATGTAAATCTTTGTTAAGAAAATATGACCCCGCTAAATAGGCAAATAAAGAAAGGTCCACCTCTTCGGGAGGATCAAGAAGGTTATCGACAATATTTTTTATAATAGACGGGGAACCAACCTCCCAACTCTGACCATCCCGAAATGCATGAGCTAACATTGGTAAAATAAGCATTTGCATGCAAACAGCCACATGGTCATGTCCCAGTTGAGTGGAATGATATTCATTTCATTCCATCTTTGTCTTTCCCATGAAACCACAAGGCCTCACGTTCAATTCTCAAGGATCCATCATATTCTGCACGGACCAGAAAATAATGTGAAAGTGCATTCAGAATTTAGTTTGGAAGAACCAAATGTAAATCTTTGTTAAGAAGATATGACCGGTCTAAATAGGCAAATAATGAAAGGTCCGCCTCTTCCAGAGGATCAAGAAGGTTATCGACAATATTTTTTATAGTAGACGGGGAACCAACCTCCCAACTCTGACCATACCGAAATGCATGAGCTAACATTGGTAAAATAAGCATTTGCATGCAAACAGGCACATGGTCATGTCCCCGTTGTTATTACTGGAACATATGCAGAAATGCAAAAGGAGACACCGCTTCATATTCGGAGAGTAGTTCTCAGCAACCTGGATATGGGGAAAACAAAGAACAAGACTGAATTAAAAAAATATTTACAAGAAAATCATAAGAAAGAAGTATATTATGATATGGCTCCTATTTACCTCAATAATGTAGAACTCCTTCAGAAAAGTATAATCAATCCGGCTGTGATATAAGAATATGGATAACATATTGAATGGGACGCTGACTTCTGATTTATCATGCCTCAAGTAATTCAGAAAGCATTTAATACGCCATTTGCTTTCATTGACCACAAATTCTTGTAAATATTTTCCATTTGCAAAGAGGCTAGAGGCCGGGCTCCACCTTCACCCGCTTGCATAAATCAATTGCAGAGCCATCTAGAGGGCATTTTGTATCCACAATACCGGAGGCTTGATTTTCATTTCATTCCATCTTTGTCGTTCGCATGCAACCACAAGGCCTGCAAGTTCAATTGCAAGCCTCCTATTTTCTGCCGAAGTGTTATATGGCAATTACGAGATGGTAAAGTCAAGGTAGATTGCGATAAAAATCAAAACATGACTAAGGCTTATGAACTGTTCTTTAATGAAATACCTGATGCATAATTTTATTCGGAGCGTGATAAGCCGACAGGAAGTGGCAAAGCATTATCCCATTTTTTACTAGCAGTATCTTCCCATTTTAAACGATTCCAACCAAATGTAATGACCTCCTTCCGATGCTGGACAAGGTCACTTTGCAGATACTTCAATCGTACCGTTGTAAGCTGTAAAAGCTCAATTCTCAGGGATTCATCATATTCTGCACTGACCGGCAAATAATGTGAAAGTGCAAACCGAATTTAGATTGGAAGAACCAAATGTGAATCTTTGTTAAGAAGAAATGACCGGGCTAAATAGGCAAATAATGAAAGGTCCACCTCTTCAGGAGGATCAAGCAGCTTATCGACAATATTTTTTATAATAGACGGGGCAACAACCACCCAACTCTGGCCACTCTGAAAAGAACGAGCAAACATTGGTAAAATAAGCATTTGCATGCAAACAACCAAATGGTCGAGTCCCAGTTGTTTTGATTGCAACAGGAGAGTCCTCTTCATATTAGGAGTGTAGCTCTCAGCAACCTGGAGATGGGGAAAATAATGAACACCACTGAATTAAAAAAATATTTACATGAAAATCAGAAGAAAGAAGTATATTATGATATGGCTCTTATTTACCTAAATACTGTAGAACTCCTTCAGAAAAGTATAATCAATCTGGCTGTGATATACGAATATTGATAACATATCAAATAGGACACTAACTTCTTATTTATCATGCCTCAAGTAATTCAGAAAGCATTTAATACGCCATTTGCTTTCATTGACCTCATATTCTTGTAAAAATTTTCCATTTGCAAAAAGGCTAGAGGCCAGGCTCCACCGTAACCCGCTTGCATAAAACATTAGCAATTGCAGAGCCATCTAAAGGGCGCTTTGTATCCACAATACCGGAACTTGTCATCAATCCATCACACGACTGACTATGAGTCCCATCTGTTTCAGGTGGAATGATTTTCATTTCAATCCATCTTTGTCTTTCCCATGCAACCACAAGACCCGCAAGTTCAATTGCAAGCCTCCTATTTTCTGCAGTAGTCTTATAAGGCAATCCAAGGCGAATACGAGAATTCACCATTTGAGGAACAAACTGAACCCCGCAACTATAGAAAAGATCCAAATGTCGGACAATAACATGAAAATTATGGAACAGGGTAGGGACAGAATGTCCATCCCCAACAAGAATCTTTTTTGTGTATCGAATCCAGATTGGCATACGGAATTCCCCAGGAGACAATCTTCGGGGAAGTGCAGGCATTAAAATGTCAAGGGTCTATCTTGTTTTCTAGCTGACGAGTTCTTAAGAGTGCAACAAAAACCTGAAAGAAAATGACAAATGCATATTTTGGTATAAGTAATATCATTAAATGAGGAAACAAATCAATTAGAAAATGGTAAAGTTAAGGTCGATTGCGATGAAAATCAACACACGACTAATGCATATGAACTGTTCTTTAACCAAATACCTGAAGCATAATTTTCTCGGGAGCTTGATAAGCCTCTGGGAAGGGGCAAACATTAACCCATTGTTTACTAGCGCTATCTTCCCGTTTAAAATGGTTCCAACCAAATTTAATTACTTCCTTCCGATGCAGGAAAAGGTCACTTTGCAGATACTTCAAAAGTAACGTTGTAGGCTGTACAAGCTCAATTCTAAAGGATTCATCATATTCTGCACAGACCAGAAAATAATGTGAAAGTGCATTCAGAATTTAGTTTGGAAGAACCAAATGTAAATCTTTGTTAAGAAGATATGACCGGTCTAAATAGGCAAATAATGAAAGGTCCGCCTCTTCCAGAGGATCAAGAAGGTTATCGACAATATTTTTTATAGTAGACGGGGAACCAACCTCCCAACTCTAACCATCCCGAAATGCATGAGCTAACATTGGTAAAATAAGCATTTGCATGCAAACAGCCACATGGTCATGTCCCAGTTGTTGTGACTGGAACATATGCAGAAATGCAAAAGGAGACACCGCTTCATATTCGGAGAGTAGCTCTCAGCAACCTGGATATGGGGAAAACAAAGAACAAGACTGAATTAAAAAAATATTTACAAGAAAATCATAAGAAAGAAGTATATTATGATATGGCTCTTATTTACCTCAATAATGTAGAACTCCTTCAGAAAAGTATAATCAATCAGGCTGTGATATAAGAATATGGATAACATATCGAATAGGACACTGACTTCTGATTTATCATGCCTCAAGTAATTCAGAAAGCATTTAATACGCCATTTGCTTTCATTGACCTCATTCTTGTAAATATTTTCCATTTGCAAGGAGGCTAGAGGCCTGGCTCCACCTTAACCCGCTTGCATAAATCATTAGCAATTGCAGAGCCATCTAGAGGGCGCTTTGTATCCACAATGCCGGAGCCTGTCATCAATCCATCACTCCACTGACTACGAGTCCCATCTGTCTCAGGTGCAATAATTTTCATTTCATTCCATCTATGTCTTTCACATGGAACCACAAGGCCTGCAAGTTCAATTGCAAGCCTCCTATTTTCTGCCGAAGTGATATATGACAATTACGAGATGGTAAAGTCAAGGTCGATTGCGATGAAAATCAAAACATGACTAAGGCTTATGAACTGTTCTTTAATGAAATACCTGATGCATAATTTTATCTGGAGCGTGATAAGCCGCTAGGAAGTGGCAAACATTATCCCATTGTTTACTAGCAGTATCTTCCCGGTTTAAACGGTTCCAACCAAATGTAATTACCCCCTTCCGATGCTGGACAAGGTCACTTTGCAGATACTTCAATCGTACTGTTGTAAGCTGTAAAAGCTCAATTCTCAGGGGTTCATCATATTATGCACTTACTGGCAAATAATGTGAAAGTGCATTCAGAATTTAGATTGGAAGAACCAAATGTGAATATTTGTTAAGAAGACCGGGCTAAATAGGCAAATAATGAAAGGTCCACCTCTTCTGGAGGATCAAGCAGCTTATCGACAATATTTTTTATAATAGACGGGGCAACAACCTCCCAACTCTGGCCTCTCCGAAAAGCATGAGCTAACATTGGTAAAATAAGCATTTGCATGCAAACAACCAAATGGTCGAGTCGCAGTTGTTTTGATTGCAACAGGAGAGTCCTCTTCATATTAGGAGTGTAGCTCTCAGCAACCTGGGGATGGGGAAAATAATGAACACCACTGAATTAAAAAAATATTGACATGAAAATCAGAAGAAAGAAGTATATTATGATATGGCTCTTATTTACCTCAATAATGTAGAACTCCTTCAGAAAAGTATAATCAATCAGGCTGTGATATAAGAATATGGATAACATATCGAATAGGACACTGACTTCTGATTTATCATGCCTCAAGTAATTCAGAAAGCATTTAATACGCCATTTGCTTTCATTGACCTCATATTCTTGTAAATATTTTCCATTTGCAAAGAGGCTAGAGGCCTGGCTCCACCTTAACCCGCTTGCATAAACCATTAGCAATTGCAGAGCCATCTAAAGGGCGCTATGTATCCACAATACCGGACCTTGTCATCAATCCATTACACGACTAACTATGAGTCCCATCTGTTTCAGGTGGAATGATTTCCATTTCAATCCATCTTTGTCTTTCCCATGCAACCACAAGAACCGCAAGTTCAATTGCAAGCCTCCTATTTTCTGTAGTAGTGTTATATGGCAATCCAAGGCGAATACAAGAATTCACCATTTGAGGAACAAACTGAGCCCCGCAACTATAGAAAAGATCCGAATGTCGGACGATAAGATGAAAATTATGGAACACGGTAGGGACAGAATGTCCATCCCCAACAAGAATCTAATCCAGATTGGCATACGGAATTCCCCAGGAGACAATCTTCGTGGAAGTGCAAGCATTAAAATGTCCAGGGTCTATCTTGTTTTCTTGCTGACAAGTTCTTAAAAGTGCAACAAAAACCTGAAAGAAAATGACAAATGCATATTTTGGTATAAGTAATATCATTAAATGAGGAAACAAATCAATTAGCAAATGGTAAAGTTAAGGTCGATTGCGATGAAAATCAACACACGACTAATGCATATGAACTGTTCTTTAACAAAATACCTGAAGCATAATTTTCTCGGGAGCTTGATAAGCCTCTGGGAAGGGGCAAACATTAACCCATTGTTTACAAGCGCTATCTTCCCGTTTAAAATGGTTCCAACCAAATTTAATTACTTCCTTCCGATGCAGGAAAAGGTCACATTGCAGATACTTCAAAAGTAACGTTGTAAGCTGTAATAATATGGATAACATATCCAATAGGACACTGACTTCTGATTTATCATGCCTCATGTAATTCAGAAAGCATTTAATACGCCATTTGCTTTCATTGACTTCATATTCTTGAAAATATTTTCCATTTGCAAACAGGCTAGAGGACAGGCTCCACCTTAACCTGCTTGCATAAATCATAAGCAATTGCAGAGCCATCTAAAGGGCGCTTTGTATCCACCATACCGGAGCTTGCCATCAATCCATCACAAGACTAACTACAAGTCCCATCGGTTTCAGGTGGAATGGTTTTCATTTCATTCCATCTTTGTCTTTCCTATGCAACCACAAGGCCTGCAAGTTCAATTGCAAGCCTCCTATTTTCTGCAGTAGTGTTATATGGCAATCCAAGGTGATTAAGAGAGTTCACCACACGAGGAACAAACTGATCCCCGCAAATATAGAAAAGATCCGAATGTCGGACGAAGCTGAAAAATAAGGATCAGAGTAGGGACAGAATGTCATTCCTCAAAAGGAATCTTTTTTGGGTATCGAATCCAGATTGGCAGACGGAATTCCCCAGGAGGCAATCTTCGTGAAAGTGTAGCAATTAAAATGTCCAGGATCTATCATGTTTTCTTGCTGACAAGTTCTTAAAAGCGCAACAAAAACCTGGAAGAAAATGACAAATGTATATTTTCCTTTTCTAGTAAGATCATCAAATGAGGAAACAAATCAATTAGCAGATGGTAAAGTTAAGGTCGATTGCGATGAAAATCAACACAACTAATGCTTATTAACTGTTCTTTAACGAAATACCTGAAGCATAATTTTCTCGGGAGCTTGATAAGCCTCTGGGAAGGGGCAAATATTAACCCATTGTTTACTAGCGCTATCTTCCCGTTTAAAATGGTTCCAACCAAATTTAATTACTTCCTTCCGATGCAGGACAAGGCCACTTTGCAGATACCTCAAAAGTAACGTTGGAATCTCTAAAAGCTCAATTCTCAAGGATTCATCACATTCTGCACAAACCTGCAAATAATGTGTAAGTGCATATAGAATTTAGTTTGAAAGAACCAAATGTAAATCTTTGTAAGGAAGATATGACAGGGCTAAACAGGCAAATGATAAAAGGTCCACCTCTTCTGGAGGATCAAGAAGGTTATCGACAATATTTTTTATAATAGACGGGGCAACAACCTCCCAACTCTGACCATCCCAAAAAGCTTGAGGTAACATTGGTAAAATAAGCATTTGCATGCAAACAGCCACATGGTCATGTCCCAGTTGTTTTGACTGGAACATATGGAGAAATGCAAAACAAGACTCCGCTTAATATTAGGAGTGTAGCTCTCAGCAACTTGGATATGGGGAAAACAAAGAACACCACTAAATTAAAAAAATATTTACAAGAAAATCATAAGAAAGAAGTATATTCTGATATGGCTCTTATTTACCTCAATAATGTAGAATTCCTTCAGAAAAGTATAATCAATCAAGCTGTGATATAAGAATATGGATAACATATCAAATAACACACTGACTTCTGATTTATCATGCCTCAAGTAATTCAGAAAGCATTTAATACGCCATTTGCTTTCATTGACCTCATATTCTTGTAAATATTTTCCATTTGCGAAGAGGCTAGAGGACAGGCACCACCTTAACCCGCTTGCATAAATCATAAGCTATTGCAGAGCCATCTAATGGGCGCTTGCTATCAATCCATCACACGACTGATTATGAATCCCATCTGTTTCAGATGGAACGATTTGCATTTCATTCCATCTTTGTCCTTCCCATGCAAAACCACAAGGCCTGCAGGTTCAATTGCAAGCCACCCACTTTCGGCCGTAGTGTAATATGGCAATTACGAGATGGTAAAGTCAAGGTCAATTGCGATGAAAACCAACACATGACTAAGGCTTATGAACTGTTCTTTACTGAAATACCTTATCCGGAGCATGATAAGCCGCTAGGAAGTGGCAAACATTAACCCATTGTTTACTAGCACTATCTTCCCGTTTAAAATGGTTCCAACCAAATTTAATTACCTCCTTCCGATGCTGGACAAGGTTGTTTTGCAGATACTTCAAAAGTAATGTTGTAAGCTGTAAAAGCTCAATTCTCAAGGATTCAACATATTCTGCACTAACCTGCAAATAATGTGAAAGTGCATTCAGAATTTAGTTCGGAAGAACCAAATGTAAATCTTTGTTAAGATTGGTAAGAAGATATGACCGGGCTAAATAGACTAACAATGAAAGGTCCACCTCTTCTGGAAGATCAAGACGCATATCGACAATATTTTTTACAATAGACGGGGCAACAACCACCAAACTCTGACCATTCCGAAAAGCATGAGCTAACATTGGTAAAATAAGCATTTGCATGCAAACAACCACATGGTCATGTCCAAGTTGTTTTGATTGGAACATATGCAGAAATGCAAAACGAGACTCCGCTTCATATTAGGAGTGTAGCTCCCAGCAACCTGGATATGTGGAAAACAATGAACACCACTAAATTAAAAACATATTTACAAGAAAATCAGAAGAAAGAAGTATATTATGATATGGCTCTTATTCACCTCAATAATGTAGAACTCCTTAAGAAAAGTATAATCTATCCGGCTGTGATATCAGCATATGGATAACATATCGAATAGGACACTGACTTCTGATTTATCATGCCCCAAGAAATTCAGAAAGCATTTAATAAGCCATTTGCATTCTTTGACCTCATATTCTTGTAAATATTTGCCATTTGCAAAGAGGCTAGAAGCCAGCCTCCACCTTAACCCGCTTGCATAAATCATAAGCAATTGCAGAGCCATATAAAGGACCAGCGCTTTGTATCCACAATACCGGAGATTGTCATCAATCCATCACTCGACTGATTATGAGTCCCATCTGTTTCAGGTGGAATGATTTTCATTTCATTCCATCATTGTCTTTCCCATGAAACCACAAGGCCTGCAAGTTCAATTGCAAGCCTCCTATTTTCTGCCGCAGTGTTATATGGCAAAGCAATGAGATTAAGAGAGTTCACCACTTGAGGAACAAACTGAGCCCCGCAACTATAGAAAAGATCCGAATGTCGGATGATAAACAGAAAAATATGGATCAGAGTAGGGACAGAATGTCCGTCCTCAACACGAATCTTTTTTGTGTATCGAATCCAGATTGGCATAAGGAATACCACAGGAGGCAATCCTTGTGGAAGTGCAGGCGTTAAAATGTCACGGGCCTGTTTTACAGGCATCGTGTTTTGTTGCTCACAAGTTCTTAAAAGCACAACAGAAACCTGAAAGAAAATGACAAATGCATATTTTAGTATAAGTAAGAACATTAAATGAGGAAACAAATCAATTAGCAAATGGTGAAGTTAAGGTCGATTGCGATGAAAATCAACACACGACTAATGCATATGAACTGTTCTTTAACGAAATACCTGAAGCATAATTTCCTCGGGAGCTTGATAAGCCTCCGGGAAGGGGCAAACATTAACCCATTGTTTACTAGCACTATCTTCCCGTTTTAAATGGGTCCAACCAAATTTAATTACCTCCTTCCGATGCTGGACAAGGTCACTTTGCAGATACTTCAAAAGTAATGTTGTAAGCTGTAAAAGCTCAATTCTCAAGGATTCAACATATTCTGCACTGACCTGCAAATAATGTGAAAGTGCATTCAGAATTTAGTTTGGAAGAACCAAATGTAAATCTTTGTTAAGATTGTTAAGAAAATATGACCGGGCTAAATAGGCAAATAATGAAAGGTCCACCTCTTCCGGAGGATCAGAGCAGATCGACAATATTTTTTACAAGAGATGGGGCAACAACCTCCAAACTCTGACCATTCCGAAATGCATGAGCTAACATTGGTAAAATAAGCATTTTCATGCAAACAACCACATGGTCATGTCCAAGTTGTTTTGATTGGAACATATGCAGAAATGCAAAAGGAGACTCCGCTTCATATTAGGAATGTAGCTCTCAGCAACCTGGATATGTGGAAAACAATGAACACCACGGAATTAAAAACATATTTACAAGAAAATCAGAAGCAAGAAGTATATTATGATATGGCTCTTATTCACCTCAATAAAGTAGAACTCCGTCAGAAAAGTATAATCTATCCGGCTGTGATATAAGAATATGGATAACATATCGAATAGGACACTGACTTCTGATTTATCATGCCTCAAGAAATTCAGAAAGCATTTAATAAGCCATTTGCTTTCTTTGACATCATATTCTTGTAAATATTTGCCATTTGCAAAGAGGCTAGAAGCCAGCCTCCACCTTAACCCGCTTGCATAAATCATAAGCAATTGCAGAGCCATGTAAAGGGCCAGCGCTTTGTATCCACAATACCGGAGATTGTCATCAATCCATCACTCGACTGACTATGAGTCCCATCTGTTTCAGGTGGAATGATTTTCATTTCATTCCATCATTGTCTTTCCCATGAAACCACAAGGCCTGCAAGTTCAATTGCAAGCCTTATGGCAAAGCAAGGCGATTAAATCCTTGTGGAAGTGCAGGCATTAAAATGTCAAGGGCCTGTTTTACCAGCATCGTGTTTTGTTGTTCACAAGTTCTTAAAAGCACAACAAAAACCTGAAAGAAAATGACAAATGCATATCTTTATTTTCAAGTAGGATCATTAAATGAGGAAACAAATCAATCAGGAGATGATAAAGTTAAGGTCGATTGCGATGAAAATCAACACATGACTTGTGGTTATGAACTATTCTTTAACGAAATACCTGAAGCATAATTTCCTCGGGAGCTTGATAAGCCTCTGGGAAGGGGCAAACATTAACCCATTGTTTACTAGCACTATCTTCCCGTTTTAAATGGTTCCAACCAAATTTAATTACCTCCTTCCGATGCTGGACAAGGTCACTTTGCAGATACTTCAAAAGTAATGTTGTAAGCTGTAAAAGCTCAATTCTCAAGGATTCAACATATCCTGCACTGACCTGCAAATAATGTGAAAGTGCATTCAGAATTTAGTTTGGACGAACCAAATGTAAATCTTTGTTAAGATTGTTAAGAAGATATGACCGGGCTAAATAGGCAAATGATCAAAAGGTCCACCTCTTCTGGAGGATCAAGAAGCATATCAACAATATTTTTTACAATAGCCAGGGCAACCACCACCAAATTCTGACCATTCCGAAATGCATGAGCTAACATTGGTAAAATAAGCATTTGCATGCAAACAACCACATGGTCATGTCCAAGTTGTTTTGATTGGAACATATGCAGAAATGCAAAAGGAGACTCCGCTTCATATTAGGAGTGTAGCTCCCAGCAACCTGGACATGTTGAAAACAATGAACACCACTGAATTAAAAACATATTTACAAGAAAATTAGAAGAAAGAAGTATATTATGATATGGCTCTTATTCACCTCAATAATGTAGAACTCCTTCAGAAAAGTATAATCTATCCAGCTGTGATATCAGCATCTGGATAACATATCGAATAGGACACTGACTTCTGATTTATCGTGCCACAAGAAATTCAGAAAGCATTTAATAAGGCATTTGCATTTTTTGACCTCATATTCTTGTAAATATTTGCCATTTGAAAAGAGGCTAGAAGCCAGCCTCCACCTTAACCCGCTTGCATAAATCATAGGCAATTGCAGAGCCATCAAAAGGGCCAGCGCTTTGTATCCACAATACCGGAGATTGTCATCAATCCATCACTCGACTGACTATGAGTCCCATCTGTTTCAGGTGGAATGATTTTCATTTCATTCCATCATTGTCTTTGCCATGAAACCACAAGGCCTGCAAGTTCAATTGCAAGCCACCGATTTTCTGCCGTAGTGTTATATGGCAAAGCAAGGCGATTAAATCCTTGTGGAAGTGCAGGCGTTAAAATGTCAAGGGCATGTTTTACCAGCATCGTGTTTTGTTGCTCACAAGTTCTTAAAAGCACAACAAAAACCTGAAAGAAAATGACAAATGCATATCTTTGTTTTCAAGTAGGATCATTAAATGAGGAAACAAATCAATCTGGAGATGATAAAGTTAAGGTCGATTGCGATGAAAATCAACACATGACTTGTGGTTATGAACTATTCTTTAATGAAATACCTGAAGCATAATTTCCTCGGGAGCTTGATAAGCCTCTGGGAAGGGGCAAACATTAACCCATTGTTTACTAGCACTATCTTCCCGTTTTAAATGGTTCCAACCAAATTTAACTACCTCCTTCCGATGCTGGACAAGGTCACTTTGCTGATACTTCAAAAGTAATGTTGTAAGCTGCAAAAGCTCAATTCTCAAGGATTCAACATATTCTGCACTGACCTGCAAATAATGTGAAAGTGCATTCAGAATTTAGTTTGGACGAACCAAATATAAATCTTTGTTAAGATTGTTAAGAAGATATGACCGGGCAAAATAGGCAAATGATCAAAAGGTCCAGCTCTTCCGGAGGATCAGAGCAGATCGACAATATTTTTTACAATAGATGGGGCAACAACCTCCAAACTCTGACCATTCCGAAATGCATGAGCTAACATTGGTAAAATAAGCATTTGCATGCAAACAACCACATGGTCATGTCCAAGTTGTATTGATTGGAACATATGCAGAAATGCAAAAGGAGACTCCGCTTCATATTAGGAGTGTAGCTCCCAGCAACCTGGACATGTTGAAAACAATGAACACCACTGAATTAAAAACATATTTACAAGAAAATCAAAAGAAAGAAGTAAATTATGATATGGCTCTTATTCACCTCAATAATGTAGAACTCCTTCAGAAAAGTATAATCTATCCGGCTGTGATATCAGCATATGGATAACATATCGAATAGGACACTGACTTCTGATTTATCGTGCCTCAAGAAATTCAGAAAGCATTTAATAAGCCAATTGCATTTTTTTGACCTCATATTCTTGTAAATATTTGCCATTTGCAAAGAGGCTAGAAGCCAGCCTCCACCTTAACCCGCTTGCATAAATCATAGGCAATTGCAGAGCTATCTAAAGGGCCAGCGCTTTGTATCCACAATACCGGAGATTGTCATGAATCCATCACTCGACTGACGATGAGTCCCATCTATTTCAGGTGGAATGATTTTCATTTCATTCCATCATTGTCTTTCCCATGAAACCACAAGGCCTGCAAGTTCAATTGTAAGCCACCGATTTTCTGCCGTAGTGTTATATGGCAAAGCAAGGCGATTAAATCCTTGTGGAAGTGCAGGCGTTAAAATGTCAAGGGCCTGTTTTACCAGCATCGTGTTTTGTTGCTCACAAGTTCTTAAAAGCACAACAAAAACCTGAAAGAAAATGACAAATGCATATCTCTGTTTTCAAGTAGGATCATTAAATGAGGAAACAAATCAATCAGGAGATGATAAAGTTAAGGTCAATTGCGATGAAAATCAACACATGAGTTGTGGTTATGAACTATTCTTTAACGAAATACCTGAAGCATAATTTCCTCGGGAGCTTGATATGCCTCTCGGAAGGGGCAAACATTAACCCATTGTTTACTAGCACTATCTTCCCGTTTTAAATGGTTCCAACCAAATTTAACTACCTCCTTCCGATGCTGGACAAGGTCACTTTGCAGATACTTCAAAAGTAATGTTGTAAGCTGTAAAAGCTCAATTCTCAAGGATTCAACATATTCTGCACTGACCTGCAAATAATGTGAAAGTGCATTCAGAATTTAGTTTGGACGAACCAAATATAAATCTTTGTTAAGATTGTTAAGAAGATATGACCGGGCAAAATAGGCAAATGATCAAAAGGTCCAGCTCTTCCGGAGGATCAGAGCAGATCGACAATATTTTTTACAATAGATGGGGCAACAACCTCCAAACTCTGACCATTCCGAAATGCATGAGCTAACATTGGTAAAATAAGCATTGCATGCAAACAACCACATGGTCATGTCCAAGTTGTTTTGATTGGAACATATGCAGAAATGCAAAAGGAGACTCCGCTTCATATTAGGAGTGTAGCTCCCAGCAACCTGGACATGTTGAAAACAATGAACACCACTGAATTAAAAACATATTTACAAGAAAATCAGAAAAAAGAAGTATATTATGATATGGCTCTTATTCACCTCAATAATGTAGAACTCCTTCAGAAAAGTATAATCTATCCGGCTGTGATATCAGCATATGGATAACATATCGAATAGGACACTGACTTCTGATTTATCGTGCCTCAAGAAATTCAGAAAGCATTTAATAAGCCATTTGCATTTTTTTGACCTCATATTCTTGTAAATATTTGCCATTTGCAAAGAGGCTAGAAGCCAGCCTCCACCTTAACCCGCTTGCATAAATCATAGGCAATTGCAGAGCTATCTAAAGGGCCAGCGCTTTGTATCCACAATACCGGAGATTGTCATGAATCCATCACTCGACTGACGATGAGTCCCATCTATTTCAGGTGGAATGATTTTCATTTCATTCCATCATTGTCTTTCCCATGAAACCACAAGGCCTGCAAGTTCAATTGTAAGCCACCGATTTTCTGCCGTAGTGTTATATGGCAAAGCAAGGCGATTAAATCCTTGTGGAAGTGCAGGCGTTAAAATGTCAAGGGCCTGTTTTACCAGCATCGTGTTTTGTTGCTCACAAGTTCTTAAAAGCACAACAAAAACCTGAAAGAAAATGACAAATGCATATCTCTGTTTTCAAGTAGGATCATTAAATGAGGAAACAAATCAATCAGGAGATGATAAAGTTAAGGTCAATTGCGATGAAAATCAACACATGACTTGTGGTTATGAACTATTCTTTAACGAAATACCTGAAGCATAATTTCCTCGGGAGCTTGATAAGCCTCTGGGAAGGGGCAAACATTAACCCATTGTTTACTAGCACTATCTTCCCGTTTTAAATGGTTCCAACCAAATTTAACTACCTCCTTCCGATGCTGGACAAGGTCACTTTGCAGATACTTCAAAAGTAATGTTGTAAGCTGCAAAAGCTCAATTCTCAAGGATTCAACATATTCTGCACTGACCTGCAAATAATGTGAAAGTGCATTCAGAATTTAGTTTGGACGAACCAAATATAAATCTTTGTTAAGATTGTTAAGAAGATATGACCGGGCAAAATAGGCAAATGATCAAAAGGTCCAGCTCTTCCGGAGGATCAGAGCAGATCGACAATATTTTTTACAATAGATGGGGCAACAACCTCCAAACTCTGACCATTCCGAAATGCATGAGCTAACATTGGTAAAATAAGCATTTGCATGCAAACAACCACATGGTCATGTCCAAGTTGTTTTGATTGGAACATATGCAGAAATGCAAAAGGAGACTCCGCTTCATATTAGGAGTGTAGCTCCCAGCAACCTGGACATGTTGAAAACAATGAACACCACTGAATTAAAAACATATTTACAAGAAAATCAGAAGAAAGAAGAATATTATGATATGGGTCTTATTCACCTCAATAATGAAGAACTCCTTCAGAAAAGTATAATCTATCCGGCTGTGATATCAGCATATGGATAACATATCGAATAGGACACTGACTTCTAATTTATCGTGCCACAAGAAATTCAGAAAGCATTTAATAAGCCATTTGCATTTTTTGACCTCATATTCTTGTAAATATTTGCCATTTGCAAAGAGGCAAGAAGCCAGCCTCCACCTTAACCCTCTTGCATAAATAATAGGCAGTTGCAGAGCCATCTAAAGGGCCAGCGCTTTGTATCCACAACCCCGAAGATTGTCATCAATCCATTACTCGACTGACTATGAGTCCCATCTGTTTCAGGTGGAATGATTTTCATTTCATTCCATCATTGTCTTTCCCATGAAACCACAAGGCCTGCAAGTTCAATTGCAAGCCACCGATTTTCTGCCGTAGTGTTATATGGCAAAGCTAGGCGATTAAATCCTTGTGGAAGTGCAGGCGTTAAAATGTCAAGGGCCTGTTTTACCAGCATCGTGTTTTGTTGCGCACAAGTTCTTAAAAGCACAACAAAAACCTGAAAGAAAATGACAAATGCATATCTTTGTTTTCAAGTAGGATCATTAAATGAGGAAACAAATCAATCAGGAGGTGATAAAGTTAAGGTCGATTGCGATGAAAATCAACACATGACTTGTGGTTATGAACTATTCTTTAACGAAATACCTGAAGCATAATTTCCTCGGGAGCTTGATAAGCCTCTGGGAAGGGGCAAACATTAACCCATTGTTTACTAGCACTATCTTCCCATTTTAAATGGTTCCAACCAAATTTAACTACCTCCATCCGATGCTAGACAAGGTCACTTTGCAGATACTTCAAAAGTAATGTTGTAAGCTGTAAAAGCTCAATTCTCAAGGATTCAACATATTCTGCACTGACCTGCAAATAATGTGAAAGTGCATTCAGAATTTAGTTTGGACGAACCAAATATAAATCTTTGTTAAGATTGTTAAGAAGATATGACTGGGCTAAATAGGCAAATGATCAAAAGGTCCACCTCTTCCGGAGGATCAGAGCAGATCGACAATATTTTTTACAATAGATGGGGCAACAACCTCCAAACTCTGACCATTCTGAAATGCATGAGCTAACATTGGTAAAATAAGCATTTCTTTGCAAACAACCACATGGTCATGTCCAAGTTGTTTTGATTGGAACATATGCAGAAATGCAAAAGGAGACTCCACTTCATATTAGGAGTGTAGCTCCCAGCAACCTGGCCATGTTGAAAACAATGAACACCACTGAATTAAAAACATATATACAATAAAATCAGAAGAAAGAAGTATATTATTATATGGCTCTTATTCACCTCAATAATGTAGAACTCCTTCAGAAAAGTATAATCTATTCGGCTGTGATATCAGCATATGGATAACATATCGAATAGGACACTCACTTCTGATTTATCGTGCCACAAGAAATTCAGAAAGCATTTAATAAGCCATTTGCATTTTTTGACCTCATATTCTTGTAGATATTTGCCATTTGCAAAGAGGCTAGAAGCCAGCCTCCACCTTAACCCGCTTGCATAAATCATAGGCAATTGCAGAGCCATCTAAAGGGCCAGCGCTTTGTATCCACAATACCGGAGATTGTCATCAATCCATCACTCGACTGACTATGAGTCCCATCTGTTTCAGGTGGAATGATTTTCATTTCATTCCATCATTGTCTTTCCCATGAAACCACAAGGCCTGCAAGTTCAATTGCAAGCCACCGATTTTCTGCCGTAGTGTTATATGGCAAAGCAAGGCGATTAAATCCTTGTGGAAGTGCAGGCGTTAAAATGTCAAGGGCCTGTTTTACCAGCATCGTGTTTTGTTGCTCACAAGTTCTTAAAAGCACAACAAAAACCTGAAAGAAAATGACAAATGCATATCTTTGTTTTCAAGTAGGATCATTAAATGAGGAAACAAATCAATCAGGAGATGATAAAGTTAAGGTCGATTGCGATGAAAATCAACACATGACTTGTGGTTATGAACTATTCTTTAACGAAATACCTGAAGCATAATTTCCTCGGGAGCTTGATAAGCCTCTGGGAAGGGGCAAACATTAACCCATTGTTTACTAGCACTATCTTCCCGTTTTAAATGGTTCCAACCAAATTTAATTACCTCCTTCCGATGCTGGACAAGGTCACTTTGCAGATACTTCAAAAGTAATGTTGTAAGCTGTAAAAGCTCAATTCTCAAGGATTCAACATATTTTGCACTGACCTGCAAATAATGTGAAAGTGCATTCATAATTTAGTTTGGACGAACCAAATGTAAATCTTTGTTAAGATTGTTAAGAAGATATGACCGGGCTAAATAGGCAAATGATCAAAAGGTCCACCTCTTCCGGAGGATCAGAGCAGATCGACAATATTTTTTACAATAGATGGGGCAACAACCTCCAAACTCTGACCATTCCGAAATGCATGAGCTAACATTGGCAAAATAAGCATTTGCATGCAAACAACCACATGGTCATGTCCAAGTTGTTTTGATTGGAACACATGCAGAAATGCAAAAGGAGACTCCGCTTCATATTAGGAGTGTAGCTCTCAGCAACCTGGATATGTGGAAAACAATGAACACCACTGAATTAAAAACATATTTACAAGAAAATCAAAAGAAAGAAGTATATTATGATATGGCTCTTATTCACCTCAATAATGTTGAACTCCTTCAGAAAAGTATAATCTATCCGGCTGTGATATAAGCATATGGAAAACATATCGAATAGGACACTGACTTCTGATTTATCGTGCCTCAAGAAATTCAGAAAGCATTTAATAAGCCATTTGCATTCTTTGACCTCATATTCTTGTAAATATTTGCCATTTGCAAAGAGGCTAGAAGCCAGCCTCCACCTTAACCCGCTTGCATAAATCATAAGCAATTGCAGAGCCATCTAAAGGGCCAGCGCTTTGTATCCACAATACCGGAGATTGTCATCAATCCATCACTCGACTGACTATGAGTCCCATCTGTTTCAGGTGGAATGATTTTCATTTCATTCCATCATTGTCTTTCCCATGAAACCACAAGGCCTGCAAGTTCAATTGCAAGCCTCCTATTTTCTGCCGTAGTGTTATATGGCAAAGCAATGCGATTAAGAGAGTTCACCACTTGAGGAACAAACTGAGCCCCGCAACTATAGAAAAGATCCGAATGTCGGATGATAAACAAAAAAATATGGATCAGAGTAGGGACAGAATGTCCGTCCTCAACAAGAATCTTTTTTGTGTATCGAATCCAGATTGGCATAAGGAATACCCCAGGAGGCAATCCTTGTGGAAGTGCAGGCGTTAAAATGTCAAGGGCCTGTTTTACCAGCATCGTGTTTTGTTGTTCACAAGTTCTTAAAAGCACAACAAAAACCTGAAAGAAAATGACAAATGCATATCTTTATTTTCAAGTAGGATCATTAAATGAGGAAACAAATCAATCAGGAGATGATAAAGTTAAGGTCGATTGCGATGAAAATCAACACATGACTTGTGGTTATGAACTATTCTTTAACGGAATACCTGAAGCATAATTTCCTCGGGAGCTTGATAAGCCTCTGGGAAGGGGCAAACATTAACCCATTGTTTACTAGCACTATCTTCCTGTTTTAAATGGTTCCAACCAAATTTAATTACCTCCTTCCGATGCTGGACAAGGTCACTTTGCAGATACTTCAAAAGTAATGTTGAAGCTGTAAAAGCTCAATTCTCAAGGATTCAACATATTCTGCACTGACCTGCAAATAATGTGAAAGTGCATTCAGAATTTAGTTTGGAAGAACCAAATGTAAATCTTTGTTAAGATTGTTCAGAAAATATGACCGGGCTAAATAGGCAAATAATGAAAGGTCCACCTCTTCCAGAGGATCAGAGCAGATCGACAATATTTTTTACAATAGATGGGCAACAACCTCCAAACTCTGACCATTCCGAAATGCATGAGCTAACATTGGTAAAATAAGCATTTGCATGCAAACAACCACATGGTCATGTCCAAGTTGTTTTGATTGGAACACATGCAGAAATGCAAAAGGAGACTCCGCTTCATATTAGGAGTGTAGCTCTCAGCAACCTGGATATGTGGAAAACAATGAACACCACTGAATTAAAAACATATTTACAAGAAAATCAGAAGAAAGAAGTATATTATGATATGGCTCTTATTCACCTCAATAATGTAGAACTCCTTCAGAAAAGTATAATCTATCCGGTTGTGATATAAGAATGTGGATAACATATCAAATAGGACACTTACTTCTGATTTATCATGCCTCAAGAAATTTAGAAAGCATTTAATAAGCCATTTCCTTTCTTTGACCTCATATTCTTGTAAATATTTGCCATTTGCAAAGAGGCTAGAGGCCAGCCTCCACCTTAACCCGCTTGCCAAAATCATAAGCAATTGCAGAGCCATCTAAAGGGCCAGCGCTTTGTATCCACAATGCTGGAGCTTGTCATCAATCCATCACTCGACTGACTATGAGTCCCATCTGAGTGGAATGATATTCATTTCATTCCATCTTTGTCTTTCCCATGAAACCACAAGGCCTCAAGTTCAATTCTCAAAGATTCATCATATTCTGCACTGACCTGCAAATAATGTGAAAGTGCATTCAGAATTTAGTTTGGAAGAACCAAATGTAAATCTTTGTTAGGAAGATATGACAGGGCTAAATAGGCAAATAATGAAAGGTCCACCTCTTCTGGAGAATCAAGCAGCTTATCGACAATATTTTTTATAATAAAGGGGCAACAACCTCCCAACTCTGACCATTCCGGAAAGCATGAGCTAACATTGTTAAAATAAGCATTTGCATGCAAACAACCAAATAGTCATGTCCCAGTTGTTTTGATTGGAACATATGGAGAAATGCAAAAGGAGAGTCATTAAAAAGCCACCTAGCTTTGCACTATAGCTTCAAGCATAATAAAGGCTTCTTTAGTGACAAACTATAAAAGCCTGTTGAAATTTCAACATGTCCACACAAGTGTGTGGGGCCACTTTTGTTGTGCACCGAGCCTGACTTCTTCTTTTAACCGACTTGGGTAAAAGGCACGTGAGCCAAGATTACTTTTAAATAGCCCATAAGTTGAGCACCTAGTTGCCAGACAAACATGCTAGAGGTATAGAAAACATGCCAAAGCTATACAGGCTGGCCTCATCTCAAAATTTACTTCTCGGTGCACTTGCCATATCTCAAAATACCGACTGTAAAAATAGTTAACCACAATAGCTTTTTTTACAAGGTTAAGTATTACAGCAAAAACTAATTTCCATATTCTAAGTTCAGAGAAAAAATCGGGAGTTCAACTCAATCCTTATAAAGCATGTTAAGCCTGAGGGAATTGGTGTCAGGGTTCCTTCTTCTAAGAGGCCAGTGGCCTTGCCCCTTCTAGTTGGATCTTAAGGACTCAGACACCCCTTGTGAATAAAAAGAACGTTCCAGCAATCTGAACAGAAATAGTCTTGAACTTAAAATGGAACAATAAAATATCAACAAAAGTTTTGACTTCTCAGCCAGCAAAGATGCAAGAATGTAGCTTGTCCATGTGTGCATCACAAATGCATTTTGTTTCCTGTATGGAAAGAAACATTGATACTTTTATAGAATCCGTTATTTTAGGTGGTTCCTTCTTTCATAAACAAATTCGAAATGAGCAAGTCATAATCATAATCAAGCTGCGCCTTTTCCCAAACTATTGGGGGTAGACGACATGGACTTTACATCTCCATTTAGGCTTGTTTTGAGCAAAATTATTACATTGTTTTTACTTATAATCTTTTGGAAATAGTAGCAGTCTGTTTTAAAGGATTGTGCAAAAAGTTGGAATATGATATCATCTACACAAATTGAAATAGGCAACGAAATTTTTTAAAAAAAAATGTAGCTTCGGAAGTGTCTTTTTGTTAAGAAATGAAAGTAGCAACCCTATGAGAACAGACATATTAGCAAAAAGAAAAAAAAAATACTTCACTTGACTTAATAAGAAGAATTCCGTAGAATTTAATAATCACATACCATAAATTATTCAACAACAGATTCCACTAGACCTCCAATCACCAAAATAAACCTTTTCAAATCTTTATTCCTAGATGCAAAAACTAGAAGAAATTCAATGCATTACCCACAGCTATCAAATGCAAATCTTAGACCATCCAGATGCAAAAATGTTAGAATCTCATAAACTTAAAAAGTCATACAAGAAACCTTCATGAAAATGAAAATATAAAATATTGAAGAACAGAAATAGTCTTGAACTTAAAACTCTGTAGAATTAAATAATCACATACCATAATTTATACAAGAACAGATTCCACCAAACCCAATCACCAAAATAAACCTTTCCAAATCGTTATTTGTAGATGCAAAAACAAGATGAAAGTCAATGCATGAATCCATATAAACCAGCCACCAAATGCAAGGTTCAGATCAACCAGATGCAAGAATGTTAGAATCCTATGGAAACTTATAAAAATCATCGAAGAAATCTTATGGAAAATCCAAAAATTTAAGGTTTTTGATGAAATTCAATAATCCGAAGATACCAGCTATCAAATGCAAGGTTTAGATCAAACAGATGCAAGAATGTTAGAATCCAGAAGGAACCTAAAAAATCATCCAAGAACCCCTCTAGAAATCCAAAATTTCAGGTTTTCACGAAATTCAATGCCTTAATCCATGCAAGAAGGCTAGAATCCTACAGAACCAAGAACCACAATCATCCAAGTAACATCCTTGAAAATCAAGATTTCGGCCATCAATCCGAATCCACCAATTTCACACAAGAACCAATCTCAGAAATAAAAGATTAAAAGGAGGAGGAGGCAAGATCAGCTGACCCGGAACATGATGCCGGTGATGCCGAAAATGACGGCGATGAAGCCGGAGTAGTCGACGGAGAGGTCCTGCGGGGAGACCGTCGGCGGGACGTACGGCTTCGCCGTGGAGGCTGCCTCGGATCGTTCGCCGACGACGAAGACGACATCTCTCTCTCTCTCTCTCTCTGGAGCGCCCTTCGCTGCTCCTCAAAGCCCCAGGTTTTACTCTAACTAGTTTCAATGAAATCCACTAATTATTTATCTATTTTCCAAAAAAACCCTCATATTTTCGTATTTACAAATATTCTCAACTAGATACCCGACGTGTCACTTGCAGGGTAACACATGTCAGCCCACCGTCTGACCATATGCCATTTGACCACGTGTGATCTGATCGCGAACATGCTCCACAGTCCCATTGATGGGGAAGATTTCGTGACATGTGTATACACCGAGGTTTTGATACGAAATTAGATTCCACTTGAATGAATTCTGATTGAATTACCAAACGTAGGCCAAATATATTTCGATAGCAAATTTTGAGAATCAGAATTTGTGTGCACAAGCAGAATCTCCTTTCAACAAAATTCTTCAAGCACAAAAACAATCGAAATGGTTAGATTCGGAGTTGAATCGGGCCTCAATCCGATAAGGATTCCGTATCGACCCCAACACTGGCTGGCTATTTGTCACCATTCAGTGGCTGACATGTGACAATTTTTATCTGGCTAACGTGTCAGCCAGCGAATGGTAACACATAGGCCTGGTGGAGCATATAATCATCGTAATTAAGGGGCCGTTTGGGGCGTGATTAAAAGCAAAACATCCAATGTGGATGTTTTGCTACACTGTAGCATCTGGATATTTTATATATCCAGCTGAAACACCTCAGGACGTGTTTCAGCTGGATATAAAAATCCACCTGGATGCTACAGTTTTTATCCAGAATCCAGTCTGGATGTTTTGTAATAATCACGCCCCAAACGGCCCCTAAGTAGCATATTTTTTCAATATTTAGGGTTGATGACATGGATCTAGGGCTCCTTTATTCTAGCATGTTTAATGTGAACTTACACTATTGTTTTAAAACCCGGTTCGGCCAAGTCGGTGGACCCGGTTAAACCGGACCCAGTCTGCTTTCCATGATGAATCACCCAGGTTTTTAGCAACTTAAGACCTACCCTGGTCAGTGGTGGTCCAGGCGGGTTGACCCGCGAACTGGCCGAAATGGACCGACTGGATCTCTTCGCCTCGCTCTACTGACTTGACGCCGAGACGCTGCCCCACCGGGAGGTGGATTTGATGAAGGTCGTCCATCGGGCAGTCGCGCCTAAGTCGGAGGGGGGTTGCTGGAGGTCGAAGCCGAGGGAGAACCCGGCGAGGCCGAAGGGCGCAGGAGAGTCAAAGAAGGAGGCGGCAGTGGGATCGGGGGTGGGGGTAGGGCTTTCGACCTCCTCAAGGAAGCCGTCGTTGCAGACTGGGCAGAGTAGGTCGGTGGAGGGAGAGGGTATGACGTCGAGGGGGATCCTGGAGAGGCCGAAGGGCTCAGAGGAGTCGAAGAAGGAGGCGGCGGTGGGATCGTAGAGGAGTCTTGGCATTCCCCCTACTACTCTCGCCACGAGGACGCTGATGGAAGCGGCAGCGGGTCTGATCCTAATCTTGGTGGGAGGAGGAGCGGACGTAGGTTATCGACCTCCTCCTCCTCGGACGTGGATTTGGAGGCCGAGGGAGGGGCTGGGCCGGAGATTAAGGTGCATTTGACCAAGGCAGAGAAGGATTGCAGGATTTGCCATCCGGGGTTGGAGAGCACCAACCATGAATCTGGGGCTCTGATCGAGCTGGGTTGCTCCGGGGTAGGGAAGAGGACAATGGAGAAAGAGGAAAAGGGGGGAGAGAGGGTCATCCGGATTGATCCGGGTCTTCCCACCGGATCAAACCGATTGGCCCGACCCGGTCACCAAACCGGGTCAATAACCGGACCGGGTTTTAAAACACTGACCTACACTGAAAAATTTCTTAAGAGGACTATGGATGTTGGATGGAGCTTCCCGACCTCTAGGTAGGTTGTTAGAATTTTGGACTTAGCCATGTTGGTAAAGCAACACATATAGCCTTTTATGAACAAATCGATATTGTCTCAAGATCGTTAAGATATCATCATTAGAAGAAAGAGTAATAAAAATAATGAAGAACGCAAAAAATGGGTGGAAATGGATCCGGAATAAGGATATATGATTCCTTGAAGTATGGTAACTGAAATGGGGTGGGTAAGTAATATGGAAAAATGAGCTTGGGGTTTATGAAGGTTTCAAGAGGGCAAAATAGGAAGACCATGTACCAAAATCAGTTTATATGGCATGAGCCCAAAAAAAAATCAGGTAATATGGCAATTTGGCCTCATTGAACAAGTAATATGAGAAAACCCCATTTTTTTGTGGTACATATTTTTATTCGAAAAGTTAGTTTGTGCCTCCCATGTTGGCATGCACCTAAGCGTTGTGAGTGGTTGGATCTCTCAATGACATGGCATGTATTAATCATGGGAGCGGGTGAGTGAATCAATCTAACGGATTGCAATGCCGCCAAGTGAAACGAGGCGAGAGGTACAAGTACAAGTTAAACCAGTTATTTTTTCTTTGGCAATAAGGATCAAAATAGTTGGCCAAAATCAGACTCAAATCTCTTTGAAATTTATATTGCTGATGTTGATTTTTCTTCGATGGCGGAATCCAACTGATGGGGAAAAAGAAGTTCAAAATTTACTTCAATTGACCATGTGGTTCAACTAAAATAGAATGGTCATCTTTTCATATGGAGCATCGAAAAGAGGACCGTAATATGATTGATGGAATATTGTGAGCCAATGGGTTATTCCTAAGATGACAATGACTCGCTTTCTAAAGTAAAGGACTTACATTCGAATCACTCAGTTTGGACACCTACCGGTGCTCACGATAAATGGACGTTTAATGTGCCTGGGGGGATTGGCATCAGTATAGGGTACTCTAAGAGGTTTGTTGCCTAACCTCTTCTAATCGGGGCCCTAAAGACTCCGAAACGCCTCCTTATATTAAGCAAACACTAGTGTTGGTAACTTTTTTTATTTTTTTGAGTCATCAGTGTTGTAATAAATGTTAATAACATTTAATACAAGTGGAGTTGTAAAACCCAGAAATTTTAAAATGTTAAAAGCAGGAAATTTTGCTCAAGGTGAGTGTTCTTGTGCCTTAAATTGGTGAACTTTGAAATTTATTTGAAAAGATTTGAAAATTTTGAAATTTGTTGGGCACGATCGATCGTGTCAAAAGACATGATCGATCAAGCCTGTTTGTGTTCGAGCTTTAGATCCGTACGATCAATCGGGAGATTGACGATCGATCGTATTCTCGAAAAATTTTGGAATTTGTTCTCGCGATCAATCGCTTCACAACCGATCGATCGTTCTCTCGGTAAAATGCAGTTTTTGCGTGTGAGCCGATCGATCGCCAAAATTGTGCCAATCGATCGCTGCGTTTTGAGAGATTACGGATTTGATTTTTGGAAAATCTTTTCTAGGTGGATTTAATGGGCATGTGGGTGACGTGGCCTACCTTTTTGGCCCATGATTTGGGGGATCAAATCGGGGGGAGATTGGAGTTGAAATTCTAATTTGAATCGATTTGAATTCGAATTAAAATAAATTATGGAAAAATGGAGTAATTAAAGGGATTTCATTGAGAAGTTAATGGAGTCTCAATTGCACGTTATTTTCCAATCAAGGTGAGGGCGCCACATGGTTAGGAAGGGCATTCAAAATTTGAATTGGCTTTGGGAGGTTACCTAATTGGTTATGGTAACTAACCTAATTAGCATTAATCCCTACCTTAATGGACTCTAACAGAAATTGAGTCAAAGCTGACCACATCTTGACTGAGATCTTTCCTTGTGGTGGACAAATTTTGGGCCCTTAATCAAATACTAGTTGTAGGGTTAGCAGACTCTAATCGTATATGTATCTATCTAAGTTGTATTAGGGTTAATACGTATCTATATAAGTTAGACAATGCAATAGTAGAAGCATAGGAATCACCCTATTCCTCTATTATTATAGATTAATCCTAAGGTTAATTGATCGTTTAAAATTAAACCCTTGCAAGTGCACAAGGCAATTGTACTACGGTGAGTATTGATAAGGGTTGTCGAACCTCAGGGACGGTGAATACTTTACCAAATTTCAAGAGAAAATAGCAGTGTTGATTTTAGACTAAGTAAGCAATGAACTTTAAACTAAACTAAGCTGAGATTTAATCAATATGTGAAATACCAAGGCTTCGAATCCACCACAATAAACTAGTGTAAAGTCTCTCTCTCTCTTTTAAATAAAGATTTCCAATTGGCTAGTGTATTCCTCTCAGACATACACCTGTCAATTCAAATTATAGTGCTCTCCTCTCGGACGTAACACATAAATCGATTAAGCATATGGAATTGTGATCTATCTCTCTCAAGCATAAATCAATGAAACTTTATTAACATATGACAAATCAGAACACTCACATTCCTCTCAGACATGCAAGTAATCTTTCAAATTGAAATTCATAAAATCCACTCTTGTCTCTCTCAAGCACAAAGAATAAACTCAATGAATTAACTTTAATTGCATAACAAAGGTTCATACACCAATTAGAGTAAAAACATAAGATGAGAGAAAAGAAACTACACAACCAGATTATTGGGCTTCATCTACGCCTTGGATAGGAGTTTAGCCAAGCATGGGAAGAGAATCCATCATCTTCATCTTCATCATCTTCTTCTTCCTTTGCTCTAGCCTCCAAGGTCTCAAATTGCTCTCTAGGTTGAATATGTGGTGCCCAAAACGTTCTCCCATAAGGCCTATTTATAATAGTGAAGAGAAACCACGAAGTCCCCTTCCAAATCCAAGTCGAAATAGGTCTTAATTCCGGTTTGCCGCATACGGCGATCGATCGTACGTATTGACGATCGTTCGCTATCCGATCGATCGCAATTCCTTCGTTATTTTACCCCGATCGATCGCTTTGCCGATCGACGCCGTATGATACCGATCGATCGTAGTTACTGTCTTACGCGATTGAAAAATTCCAGTAGATACGATCGATCCTTTTTATGCCGATCGATCGTAGTTACTGTTCATGAACTTCAAATGGCTATAACTTTGTGTCCCGAACTCCGAATTGTGCGTGGTTGGTGGCGTTGGAAAGCTGACTTCAAGCTTGAATCAGTCCAATCCGACATTTGTAGACGAAGTTATGATAATTTAACCATTCGAGTTACTTTTCTCTTCATTTTTGTGTATTACTCTTGTTTCCTACAAAAACCAAAAACTATATTAAAGTAGTAGTTATTCTAATCAAATACTAGCATAATCATAAGCTTAGGAGATAATAAAATGCATATTTCATGTATAGATCACACCCCCAAACCTAGATTTTGCTAGTCCCTAGCAAAACAAAACAAAATAAAATCAAACAATCAACTAAAGAAACTAATGCATAAAAGTAAACACCACTTTCGTAGGGAACACGATTGCATTGAGCGTATGCAACAAGCCGTTAAACCTCTAGGTGGCCCTAGTAGGACGAGTGTTGTCTCGTGAGGGTTTGCAGCCATGCTTCCCACAAACATGTATTTATTAATCTAATTAACCTAAATGCAAAAACAAAGCAAAAATTAAAACATTACAAAACAAGCAAACCTATTATCCCGATAAATACATACTACAATGCTTAAGAGAATCAACCACATCTACTTGGTTCATAATCAACAGGAATATAGAAGCCCTCAAGTAAGTGGTTTTATTCCACACTTTCATCTTGGAATTTTCTGCTCAATATAATATAGCATGATAATGTAAATAGTAGAAAGTGTAGAACATTGTAGCAATACATTCTAAATTTCTGTTTTATGCAGATCCAGTGTTACCCATTAACCAAAGAACATCAGAATCTACATAGTCATTGTCATCTTTAGGTTCATGATAGCACAGATCTGCGCGCCTCCTTCGGGTCCAACATTCTAGATTTGAGAGGATAATACACCACATACTTTTTTTTTTTTTGCTAGGACTGTGTAAGGCCTGACTTCAAGATGCCTAGGTTTAGCAATGACTCAGGCCAATGACTCCCAACCAAATTGGCTTAGGGCATTAGGTTTTAAGAGACCGCTTCGGGCCCGAGCATCAGCCTAAGTTAATCCTATAAAGTCAAGCAGCCCCTTTCTTTCATTTTGTTTTTATTTTTTCGCATTTTCATTTTCAGCATATATATTTTCAGCACATCTTTATTTTGTCCAGGCTGTATTATACTCTCAACCTATTTCTGGTTCCAATCCCTTGCCATAGCCAAGTAAATGGTCTATCATGATCTTTTAAGCTCAACAGACAACTACACATCATCCAATGACTATGACTAAAGACATCCCACTGTAAATTAGTAATCAACAAATTTCTAGATGGTATTACTTTATGTAACTAGTGTGTGTAAGTGAATTTTCTTAGTTTAAGCACTTGTTCCAAGAGGACTGTAACATAAAGATATGCTCAGTTAAGTGTATCTATCCTCCAGTATACTTACTCACACTTCCAATGTAAATTAATCTCCTAAGAATTGTAACATGCATTATTACGGGATAAACTATCAAAACCTAACAGAAATACTAACAAACAATCTTAAAACTACTCAAACAAATTTAATAACTTTTTTTTTATATTTTCCTTTTCTGATTTTACAATGAAGCACATCCTCTCCCCCAAACCTAATATAAGCATTGACCGCAATGCACAATAAAGACAAAATACAATGATTATAAAAAGGAAAAAGAGAAGGAGGAAGGAAAACACCAGAGGAAGTGGACTAGAAATCTCAATCATCGCCATCACCATCGCCTGGAGGAAAATGCCATGTATGAAGAAAATCGACTATGGAGTCGAGGCGTTCCGTAATAGCATGCTGGGAGTCCATAAGCACCTGCTGGGACTGGCGAATCTCCTGCTGTGACTGGCGAATCTCCTGCACATGGCCAGTGAGATCGCTAATCTGCTGCTGCATCGTCGCCCTTGGTGGTTGAGCAGGCTCACCCTCAGGTACCTCCGCGTGTTCCTCAAGACGGGGAGCTCGTGGCCACCCGCGTCGTGTATGGCCCATCATACGGTTACACACATCCACTCCAATGGGCCCCAGACCATGAGATACACGAGAATGCTCAGGAAAATGCACCCCATGAGTCAGAAATACCCGCGCTAAAATGTAGGGGTATGGTAACCCCTCGTCTTTGCGGCCCGCCATCATTTGCTTCATCCGGCCAAAGACGAATGAAGGCAGGTCAAGATCACGGCGCCGAGTATCGTCGCCGAATACATGGAGCAAATCTGTCATGGTTCGGTCGACTTTCTCCTTCCGGGCCGACCATACATCATGCTGTAGAATTAAAAAGGCAAAGCGGAACTCAGCTCGCATGCTGATGGCGGCTAGGTAGGTAGAGGTCCCAGGTCCTACGGCAGACCCCATCAATCGCCCTGTGATATTCCGGTACGGAGGAAACTGATATCCATTAAAATCAGCGTGATGAATCGTACCTCGGTCACACCCCATAGCACTAGCAATATCGGTGACTCAAACCCCGATAGGTTTACCACATACAACACTCTGAATGGTCACCTGCTCTGGATTATCGTTGTCTTCTATGGTGCCATTGGCATAAAATTCACGAACTGGGTCCTCGTGGACCATTGCGAACGCATTCTGCCTTTTTGCCGCAATATGGGTGAAATAGTTCACCCAATCCGGCCGGTCCTCAATCCATCGCTGAGTTGGAAGATCGGGAATAACCGGGTTGAGGACCACCTGCCTCTCATATTGGATGGGCCGTGGCGGTGCAGCAGGTTCAGGTGGAGGGGTGGAGGAAACAGGACGTGATGAAGAAGCCTCACCCCTATGGCGTTTGTGCGCAACGGATTTATGAGGTATTGTACCTGAAAACCAAAGATAATAGTGAAAAATCCAATCAATGTACAAGAATATGCAGCATGTAATTGCAATACTTAAATATCACAGCAAGCATGTAATAACAGATCCACTTCTCCATTTTCGATTTTTTTTTAAAAATAAAAAATAAAATAAAAATTTAATGAAAATTTAGGAAATCAAAAGGAAGCATCATGCATAACACAAATCACAATCATCAATATAAAAGTATGCATGAAAGGGATTCAAAAATCAGATTGCGAAATTTTTTTTTTTATAGAAAACACTGTTCACTGCAAGAACAAAATTCCTAAAAACACCTAAAATCGAGGAATCAAAAGCTGAAAGTCACGCATAAGCATCGCAATAGACATTATAAGAGAATGCATAAGAAGAATCACAACAATATCTACCAGAAACCAAGAAAAATCGAGTTTTTAAGGTTCGGTTTACCGGAAGAAAAAGGAGTGATTGCGATGAAATGAGTGGGAAATCACGGAAACAGACACCGGATCCGGATTCTACGTACAAAAATCCTTTGGGGGCCGGAGTTTCAGCTCAAACACAGGTCGGAGACGGCGGCGGCGAGTGGAAATAGATTTCTCTCGCCGCGGCCGTTCGGGATTTATGCGCGAGGAAGACGACCCGCGATCGATCGCGTTTTTATCCGATCGATCGTAATGTAAATCGAGAACAGCGCCCGTTAGATTGAAGATGAACGGTGTTGATGTACCGCATCGCGATCGATCGCAAATATAAGGCGTCGATCGGATACCGATCGATCGTAAATATTCGATCGATCGTATCTACTGTTCTTCGATTTTATTTTTTTTTATTTTTTATTTAAAAGCATATCCTCTCCCCCAAACCTAGTATGAATATTGTCCTAAATATGAGCAAACTATAGCATGACAATGAGCATACAACAAAGAAAATCAGATAAAGGAGAGAATACACCTGAATACGTGGGTTGCCTCCCACCAAGCGCTAAGTTTAACGTCTTCAGCCTGACATAGCCACAATCAATCTGTAATTGCCGGATCATCCAAGTAGACAATCATCACATCAATATCTGTCACGGCCTCTAGATATGGTTTCAACCGGTGACCATTGACTTTGAATGTAGTCCCATCCTTTGGATTATAAATCTTAACAGCACCATGTGGAAATACTTCTTTGACAATGAAAGGCCCAGACCACTGAGATCGGAGCTTCCCAAGAAATATGTGCAGCCTAGAGTTGTAAAGTAGTACCTTCTGCTCAGGCTGAAAGGACTTTCTGAATATCATCTTGTCATGCACTGCTTTGGTCCTCATCTTGTAGAGTTTGGCATTCTCATATGCATCAAAGCGAATCTCCTCTAATTCACTCAGTTGGAGTTTTTGCTGATCACCGGCTTTATCCATATCAAAGTTGTACGCCTTAATAGCCCAATACGCTCGATGTTCCAACTCAACAGGTAAATGACAAGCTTTGCCATAGACCAGTCTATAAGGAGACATACCAATCGGGGTCTTGAAAGCTGTCCGGTAGGCCCATAATGCATCATTCAGTCGCAAGGACCAATCCTTTCTATCAGGGCGAACCGTCTTCTCCGGAATCTACTTGATTTGGCGATTGGAGACCTCCACTTGGCCACTCATCTGAGGATGATATGGTGTGGCAACCTTGTGGGTGACAGAGTATTTCTTGAGAAGAGCCTCAAAAGACCTGTTATAAAAATGAGAACCTCCGTCACTAATGATAGCACGAGGAGTTCCAAATCTACTAAAAATGTTAGATTTCAGAAATTCCAGCACAACTTTATGATCATTGGTCCTAGTGGCAACAGCTTCAATCCACTTAGACACATAATCAACAGCAACAAGAATAAATGCATGACCAAAAGATGGCGGAAAGGGTCCCATGAAATTGATACCCCATACATCAAACATTTCAACAATCAATATGGGTTGTAGGGGCATCATATTCCTTTTAGATAAAGCTCCTAGTTTTTGACACCTATCGCAAGATTGACAATAAGCATGGGCGTCTTTAAATAGAGTTGGCCAATAAAAACCACTTTGAAGTACTTTGGCCGCAGTTTTCTTACCACCGAAGTGTCCACCACAGGCCTGAGAGTGACAAAAAGATAAGATGCTATGAAACTCACTCTCGGGGACACATCGTCTTATGACTTGGTCAGCACATATCTTAAACAGGTCAGGGTCATCCCAATAGTAATGTTTGACTCGAGAGAAAAATAAGTATTTGTCATGTTTAGACCAAAAGGTTGGAATTTGACCCACAGCCAGATAATTCACAATATGTGCAAACCAAGGTGGAGATGTAGTGGAGACAGCAAAGAGCTGTTCATCAGGGAATGTATCTCGTAGAGGGTCATGGCTATGCAGATCAGGAATAGAAATTCTGGATAGATGATCAGCCACGACATTCTCAAAACCCTTTTTATCTTTAATTTCAAAGTCAAATTCCTGGAGAAGTAAAATCCAACGGATTAGCCTCGACTTAGCATCCTTCTTGGAAAGAAGGTACCGCAAGGCTGCATGATCAGAGAAAATGATGATCTTACTACCCAGGAGATATGACCTGAACTTATCTAATGCAAACACAACAGCAAGCAACTCTTTTTCTGTGGTAGTATAATTCAATTGAGCATCAGTGAGTGTCTTACTAGCATAGTATATGACATGAGAAATTTTATTGATGCGTTGGCCTAACACTGCCCCTACAGCAAAATTCGATGCATCACACATTATCTCGAAGGGCGGTGTATAGTCAGGGGGCTTAATGATGGGAGAGCTAGAGAGGAGGGTTTTGAGCTTTGTAAAAGCATCTTTGCACGAATCATCAAAGTCAAATGGCACGTCTTGACCGAGAAGGTGGCATAATGGACGTGATATCTTGCTAAAATCTTTGATGAATCGACGATAAAACCTGCATGGCCAAGGAAAGACCGTATTTGCTTAACTGATATAGGTGGTGGTAAATTAGCAATCTGGTCAACCTTGGCCTTGTCAACCTCTATACCCCTTTTTGATATAACATGTCCAAGCACAATCCCCTGTTGAACCATGAAATGGCTCTTTTCCCAACTTAACACTAAATTTGTTTCCTCACAGCGTTTTAAAACTAAAGCAAGGTTGTGCAAGCATTCATCAAAACTTCCAAAAGTGCCAAATACCGAAAAATCGTCCATGAAAACTTCCAAAAATTTATCAATCATGTCGGAAAAGATGGACATTATGCATCATTGAAATGTAGCAGGGGCATTGCAAAGACCAAAAGGCATTTTTTGATACGCAAATGTACCAAAGGGGCATGTAAAAGTCGTCTTTTCCTGATCCCCTGGAAAAACTGGCACTTGATTATATCCTGAGTACCCATCTAAAAAGCAATAAAACTCTTGGCCCGCTAATTTCTCTAGGATTTAGTCAATGAATGGGAGAGAAAAATGGTCCTTACGGGTATTGGAGTTCAACTTCCTATAATCAATGCATACCCGACAGCCCGTGGTCTCTCTTATTGGCACAAGTTCACCCTCTGAGTTTGGTTTCACCGTGATGCCCGATTTCTTAGGGACGGCCTGGATGGGGCTCACCCACTCGCTGTCAGAGATAGGGTATATGATACATGCGTCTAATAATTTCACTACCTCTTTCATCACCACTTCTCTCATGTGTGGGTTTAACTGTCTCTGCCCCTCCCTAGAAGGTTTAGCCTGGTCCTCCAGGTTTATGCGATGCATGCACACAGAGGGGTCTATACCCCGGAGGTCAGCCACTGTCCATCCTATTGCTCGCCGGTGTGTAGTAAGGATCTCCAACAACTGGGCTTCCTGGTCAATAGATAGGCTAGATGAGATAATTACATGAAGGGTGTTTTTGGGTCCTAGGAAGACGTATTTGAGGGAGCTAGGAAGGGTTTTGAGTTCAAGTGTGGGTGGGGCTTCGATGGAAGGTTTTAGAGGTGGGGCGGTAGACACAGGGAGAGGGTCAGGATGGGGTCGCCATGGGATATGTCCAGGGTATAGGGCAGCCACTAAATGGTGATGGACCTCCTCAAGGTCAGGTATGCCCTCATATTGATTGATCAAGTCATAGAAAAGGGTGTGCTCGAGGGCATCCTTAAGCACAGAAAAGGGAAGGTATTCTTGGACGAGGTCATCTAAGTCGTCAACCACCAGGCAGTCAGCTTCACTCGAGGGTTGTTGGGAAGCACTAAAGATGTTTAATTTAACTTTCATGTTCCCAAATGAGACGTTCATGAGCCCTGACCTACAGTTAATGGTGGCATCGGCTGTGGCTAGGAAAGGGCGGCCAAGGATAACAGGAATTTGGGATTTGGAGTTGGCAACTGGTTCCATGTCTAAGACGACAAAATCAACAGGAAAATAGAACCGGTCAACTCCAACAAGAACGTCCTCTATAACACCTCTAGGTCTGCGAATGGATCGGTCTGCTAACTGAAGGGTGACTGAGGTGGGCTGCAACTCTCCGAGGCCAAGTTGTTCATGCACAAAGTAAGGGAGAAGGTTGACACTGACCCCTAAATCCAAGAGAGCTCGGCTAATGGTATGGTCACCTATGACAATGGATATAACAGGGACACCTGGTTCCTTAAATTTTGGTGGCATATCACTGGTCAGTAAAGAGCTTACTTGGTTGGTTAAGAAGACCTTTTGGGTGACATGAGATTTGGTTTTCCTCTTTTGGGTACACAGGTCTTTCAGGAACTTGGCATAAGCAGGTACTTGTTTGATGGCATCTAAGAGGGGAAGATTGATCTTAACCTGCTTGAACACCTCTAACATTTCCTCAATTCGTTGGTGGGACTTACTGAACGGGGAGGGTTGGTTGAGGCATTGAGGGAAAGGAGCCCTAGGGATATAGGATTTTTCATTGGTGGGTTCAGCTGGGACATCCTTCTGTGGTGGGAGACTAACAGGATTAGGCATAGAGGATTGGTTCTGTTTCTCAAAGGGAGTGTCCTCACTCACAATGGTTGGGTCCCTAACCTGATTGTCAACTTGTTTTCCATTTCTTAGGGTAGTAACGGCTTGCACCTGCTCATTTGGATACTGGGAACCTTCAACGGCGGACTGACCTCTAGGGTTCTGCTGTGGTTGGCTGGGCAAGGTTCCTGCTTCCCTACGGTTCATAGATTGGGCCAACTGTCCTAATTGGGTTTCTATTTTGGCAATGGATTGTGTATGGGAATGGACAAGCTGGGCCTGGGTTCTTAGCTCACCTGTCAGCTCTCTGTGTTTGGTTTCTATCTTAGCGTCCACCTTGGCTTCCATCGCATTAAAAGCTGAGAGGAGGGTAGATTGGGTGGCTAGCAATTGGCTCATCTGATCTTCAAAGGATGGCTTCTTATTGGTTTGGCCAAAGGGAGGATTGGTGGCTGGTTGGTAAGACTGAGTTGGGTTTGAGAATTCTGGTCTTGGGGCCTGATTGAAAGTGGGCTCCTGGTTGGATTGTTTCCAGGCGAAATTGGGATGATTTCGCCACCCCGGGTTATAGGTATTTGAGTAGGGGTTATTGGCTCTAGGATAGGTTTGTGCAAGGTTGACGTGCTCTTGGACAAGAGCAGGATACTGGGATGCTGAGGGGCAGTCAACAATAGTGTGCATAGGGCTGGCACAGATGGCACAGGCATCTTGAGAGGTTGGGGTATAAGGTGGGGTCTGTGAGAAAAACCGGTCAAACCTCTCAGTAAGGGATGCCACTTGGTGTTCTAGGTTTGTGGTAGCTTTAACATCATACATGCCTCCCCTTGAGGCACTCCTGCCAGGCATATTGCCTTCAGACCTATAGAGGGTGGCACTGTGTAAAGAGTTTTCGCTCAGGTCCTCTAGTATATCCCATGCATCATCCGGGGTTTTCTTCATGAATGTGCCTCCACAGGAGGCGTCTATGAGGGTTTTATACTGATCGCACACACCCTCATAAAATCTCTGTACTAATTGCCACTTGGGCACATCATGGTGGGGACAGGACCGGAGTAAGGATTTCAACCTCTCCCAGCTTTCATGGAATTGTTCGTTAGGTATCTGGGTAAAGGTGATGATTTCATGGTGGATCTTATTGGTCCGCCCCACAGGAAAGTATTTCTTGAGGAATTCGGCTTGAAGTTCCTCCCAAGTGGAAATAGAGTTATGCTCAAGGGAGTACAGCCATTCCTTGGCCCTATCTTTTAAGGTGAAGGGGAATAACGTAAGGCACACCTGGTCATCAGATAGTGTAAGTTTAAAGGTTGTGTTAACCTCTAGGAAATTTTGTAGGTGCCTATAGGGGTTCTCATTTAATTGGCCATGGTATGTGGGCAGCATCTGGATGATGTTTGGCTTAATTTCAAAATTAGCCACGTTTGCAGGAAGTAGGATACAGGATGGGGAGGTGTAGGCAGTGGGACGGTAGTAGTCTTGCAGGGTACGGGCATGAGGCATTAGTGGATTCTGGTTTAGGCCATTCCCGGCAGCGGCGCCAAAAACTTGATCATTTAAAATTAAACCCTTGCAAGTGCACAAGGCAATTGTACTACGGTGAGTATTGATAAGGGTTATCGAACCTCAGGGATGGTGAATACTTTACCAAATTTCAAGAGAAAATAGCAGTGTTGATTTTAGACTAAGTAAGCAATGAACTTTAAACTAAACTAAGCTGAGATTTAATCAATATGTGAAATACCAAGGCTTCGAATCCACCACAATAAACTAGTGTAAAGTCTCTCTCTCTCTTTTAAATAAAGATTTCCAATTGGCTAGTGTATTCCTCTCAGACATACACCTGTCAATTCAAATTATAGTGCTCTCCTCTCGGACGTAACACATAAATCGATTAAGCATATGGAATTGTGATCTATCTCTCTCAAGCATAAATCAATGAAACTTTATTAACATATGACAAATCAGAACACTCACATTCCTCTCAGACATGCAAGTAATTTTTCAGATTGAAATTCATAAAATCCACTCTTGTCTCTCTCAAGCACAAAGAATAAACTCAATGAATTAACTTTAATTGCATAACAAAGGTTCATACACCAACTAGAGTAAAAACATAAGATGAGAGAAAAGAAACTACACAACCAGATTATTGGGCTTCATCTACGCCTTGGATAGGAGTTTAGCCAAGCATGGGAAGAGAATCCATCATCTTCATCTTCATCATCTTCTTCTTCCTTTGCTCTAGCCTCCAAGGTCTCAAATTGCTCTCTAGGTTGAATATGTGGTGCCCAAAACGTTCTCCCACAAGGCCTATTTATAATAGTGAAGAGAAACCACGAAGTCCCCTTCCAAATCCAAGTCGAAATAGGTCTTAATTCCGGTTTGCCGCATACGGCGATCGATCATACGTATTGACGATCGTTCGCTATCCAATCGATCGCAATTCCTTCGTTATTTTACCCCGATCGATCGCTTTGCCGATCGATGCCGTATGATACCGATCGATCGTAGTTACTGTCTTGCGCGATTGAAAAATTCTAGTAGATACGATCGATCGTTTTTATGCCGATCGATCGTAGTTACAATTCATGAACTTAAAATGGCTATAACTTTGTGTCCCAAACTCCGAATTGCACGTGGTTGGTGGTGTTGGAAAGCTGACTTCTTGAAATTTAATATAAAGCTTGAATCAGTCCAATCCGACATTTGTAGACGAAGTTATGATAATTTAACCATTCGAGTTACTTTTTTCTTCATTTCTGTGTATTACTCTTGTTTCCTACAAAAACCAAAAACTATATTAAAGTAGTAGTTATTCTAATCAAATACTAGCATAATCATAAGCTTAGGAGATAATAAAATGCATATTTCATGTATAGATCATTAATCCTCCATTGTCTCTATTATACACAAGGGTTAGATATGACCTTATCTAACATAATATGTATACACATTATGTGTAGGGTTAACCCTAGGATTAATGTTATGTCTCAGCACTTTTAGGAGAAGAAGGGATCGTGGAATTGGGGGAATGAGTAAGAGGGATTGATGAGGGAGGTGAGATCCACGAGGGAGGAGGCCCCTCTGTGGCCAGCCGGTGCCGAAGGCAGAGAGGGGGAACAAAGGGGTTGAAACTGGAGGAAGAAGGAGATTAGGGTTTAATCATTGCATAATTAGCAAAGAGGCCATAAGCCCCCTTTACATACTATCTTGTCATGGGTCTGAGCTAATCCCCCTAACGAGGCCTGAGAGTCTTATTATGGGCTACAAATAGACTACTAAAGTATAAAGAGACGACTTGGGCCCATTGGAACATATCATTCCACTATGCTCCACTACTAGCCTTGTCCTCAAGGCATCAAACCTGGATATTGGGCCAAAAAATCATCTTCAGGGAGCCATGAAGCATCCTCCAATGGACGATCACGCCAAGCAATGAGAACCTAAGTGATAATGTGACAAGAATGACGTACCCATCGGGAATCCACGATAGAAGCAGGCACCAATGGAAGATCTGTCGAGACAGTTGGAGGCGGAGTAGTAACCAAACGAGAAGGATCACCAACCACGCGACGGAGGCGAGAGACATGAAAAACTGGGTGAACCATAGAATCATCCGAAAGGTGCAGATGGTAGGCAACAGGCCCAATGCGTGCCGTAATTTGATATGGGCCATGAAACCGATGGGCTAACTTGACACTGGCCAGATCATAAAGAGAAGATTGACGAGCAGGCATAAAACTCACATAAACCCAGTCACCAATGGTAAATGCACGGTCAAAATGGCGTTTATCATAAATTTGTTTTATGCGGTTCTGCGCCAAAGCCAAATTGTGCTTTAATTGCCTTAAGATGTCATCACGATTCTGCAAGAGAAAGTCAACCTTGCATGAGCAATGGGTAATACATGTAAAGGGTCCTTTACCCATTACTCAAAAATTTCCTTGCCAAGCTACATGAAATAGATTTTCGGAAGTCCACAGAAAGATTATTGCTAATTGCCCGAAGTGAGAAGCAAAAATGTTCTGATAAAGACGTTCCTCAATAATATCATCATGACTTTCGAAATCATGTGCAGTAGCAATACCAAACCAAATACGACGAGTAGGGGTCCTGAGCTAAGCCTTGGCTAAACCTTGGAAATCGTAATGCCATAATGCCTTTCAAATCCTCCTAGCCATTATCCGCAATAATTCTTGCTAAGAAGAATGCCCATGTTGTGGCAATTCCACCCAAAAGGTAATGGGTTACTCCTACAGCACATCCTTGTACAATGCTCATGGCTCTAGGCTGAGTAGAAGTAGCAACTTTTAATTTGTTATGAGCCCAAACAATGGATTCAATGAGTTCTTGCCAATAACCACGGCCGCTGAATAGAAACATTAAACTAAAAGCCCAGACAAAATGAGCACCTAGGAAAAAAAGACCATATGTAGATAATGAAGAACCATAAGATTGAATGTTATGTCTCAGCAATTCGAGAGAATAGGGGGTCGAGAGGTAGGGAATTAAAGAAGGGAAAGGAGATAGAGAAGGAGGGTTGACGGGGGAAGGAGGCCCTCTATCAAGCAACTGGCGGCTCCAACAGAGGGGGACGAGGGGGGTGATGCCAGAGGAAGAAGATAGATTAGAGTTTAACTTTTTGAATAATCGAAACAAGAGAGCCTAAGTTCCTTACATGGACTTCCAACGCTGTGGGCCTGGGCTAGCCCCTGGGCTATTCCATCTAATTGGACCAAAGGCCTTATTACATAAGAGGTCAGAGGTAATTGGGCCAGAGGCCAGACGTCAGAGACTGGGTTACTCCCCTAAATTGGGCTGAAGGCCATCAATACAAATAGACTAAATAAATCAAAAGACAACTACCTACTAGTTGGAACATAACATTGAATTACCTGAGATGCCTGTGCACTGACAGAGGCCCGCTGAGGCACATAATGGAGAAGTGTCAGAGGAAGCCAGCCATAGACAATTTGGAAAGGAGGAAACCATGTAGACGTATGGTAGGCGGTGTTGTAAGACCACTCAGCCCACATAAGGAATTGTAACCAATGCCTAGGATTTTCACCTCCAAAACAACATAAATACTGCTCAAGGCAACAGTTAACCACTTCCATTTGTCCGTCGGTCTGGGGATAAAATGTGAAACTCATGAGGAGGTGAGAACCCTGAAGAGTAAATAACTCATGCCAGAACTGTGAGATAAACACACGTTCATGGTCCAAAACAATAGTGCGAGGCATCTCGTGGAGTTTGGCCACATCCCGAACATAAACCTCAGTAACAATCTTGGTTGTATAAGGGTGGCCCAATGCTGAGAAGTGGGCATATTTGGAAAGCCAGTCGACCACAACCATCACATCTGAGATCTCGCAAGATCTAGCAATGGCTTGTGAGCATACTATGATTCCGACTAAGAGCTCTAAATGCTACTTAGCGGAGAAACAATTCTTGGAAATATTTGGCCTTATCGGTAAAAGGCTTAGAACAAGACTTTCTAAATTTCGACTCTTCATAGGAGTGAAAAGCAAACATCGGACACAATCCGAATCGACCCACTATGGAGTGCTGATATCTTAAATGAATAAGTCTGGAAACTCAAATGAGACCCGACTATAATGACTAACACCACGAGGTTTTCCAAAAGTTCATGTCTGCCATCTTCATAGTTGTACCTAACCCTAGAATTGATAATCCCCCACTCGGAATAATTCGGATGACGTGTCTCAGATAGACCACGTCAGAGACATCGAATAAAATTCAAGCTTTGAATACTCTTGAGTCATGAATGGACCAAAAGAAGAACAAAAGGACTATTGTTATGAGACACCACGTTTAGCTCTAAGACCCTTAATTTTCTTTTAGGGTTACTGTTCTCAGTACTATATAAATCATATTATACTTGATTAAGGTCTTAAGTATCAACTTAACTCAAGCCTCTTAAGTTTATTAAGGTTTCAAGTCTTTTAAAACCAGAAACAGTGTGCTGCTCAAAACAGAACAGCCCACTTTAACTGGTCACCACGGACTGTAAAAATTGATTCAATCTATGAAATTTTTATATTGAATAGCCTCAGATGTCTATTTTGCAGATTGATAAACGGATTAATTTTCTGATTATTATATATTTAGTTATCATTTTTCGAATGAGGTCTGTCTACGCAGGATTACTCCTGGCCGAGACCAATTATCTTATGTCATACTTAATTTACTAATGTATAAACTTTAGTAACTCCTTATTAGTCTTTTCTGACATTAATTTAATATCACTTATGATCTTTACAGAACCCTAATGGTTCTAAAATCTCAGTTTTTAATTCAGTTTTCTATTAGTCCTTACAACTCAATTGCTAAGTCATTTTTTTATCTCATTATACAAGTGATATTAACTAAGACATATAATTCTGGAGAACTCTTAGGACTCATGACACACTGACATGATGTCAGACCACATCTGAAATCTTAGAGAATGTACCTTACAAAACCCACAAGGAATGATCTCTTATTTATCTTAAGGTATTCATTAATTGATTACCTAATTGATTAGTGTTGTACTAGTAGCAATAGATATAACAATACTCTTATGGAGCATGAAATACCGGACAAGAAAATGCACCGAAGTGCTCTGATATGTCACAAAGATCTGATCTTTATTCAACAGAGAGCATGACTATACATAGAGACATCGAATGATGAATAGCATAGATCAACACAAGCAATTGGAATACGATTTCAACATAAGGACGGGTATGACTTAGATCAATCATAGAAATCCATAAAAGAGCCAACTTTCGTTGGACAGCAAACTAATAGGTGATTGAGATAAGACACAAACACCATCGAATCATGAAAACATGAGGGGATATCAACTAGGGTTCGGCATAGAAAACTCAATGGTATACGATTATACATACGCGATTACAATGCATCAAATCATACGACATTCATCTCATGCAATAATACTTAATGACTTACAATTTGAAATATCATAGGCCATAGAATCAGCAATATCTTGACTCAAATCGATCAATATCAGAGAAGGAAATTAGTGGGAAAAGATATCCTACTTGATTTGAAGATTCCGAGATCCCACGAACACACTTGATTCATAAAATGCCGCACCACCACCTCGCCGATCGACACGCTTGGACCACCACGAACACCACCAGAGATGGGCACAGCCGGTTGGGAAAAGAAAGAGGGAGAGGTAGTGCTATGAAGTGCACATTAGCCGATTTGAATGGATAATGCACTCAAGCAAAAAACCGTCCCCCTAGAGCCCTATTTATAGACTTTTTAGATGATTCTCCACCTTTGATCTTCCCTCCAAATCAATGGCCTAAAATGCTCCATCCAAAGAAAAATCTAGAATTTCAACTTCCCAAGTGCCTCTTCGGTTTTCTATTTGGTAAACCCTTGAATTAATGGGGTCAATTACCTAGGATTGAATAACTCTCAACCAACCCACTTAATTACTTAAATGATATCCAAAATCAAATTAATTTATAGAAAGGGTAATCCATTAATGAAATTTCAAACAAAAAGGGGGTCCCCACCACATGGCGCCCAAGGGTGTCCACGTCACCCATAAGGTGGCGCACCACTACAGGGTCCACGTGGCCCTCTAATGGTTCTCTCGTGTCTTAGATCACAGTTCTCCAATGAACGGTTAAGATGGCTTACACGCGTGATGTGTAGTTCCACCGTGCACGAGTCCTACACCTGGTAGCACGTCCAATAGGCTCCGCCACGTATACTCGCCCGCATGACTAGCCCTAGCCCTGGCGTCAGGTGTATTCAACCCCTGGCGTCAGACGGGTTACAGCGCCAGGCCTAGTCCTCGCGCTCGGTAAAACCTGCCCAATCTGGTTAAACAATCTCATTGATCAACAAACAATCAATACGGATACGAAAACCTTCGTATTTTAGACCAGATTCCTAAAATAGCAGTTTTCGTAGACATACCGATTTTTCGGGCGCTACAGTATCATCTCTCTCTCTCTCTCTCTCTCTTTTGAATAAAAATTCCTAAGTGGCTAGAATATTCCTCTTGGACATATACTTGTCAATTCAAGCTATAGTGCTATCCTCTCGGACGTAACACATAAATCAATTGAACCATGGAATTGTTCATTAGGTAACTGGGTAAAAGTGATAATTTCATTGCGGATCTTATTGGTCCGCCCTACAGGGAAGTATTTCTTGAGGAATTCGGCATGAAGTTCTTCCCAAGTAGAAATGGTGTTATGTTCAAGGGAGTATAGTCATTCCTTGGCCCTATCTTTTAAAGTAAAAGGGAACAACCTAAGGTGCACTTGGTCATCAGACAGTGTAAGTTTGAAGGTTGTGTTAACTTCCAGGAAGTTTTGCAGATACCTGTAGGGGTTGGCCATGGTATGCGGGCAGCATTTGGATGATGTTGGGTTTAATCTCAAAGTTAGCCACATTGTCAGGTAAGAGGATGTAGGAGGGGGAGGTGTAGGTGGTGGGCCGGTAGTAGTCCTGCAGGGTATGAACATGGGGCACTACTGGATTCTGGTTCAGGCCATTCCCACCCCCAAGGTTCATGTTATCTGCCATAGGATGGGATTCAAAGATTAGGTTTCTATGAAATCTATAGGCTCTAGACAACCACTCAGGATCAGGGTCAAAGGCCAGGTCGGGGTTCAGGGAATGACGACCATGCATGCACAATAAAAATCAACAAAACCTATAACAATCATAGATAGCGACAAGTAGCTACCAGCAATCCTAGAAAAATTGCAGTTTTTATTTAATATAAAGAAAGTGTTGTGACTAGACAGGTCACAAGGTATCGCCTTGGAGGTAGGAAGGGAAAAGAAGAAGAAGCATAAAGGAGAAGTAATTTCTTTATTGCATAAACCTAGAATGAGGAGGACGTCCTCCTTATAAAAGAAAAGGATGGCACGGCCCCCTAGGCATGCGCCATCTATTATGGCCCAATGGGCCCTGATGAACCACTAATTACTCCCTAACAGTCCATAACATCCTCAGTTACCCAAACGGGCCTGATTACAAGATCATGTCTTTATTCAAAAGGAAAGCACTAATCCTAGAGAAGATCCGCTCCACTGTTGTGCTAACGTACACAACACTCCACCACACTTCACTTTCGCATTGTCCTCAATGCGACCAGGATGGAAAACGTGCAAGAAACTCATCCTCGACGATCCATTCAGCGTCATCTAGGGACTTCCCCTTCCAAGCCACCAACACTTCAGTCACAATGCGCCCTGCACGACGCACCCTCCGCTTGTCAATAAGGGAGGCCGGCAGCAGTTCGTTAGAATCGGCAGGACCCATGAGTGGTGGGGGTGCACTGGTCACAACCAACCTCGAGCCCTCCAAAAAGCGACGTAGGCGAGACACATGGAATACGGGGTGCACCAAGGACTCGGAAGGTAGGGACAAACGATTGCCATTGGCCCCACCTTCTTCATAATCACATAAGGCCCATGAAAACGAGCAGATAGTTTATGATTAGCCCGAAATAAGGTAGACTGGCGCTGGGCCATAACAAATATATAAACCAAGTCGCCAACCTGGAATGCCCGATCAGTGTGCTTCCGATCATACACCTGTTTCATGCGGTTCTGAGCTGAACCCAAGTTGGACTTTAACTGGCGAAGGACCTCACCACGTGTCTGGAGCATATAATCGACTTTGGCAATGGAGGACCACTGAGGCACATAAGATAGAATGGATGGCGGAGGATGGCCATAAACAATCTCGAACGGAGTAAAGCCGGCACGTGTGTGATATGCCATGTTGTACGACCATTCGGTCCATGGAAGCATCGGAAGCCAGCATTGGGGCTGATCCCCTACAAAGCAGCGTAAGTACTGCTTGAGACATTGGTTGACCACTTCAACCCGACCATCCATTTGTGGGTGATAGGCCGTACTCATATGGAACTCCCTACCCTGCAACGAGAAGAGCTCCCGCCAAAAAGGGGAAATAAAGACCCAATGTCTATCGGAGACTATAGTGCATGCCATACCATGTAACCTGGCGACCTCCTTCACATAGAGTTCTGCCACTGTTCAGGCAGAAAATGGATGGCTCAAAGCACAAAAGTGGCCATACTTAGAGAGACGGTCGACCACCACCATAATAACCATCTTACCATGGACTGCGGGTAAAGCCTCAATGAAGTCCATGGACACGTCCTCCCAAATCTTATCCGGAATGGGAAGGGGCTGGAGAAGACCCGTAGGTGTTGTGGACGCAGATTTTGCCTTATGGCACATGTCACAAGCGGCGACATAGGCATGCACATCCTTCCGAATACCGGCCCACAAGAAGCTATGACTTACCCTTTTAAATGTACAGAACATTCCCTCATGGCCAGCCACCAGAGTATCATGGAAATGGGACAACACTCGATGACGCAGATCCAGAATAGCTGGCACTCACAACTGGTCCTTCCGAAACAAGAGACTGTCTCGCCAAGCAAAAGGAGGCTCAACGTGTGGATCACCCTGAAGTCGTCCAATTATTTCCTTGGTAGCCTGGTCCTCAATATAAGCACATTTCAAGTCTGGAACGAAAGGACAGCTGGGAACAGATAGTGCTAAGCAGGTTCCTTCCGCGGGACAACGAGATAAGGTATCTGCCATCGTGTTATCCACACCCTTCTTGTAGACCACTTCATAATCATAACCTAATAACTTACTGACCCAGCGCTGTTGAGAGGGTACAGATACCCACTTGGAGATGGCGTGCACAATGGCCAACATCTCCTTCTCATATGCAGATAAAGGCAAAGACCGGCCCGATAGTGCTTCGCTGTAGAACGCAATAGGGCATTCTTTTTGGAGAAGGATAGCACCGAGGCCCGTATCAGAAGCATCTGTCTCAAGTACAAAAGGCAAAGTGAAATATGGGAGAACCAAAACCGGGGCTTGTGCCATAGCCTGTTTCAATAACTCAAACGCTGCCTGGGGCTTCGTCGGACCATAAGAAATCTCCCTTCTTGAGTAAGGATGTGAGTGGGCCTGCAATGACCCATACCACTCAATAAACAATCGGTAGGCCCAAGAAACCTCAGAGAGACTTTACATAGGGCTGTGGCCAAGAAAGCATAGTTTCCATCTTCGACGGATCAGTGGCCACCCCATCATGCGAAATGATATGGCCCAAATACTCGACCTGCACGTGTTATGTTCCAATTATTAAGTAGTCATATTTGGGTTAATTAGGCTAATTGTATTGCTGGCCCAGCCGGCCCAGCTTAGGGGAATAGCCCAGCTTATTGCGTCATATGTAATAAGGCCGCAGGGCCCCAATTAGAGGGAATAGCCTAGGGATTAGCCCAAGCCCACATAGTGGAGGACTATGTAAAGAGCATACGCTCTCTTGATTGCAATTATTGAGAAAAGTTTACCCTAATTTCTATCTTCTCTATCCTCACCCCTCTCGTCCCCCTCTATTGGAGCCGCCAGCTGACCATCAGAGGGTCTCCTCCCTCATCGACCTTCCCTCTCTTCCCTCAATTCCTTCCCTCTCCTCTATCTCTCGACTCCCTTTTTTCTGTGTGGACTACAAGGCTTTAAACGCTATCACTACTCAAAGATAAGTACCCAATTCCAGTCATAGAAGAATTGTTCGATGAGTTAGCTCACGCCCGAGTCTTTCCAAATTTGATTTGCACGCCAGGTACCATTAGATTCGCATGCACCTGCGGTTGTCCACAAAACCGCTTTTCGCACACATGACGGGCATTTTGCATTTCTAGTGATGCCATTCGGTCTCACTAATGCTCCAGCCACATTTTAAAAACTTATGAATGATATATTTTGGGACTTCTTGCGCCGATTTGTCCTGGTATTCCTTCAACGATATACTCGTCTACAGTTCTTCATGGGACCAACATCTTGAGCACCTTCATGTCATCTTTGAGGTACTTTGAGCCCACTCTTTATTTATCAAACGCTCCAAATGCTCTTTTGGTTGTTCTGAGGTTGATTATCTGGGCCATGTGATCTCTAATGGCCAAGTGTCCACCGACCCCTCCAAAGTGGCCCGCTATGGTTAATTGGCCGGTTCCGAACTCTCTGAAAGGTCTTAGGGGGTTCTTGGGGTTAACTTGCTACTATCGCCTGTTCGTCGCCAATTATGGTTCTCTTGCAGCCACTTTGACCAGCTTACTCAAGCAAGGGGGCCTTCGTATGGTCGCCTACCGCCAACGGGCTTTTGACACTCTGAAATCTGCTATGTGTTCGGCCCCTATTTTGGCTCTCTCGGATTTCTCTCGGGCCCTTCATGGTTGAGACTGATGCCTCGGGTCATGGCCTCGGCGCTGTCCTATTACAGGAAGGTCACCCCAATTGCCTTTTGGAGCAAAGCCTTGGCTGGCCGATCACTGTCCCTCTCGGCTTATAAAAAAGAAATGTTGGCTATTGTCCCACGCGCTGACCAAGTGGAGGCTGTATTTGTTGGGCAGACATTTCATTATCCGAACTGATCACCAACCACTTAAAATATTTTTTGGACAACGTATTTCTACTCCTGCCCAACAGCATTGGGTGACTAAATTCCTTGGTTATGATTATGAACTTGTTTATAAACGTGGATCCGAGAATATAGTCGCTGATGCCTTGTCCCACCAGTTTGAGGAGGCCGCTACCTTCGGTATGTCTGCCCCTTTATTTCCCTTCCTTGCCGATTTACAGAAGGCCTATCAGGAAGATCGGCGATGGTTGCTTTATTGGATCGACTTCAGACTCAGACTTCGGATGATCCATCTTTCATTATGAAGAATGATATTATTCATTTGAAGGATTGGCTGTGGGTTCCTAACTGTGATCATATTCGTCTTACTATTTTGACCCATTTTGACTCCGCTCCGACAGAGGGTCATGAAGGTTCCTTCCAGACCTACAAGCGGGTTTCACAGTGTTTTTTTATGGCATGATATTAAGTGCGCAGTTCAGAAGTTTGTGACTGAATATGAGGTGTGTCAATGCGCCAAAGCTTCTATACTATTACACCCTCGGACTTTTGCAACCGTTACCTATTCCAGAGCAGATTTGGGAAGATGTCTCTATGGATTTCATTGAAGCCCTTCCGGTGGTGCAAGGCAAATCCGTGGTGATGGTTGTGGTCAATCGGCTTTGTAAATATGCTCATTTTTCAGCCTCGGGCCACCCTTATACGGCCAAGACCGTTGCTGAGATTTATGTCAGAGATGTGGCTAAATTACACAGAATGCCTCGTACTATTGTTTTGGACCGTGACCGGTGTTTATATCGCAGTTTTGGCAAGAATTTTTCACCCTTCAAGGTTCTTGGCTCCTCATGAGTTCGGCATGTCACCCGCAAACGGATGGCCAAACGGAAGTTGTTAACTGCTGTTTGGAGTAGTATCTCAGTTGTTTTGCGGGTGAAAATCCTCGAGTTGACTTCTGTTCCTTTCGTGGGCGGAATGGTCTTACAATACCGCCTACCATACTTCTACCAGATTCTCTCCTTTTCAGGTTGTTTATGGCCGGCCACCCCCAACATTACTTCATTATGTGCCTCAGCGAGCTTCGGTCAGTGTGGCTGATTACCTCTTGTAGAACCGTGATGATATTTTACGGCAATTGAAGCGTAATTTGGAATTGGCCCAAAACCACATGAAGCAGATTTATGATAAGCGCCATTCTAACCATGAGTTTCAAGTCGGTGATTGGGTCTATTTAATTTTTTTTTCTGGCACACCAATCTTCCTTGTATGAGCCGGTCAGCATGAAATTAGCCCATCGGTTTCATGGTCCATATCAGGTTTCTGAGCGCATTGGTCCGGTTACCTACTGCCTGCACTTACCGGCTAATTCTACAGTCCATCCAGTGTTTCACGTCTCACGAGTCCGTCATGTTGTTGGTGACCTATCTCTTCTGATTCCTACTCCTCCTCCTACGTCTGTTTCACCTAACTTACCGTTGGTGCCAGCTTCGATGGTGGATTCTCGATGGGTGCCGGTCGCATTATCACGGAGGTTCTTATTGCGTGGCAGGGCATCCATTGGAGGATGCTTCATGGCTTTCTGAGGACAAGTTTTTGGCCTAGTATCCAGGTTGGACGCCTTGAGGTCAAGGCTAGCAGTGGAGTGTAGTGGAATGTTATGTTCCAATTATTAAGTAGTCGTATTTGGATTAATTATCTAATTGTACTGCTGGCCTAGCCGGCCCAGCTTATTGTGTCATATGTAATAAGGCCATAGGCCCAATCAGAGGGTCTCCTCCCTCGTCGACCTTCCCTCTCTTTCTCACAATTCCTTCCCTCTCCTCTATCTCTCGACTCCCTGTTCTTTCTTGAATTGCTGAGACATATCAGCGCGCTGCCAAAAGAGCACTTCGAACGCTTCAAGAACAATGTATTAGCACGTAAGATGGTAAAGACTAACCTAAGGTGGTCAAGATGGTCCGCCCAGGACGAGCTATAGATGTCACGCCCCAAATTTTATTAAACCCAAAATACGCGGAAGCGATAATCCAATAAAGGTTGTTGGGTATAAAATCTGGGACGGACCGAATACTCGAATCATCACATACCCATTTCCATACATGGGTTTTGAAGGATCGTTGACTTAAATAACATTCATTGTACCCGAATTATAAATAACAATGTTGTAACAATAATAGTTTAAATTATTATAGAAATAAATAATCTTCAATCAATACAATAATAAAAAGCCAGGCACACAGGCCACAAGTAACAAAGTTCAACAACTAAAACACTGAAATAAAAATCTTCATTTCCAATTCTGCAGTCATCCTCCACTTTCTCCTGCTCAGCATCATTCTTTCTTAATTCCTGCATCGAGGGATGCATGAGTATTTCGTATGAAATACCCAGTAGGATACCAAAAACCCCACTGATAAAAGATTAACAAATTCCAAAGGAAAAGAAGATCGAATACCAAAAGTATTATGGAAATAAGGAATCAATAATCAGGTTTTGGAAAAATCATCAAACCAAACTATCACCAAACACCGGAAAACTCATATGTACCGGTAGAATCAACAACTGAGTTAGACTCCAAAATACTGTGTGTAGAGAGTCAACAACTTATGCTCGCTGGTCAGTCCACTTCCCCTATGGACATCTATGCCAGAACATCCTAGAGGTTCTTCAGAGGAACCCGGCCATGCGTCTAGGGATGCTGGCCCCATTGGTGCTTACGGGCACAATGGGCGGAGACTGCAGACCTTCCGTAATATCATACAGTCTAAGTGCACGCGTTGACATCGTCGGCTAAACTACAGAGGTTCATAAAATCTGAGATCACAGAGGATCTTGCAATGGCTCTGGAGCATACTAGGATTTCCACTCGAAGAGTTCTATCATGACTCTTGTGGAAGAAACAGTTTCCATAGGTTCAAAGATCACTGTACGACAACAGAGGTTGTATGGAAAATAATCGAAGATTTCACCGTGAGAATAAACTCTTATAGGAATACCAACGAGATGACAATATCTCGAAGTAACCAAGCAATAAGGACTCAAGTGTCCGAACTTGTCATCAACACGTGACTCACAAAAGAAGTGGTTGTAGCGCTCGTCTTCCCAAGCTCCACTCAAGTCGTTGGGGTTAAAATGGTAATTTTACTCATCTAAGATCTTCGATATGCAAGGCCCTAGGTATGAATTCCAAATACTGAATGTAAACTAGAGAGTTTATGAAGAAAATGATTAACTAGGGTTTAGAGTAAAACCCTAATTAAGGATTTCTATACCGACCACTATCGTGAGCCGTAAACTAAAAGGGAAAGACACTAAGGTTAGGACTCAAACCCCTGGTCTCTCTATTATAGGAAAATTGTACTATTATATTAGTCATAATTCTGGTCATTTCGAGTTTATTTGCATTTAAATTAAATTTATAAATCAATTAATCCCGTGATAATAATACTAGTGAATTATCCTTAATTCATTGCACTGCCCTATGTACAGCAGTACACTTTCAGCACTAGCTACGACTTTTACTGAGTGAATCTGAATCTTTAATTTTTACTGTAGGTTCCCTGATGAGTCTATTTTACATCCCAACAGAGAACGCATTTTTCTGAATTTTATAGAATTAGTTATGCATTTTCCACTACTGACTGTCTGTGCAGGAATTTCAAGACCGAGGCTTAATTAAGTCTTCGGTTTGCCCTTTATTATGTTAATTAATCACATCTATTAATCACTTATGATATTACTAATCATCTCTCTGTTCCACCTAGGCATGATATTTGTAATAAATAACAGCAAGTAAATTTTCAATATAATACTATGTCTTTATCACTTCTACAAACTGTTTTTATGCCTAATCATGATTATCATCTATTCAATAATTAAGACCCTTAATTTGGGACGAAAAGGAACATAAATAACACCAAAAAGCAGAGGCCTTTACCTCTGGTCAGAAGGGTATCGACTTGTATTTTATAATATTTTAGACATTTAATCCTTCGCCTTCTTAATTCTCATGAATCATTACCCGATCTAATGATTAATATAATTTAAACAACAAGAAATGACCGAAAAGTAAGACTATAATCTCTGGACAGCACAAAGTCAGATCCATAGGGAAATGAACGAGTCAATTACATGCTGACTAAGGAGAGATGAATTCATATCTAAGACTTTGCATATCGAAATATGCATTCAAGTATTCAAATGGATCATGCATATACCGGACATAAATAAAGATATAACCTTTTTTAATTTACAAGCATCATCCTCATACACCAATGAACAACAGACATAAACATGTATGAAATATCATAAAGACATGCTATTCAAGCCAAGGAAATAGGGTAAAAATGCATCCTACCTGATTTGAAGAGAATCGATACGTTATGCGCGTAAATCGGTTCTCCGGGTAGACTACGCTTCCCTTCTCCACGAAACCACTCCACAAACCACCGGAGAGCTCCTTGAACGTGGTGTGCAAGGCTGCCCACTGCTGCTCCTCTGTTGGCACGTCTCCCAAAAATTGCAAAGGAGAATGTCGACCCCTCTAATAGCATGTATATATAGGACATACACAAGTCCTAGTTGATTCTCCACCGTCCATCTCACCACGATCCAAAGGCTACCAAAAGGTCCAGCCATTCCACAACAGCCAGGACGCCCTTCCCCTTAATTTGCTTCAGTTACAAATCCCTTGATTAAGGGGAATTAACTCAATCCCTTTAATTACCTAATTAAGACCTTATGCAGTTTCAATTAGCAAGATCTAACCATCTTGATAAAGGGCGCCAAGCTTGATTGGAATATGCCCTTAGTATCTTCCATAACTCATCTTGAATGCCAAACATAACCTCCCTAATTAATCCCAAATTAAATCCCAATTTTATTCATATAAAATTTACGGTTGCTACAATAGATCAATATATCATCAAAGAATACTAGCACAAACCGGCGGAGATATGGGCGAAATAAGTCGTTCATCAAGCTCTGAAAAGTTGCAGGAGCATTGGTCAGGCCGTAGGGCATGACGAGGAACTCATAGTGTCCATCATGAGTCCGAAAGGCCGTCTTGTGGATGTCGTGGGGCTGCATACGGATCTAGTGATAACCTGATTGCAAGTCAAGTTTACTGAACACCGCAGCCCCTGCTAGTTCATCCAGGAGCTCCTCTATCATTGGGATAGGGTACTTGTCCTTCACCATAATTGCAATGAGCGCACGGTAGTCCACACAGAAATGCCACGATCCGTCTTTTTTGCGAACTAGCAAGACGGGAGATGAAAATGAACTAGTGCTGGAACAAATGATACCTGATTGCAACATTTCCTGGACGAACCTTTTGATTTCCACCTTTTGTACATGAGGATACCGATAGGGTCGAACATTGGTAGGTGGGGCCCCAGGCATGATAGGGATGGAGTGGTCATGGCTCCAGCCTGGAGGAAGGCCAGATGGCTATGCAAATATGCTTGCATGCTCGTCAAGGAGGGTGAGCATGTCGTCGGGCAGGGCTGGTTGACTCACATCCACTATAGCACGTTGTTGTAAGAATAGGCCTTGAGGTGCAAATCGGAAAAGAGAACTCACCTCCTGGGCCGTGTGCAGGGTGCCCGGCTGTGACTCATGTAGACACACACGCTGGCCTACTACCTCGAAGTCCATGGTCAGATCCCTGGAAGTTCCAAACCACATCACCTAGGTCATGCAGCCACTGAAGGACTAGTACCACATCAGCCTCCTTCGTGGGCAAGAGAAATAAATCAGTGATGAAGAAATGCCCTTGAATCACCAACTTGACCTGTGCACACACGCCCATGCTTCGGAGGTGTTTGTCATCCCCAATCAAGACGTCAAAAGGTTTGGAGTATGAGACATAACATCCCAAACGCTGCGCAACCTTGTCGTTAATAAAGTTGTGGGTCGACCCACTATCAGTGAGTACAACAACCTGTTGGCGCTTGAGCTTGCCCTGGACGTGCATGGTTCTGGGGGTGAAGGTACCGGAGAATGTATGGATGGATATCTCGGGGTGCACATGATCATAGAGGCCGGGTGCCTCTTCTGTCTCTGGCTACACATGATATGTTCTCTATGCACCTATAATCATAATCCATTATGATTATAATGGACTATATATGGGCTCTATGCACCTATATATACATATGATGTATATAACTAAGGATAATATAGTCATAATCATAATTACGTATTTAATTATAGTCATAATCAACTAGTCCCTATGTGGATATATACATAGTACTATGTGCATGTCCTATAATTATAATTATAGGAGTAGATACATAATTCTTAACCCATATAGGATCCTATTATATAGGACCTATATATTAACTAGTTATAATATATGGAGCCCTAGACCTTGTTAAGTTAAGGGTCAATAGTTATCACAAGGTCTCATGCTAGTTATAACTAGTTTAGGCTAGTTATAAACTAGCTCATATGATTATAATGGACTATATATGAGCCCATATATAGTCTTGATAATTTACTGTTAGTGATGGGCTTACTATACAGGTAACTAGTCCATAACCCTATAGACTCTCATAACTAGTATTTATAATAATAGTTCTACACACAACTAGGGAAGGTATAATGTATACCAGGGAATATAAACTAGCATTATATAAGTATAAGGAACACATTATAAGTACATATGGAATTATAATCCTACAGATAATGCTTAGATAATATACAGTTGGCTTATATGAACCTAGTATATATATCCTCACGATGGCAGAAACCTAGTATACAGTATGGTATATAGGGTAAATTCCATAATTAAGTAATTCTATAAGTTATATGGAATTGTATAATAGTTAGGTCTTCTAATATATAATTTGTATATAGATAATCATATACAGATTATGATTATCTATACAAACATACCCTTATATACCTTAGTATAATGTTATTATACTGAGCTTATAATGCCTAAGGTAGAATATCATATACTGAACATACCCTATATACCACCATACTGTATATATGCCTTAGTTTAATTGTGTGGACTATGACAGTTTTTAATGAGACATATATATATATATATATTATACTAAGGTATATAGGGTATGTTCAGTATACGATAGTTCTACCTTAGGCATTTTAATGTGTATAATTCCATCCAACCCTTAGTCCTAACATAACTAAGGACTATTTAATAGACAATAATAATTATGTTTCTTATAACGCTAACATGAGATAACTATATCAACTAGAACTACTATCATAGGGTTATAATGGTCTAGTAACCATTATCATAGTTCTTAATAAGGAACTAGTATCATAGGGTTAGTATTAGTGCATATCTACATATCTAACTTAATTGTTATACATTATATTGTACATATCATGAACCATATATATGAACATATATATATAATAACTATTATATATGATATATATCAACTATAATTACTATGATATATATCATAGATAGAGTTCAATAGTCTACATTAGTACTGTTAGGGCAAAATTTGGGAGTGTGATTTTGTCTCTTAATGTATGTCAATTTAATGTACAAAAATGTATAAGGTATGTAAGAGGAAAAATGGGGTATATGTACAAATTGGTGTATATGAAGAGATTGAGAGGAACCAATCTCAAGATGAAGTCAACACAAAGTGGATCTTGAAGAGAAAGCCACGACAAGATGAAGTCACCAAGGTGAGGAAGGCACTCCAAAGTGAAGCTCAAGGAAAATGAAGATTGCAAAAGCCCAAGACAATGTGGGAGCACACCACAAAGCCCATAGCCAAAATACTACTTAAAAGCAACCTATTGAAAGCCCAACATGAAGACATACAAGAGGAGTGCATATTTTCTAGAGGATCAATCACAACCATTAGATCATCTATAGTTGTCCTCTAGGCCCATAGCTTTTGGACTAAATTTGTTAGGCTCAAAATATTCCAAGAAAAACCCACTAACCAAAGTGATCTAAAGCTTCTTCTAAAGCCCACCTAAGATCCTTAGGAAAAGACACCTAGAAAAAACTCATTTATGAAATGGGTTCATAGGATAAAGAACCACCCATAAATAGGTTAATATGACCCAACCCACATAAGAGAACCACTAATGGGTGGGTGGATATGAGGAATCCACCCAAGGATGGGTTAATACACACTTCCCTCTCCCTCTATAAATACCCATCTCTTGGAGAGAAATGGGCAAGCCATCTCCCCAAAACCTCTTGGCCTTATTTTTTACAAATCATCTAGAGCCTTGAGGGTTCTTGATTGATTATTCTTCCTCTCCTTTCTTTGAAAGGGGTTCAAGATCTTGTTATGAGATCTTAGGAAGAGATTCAAGTTCTCTAGAGCCTTGATGTTCTCGATTATTCTTCCTCTCCTTTCTTTGAAAGGGGTTCAAGATCTTGCTATAAGATCTTAGGAAGAAATTCAAGTCATCTTGGATCATGGTTTCTTGGAGTATATAGAATCACCCTTTAGAAACCAAAACCCTCACTTGACCTTTGAACCAAATACTTCCAAATCCTCTCAAAGGACTTGGTTACTTTGATCTACTCTCTGGTACTTCATTAGTGATTCGATAGGTTCATACTCTTGACCCTTGAGAGTAGTTCAAAGTATCTTTGGCCATGGTTTAACTTAATCACATAGAAAAATTCTTAGAGAAACCAATCCCTTGTCCAAAAAGCTTCTACAATTTCGGAGCATCATTAGTTGAATCCAAGGGTGGACAATGGAAGGCCATTTAGCTCAACACTAGTTGAGCAAACCGGGTAGGATATCTAACATCCTCCCGACAAGAGTATGTACTCTAACTTATCCTCTTAATTAGAGTAATACTCTTATCCTCTCTCTATGCTTGGTTGAGTGTAGTAAACCGTAGGGTTTAGACACGTGTGAGAGAGACGGGTTCTTCTAACCCGTAGTGAGTGGAAGTACAGTCACTGTGAGTGGTTTAGGGTTAGCCTTTGCGTAAAACCCTTGCTTCAGGATAAACCATAAAATCCGGTGGCTTGGGGTTAAGCCTCCGCGTAAAACCCTTGGTCGGGACATACCATTTAGTCTTTGGTTTGGGCTAAGCCTCTGAGTAAAACCTTTAGTTTTAAATTAACCATGAAAATCTATGGTTATAGTTGAACCAAGAAAACCTTTGTAAGAAGTTGTCGGTGATCTATAAACCCTCACTTAGTTGATGTCAGAGGTTCCTTAGATTAGGTGCTCCGAGAGTGGATGTACCCGTTGAAGCGAGTTGCTAGGCGGCTAACCACTTTAAATCTTCGTGTGATTGCTTGTGTTTGCTCGTCTTGCATATTGTTACACACACACTAACACACACATTCTCCTCTTAAGTCTCTCTCACTTATGCACTTCTAATTTCTTGCTAATAAGAGAATGTTACATTGAATGATTATTTAAATTAACATTATCTCTTAGTGAAATAGAGTGGGAGTTTTTAAGTGGTTATCCTATTCACCCCCCCCCCCCCCCTCTAGGACTTAAGAGCACTTTCAAGTGGTATCAGAGCTTGGTCACTCTTACTTAGGTGATAGCATATTGAGTGTGATCCATGTGCTCTTAATGGCTAGATTTGAGAGCTCATCCACTACCAGACCTCCTCCATTTGATGGTAATAGCTATGCATATTGGATAAATCGCATGAAGACCTTGATGGTACTGAAACCATAGAAACAAATGAGGTTACTACTGAGCGTCCTTTAAATATACTCAGGTGGTCTAAGATGGATAAAAAAATAAGGGTATAGATTTTGAGGAAACCGTTGCTCGTGTAGCTAGGTTGGAGTCTATTAGGATTTTGATGGCCATTGCTTGTCATTTTCAATTTAAATTACATCAAATGGATTTCAAAAGTGTTTTTTTAAACGGAGTACTTAATGAGGAAGTATATGTTGAACAACCGAAAGGATTCATTGATCCTAAACTTCATCATCATGTATATAGGCTCAAAAAGGCACTTTATGGTCTAAAACAAGCACCACGTGCATGGTATGAGAGATTGACCTCACTCTTGGTCAATAATAATTTTTGTCAAGGAAGTGTTGACAAAACACTCTTCATTCAAAAGACCAATGGCTCCATTCTGATAGCCCAAATTTATGTGGATGACATTGTGTTTGGATCCACAAAGGAAAGTATAGCTACCAAGTTTGCCAACCTGGTAAAAACTGAGTTTGAAATGAGTATGGTTGGTAAACTCTCCTTCTTTTTGGTATTTCAAGTTAAGCAATCAAAAGAAGGAAATTTTGTGTCTCAGACTAAATATGCTAAAGTTTTAGTTAAGAGATCTGGTCTTGATTCTGGGAGACATGTATGTAATCCTATGAGTACTACACTTAATTGAGCAAAGACAATGAAGGAAGAAGTGTAGACTCACACCTGTACAGGAGTATGATTGGTAGCTTACTTTATCTAACAGCTAACAGACCTGATATCTCTTTTAGTGTAGAATCTTGTGCCATGTATCAAACAAATCCAAAGGAATCCCACCTAACTACAGTTAAAAGAATAATCAGGTATGTTATAGAAAACCCAGTTCTATGGCTCTGGTATCCATATGACTCTTGTACTACTCTAGCTAGATACTCAGATGCAGATTGGGTAGTCAACTTAGTTGATAGAAAATCCACAAGTGGTGGATGCTCTTAACATTATCTCTTAGTAAAATAGAGTGAGAGTTTTTAAGTGGTTGTCCTATTCACCCCCCCTCTAGGACTTAAGAGCACTTTCAAGTACTATTGTAACTATGGTTTATAAGACCCTATAGGAAGTAGATAGTTCACTATAATAGTCCTCATAGTTCATATGAGGCATATCTAAGTTTAAGTACAATATAATGTTCATATATGTTTCTAAGTTAGGTATCTTAGGATGGTCTATCTATGATATATATCATAGGAGAATAAGTTCATATGACTCCACAGTAAAACCTAACCAATCTAAGTTCATATGATAGATACATATAGAGTCTACCTATAGTTAATGTTAACTATAGACATGTTCATATAATACATAGATAGATAGACATGTTCATATATTATAACTATTGTGATTAAGTTATATCATATAATCAAATACATAGTCTCTAGGTTCCTAGGATGATTATAACTATCATATAATCTCTAGGTATCATAACTATCATAGAAGTAATAAATAGGTTCATGATATGTAGTTTCTATGGTAGGATTATAATATATATCATGTGAACCTAGAGACTATATATTTGATTTATAAATCCTACTATATACTAGTTCAACAGTTCCCCATATTTAGTCATGAATTGCCTCATGACTGATATATCATAGATAGACTATTATATATATATATATACATATATATATATATGTAGATTTAATATATATGTAGATTTAAACATAAGTCTTCTAGACTTATATGGTACTATAGTAGTTATCATACTATAGACATGTTCATATTTACTCATATGTCTCCCATAGTAAATATTATAGTTAACTATGAGGCGGAATATAGGTTATACTCATATATACTATATGAGTATATTAAACTTAAGGTTTAGTTTATGTCCTAAACCATATGAACATAGGGATAACATCTTTGTTAACCACACATATACTGTAACCCTAATGGATAACCCTAATTATAAGTATAATTATACTTACATGTGATTAAGTTAACTCGCACAATATAATAACCATGTTACATAGTTAGAGTTACCTATGGTTGATTATAACCTATGTAGTTACTAAACTAGTTTTACCAACAAGTTGTGAGCATTCTTAGTTGGGATGGCAGCACCCTAAGATTATATGGAAGAAGCCACACACAACTAATAATATGTCTAACTAGTTTGTATTAGGGACAATGACATCAATATTATGTCATCATTTTAGGATGAGGAGTGAATTCTAGAGACTATGTATTTAGGATGACCATTAGACATATTTAATGGTTAGGACCCGTAGTAAATCATACAGACTACATATTTAATACATTCATAAACTATGTCCTTCTTGAATGCATTCATGGAGGATCATATATACGTATTGTCCCTAACCCTAATACAAACTAGTTAGGTACAATGCATTGTATCCCTAACCCTAACCCTAATCCTCCATTTACATATGGAGGATCGTATGCCATTGTCCCTAATACAAACTAGTTACATATGGAGGATCGTTATACGATGTCATTGTCCATAGAACATAGTCTACGTGATGATAGATACTATCATCATGTTCATCTAGATAGTCCCCAATTAGGTAGATGGACTAATTAATTTGGCAACTAGTTAAGAACATAGTTAGTTTAACCCTAACTCAGATATACCTCATATGAACATACACACAATAGGGTTAAACTAATGTTCCTAACTTAGTATAGGTTAACTATGTTCCTAACTAGTATACCTCCATTTAATTCATCTTCGATCCTGGTTCATCTAGATAGTTCATCTATGAATGCATCTATGGATAACCCTAACTTAGATATGGCATTCATCTATGAATGCATCATAGATGACATGATGCTGGTTCATCTACATAACTACCTGAACATTATCAGGTTATATTCCTAACTATGTTAGGAACCAAAACAAGATAGTCCATGAACTATACCTAGTAACCAAAATAAACATGAGATAACTATGTTCCTAACATAATTAACTAAGTCCATAACTAAATGATTTGGTTACTTCTCAAAGAATATATAGTAACTAAGGATATAGAATCAGGGAACATAGTGGCATAACTATCCATAACTAGATACTATATCAACTAGTAATATAAACTCTGAACATTATATTATGAGTTCATGTTACTACAATAACGATGGAGTCCATCTACATGGAGGAACATATAACTTTGTTAATTATATCAACGATGGGTGATAGTTATCTCCCTAGTTATCTATAAGTTATATGGAATTATATAATAGTTAGGTTTTCTAATATATAGTTTGGATTTACTATGGGAGACATAATTAAACATAGTCTAGAAGACATGTTCATAGAACATATAATAACTTATATATAATTTGTAGTGTTTAGGGTACAGAGGGAGTACTATATTATGGGTTTCGTCTTGCCGCCAAAACATGGAAAACGAGCGTGAAAGCGGTGGATATGCAAAAACAGCAGCCACAGAGTCATCGTTCATTCAAAAACAGTACGTGAAATTGAAATTCTACGTTTTATATAATGTAAATTTGATCCAGAGATGAAAGTTGAAAACTTACAGATATAACTATTGAACTCTATCATAGTTAATAGTTCATAGTATATGTAATAAACCCTAGGATATCTGTTAACCCTAGTTTAGGGTTATAATAAGAATATGGTTACTTCTATGGATCATCATATATATTATAACCCTATCATAGGGTTATATCCCTATCATCTATGTAGTTGACCTTCTATGATTATAATTCATTTAACCCTTAGATTCTATAGGGATATCTATGATATATCCAGACTTCTAGACTTATAACCCTATGATAGTCCTATATCCGCCTCTATATGACTATTATGTATGTAGATTTATAATATAGATAGACATGCTCATGTATTATAATCCTTCATGATATGTTATATCATATAATAAGTAATAAGTCTAGAAGCGAATTATATAAGTAAAATATAATGTTCATATAGATTTCTAAGTTAGGTATCCTAGGATGGTCATAGTAATTATGGTCATATATTCCCTAGGATGCTCTATCTATGATATATATCATAGGAGAATAAGTTCATAGGACTCCACAGTAAACCCTAACACAAAACCATGTATTATAGTGAAAGTAGAGACTATTATCTATATCTACTGTCACACCCCGAAATCCCATACCTCGATCGGAGTGCGGAAGCCAATCAATGATATACATTTGGAGGTAGAGAATCTCGGGCGCGAGACTGAACAGTCGATTTCACCACCAATTACGATCATCTCAAAAGGATGTGTAATCGGTCATGCCCATAATCAGTGCAATACAAATACAAACATTAATGAATACTATGGAATGGAAATTTACTTAATAATACTGATAATAATCCATTTAAGAAAGTCAAAATAAAATAAACCTATAAATCTATGGCACACAATTGCCATTAAATGTCATAAGCATCAAATAAGCAAAGCAAATAATATAAACTCTAAATCTTCACGGCTCCTGCGACCGCTTCACTACTGCAACTTCCTGATCTCAATTTCCATTTGCGCCTGCATCAGAGGATGCATGAGTATTTCATAGAAACACTCAGTAGGATGTAAAAACCCACTGAATTAGGACAAACAATATGAATAGGATAAGAATAACAAAGGTTTATGAATATGTCGCAACATCTGGACTGAACCAAGGATTTATGCACCTGAAAGGTTAGTCAATAATAATTCCAACCCGCAAGTAGGGAAAACAACAATAAGGCTCCTACTACACATATGAGTAAGGAGGGAATGATAATCATATTAAAAAGCTCCAGACATTAAAAGTGAAAGGAGTACAATTTCTGCTCGCTGAACCGATCACCCGCAAGTGACTATACCAGAACCACCCTAGGGGTCCTCTTTTTGGAACCCTGCCATGCGTCTAGGATGCTGGCCCCACCAGTGCTTACGGACACGATGGGCGGAGACTGAAGACCTTCCGTAATGTCAACAATCTAACGTACGTATGTTGCCTCTTTTTGGGCAGTATGGAACCGCAGTACCACAAATATTAGTGACCCCGCAAGATCAAGCAATGGCATAATTTGAGCATACTATGAATCCACTTCCGGAGAGAGTCCCGCAAGACCTCTAGTAGAGGAATCAATCAAATAATCATGATGAATAATATTTCAAAGAAATAGAGGCCGCAACACTCTAACCCCATAAGGTATCATCACCGGGATAGACTCTCATACGGAGTATAAGTAGAAATGTCACACAAAGAGAATAACACAATCCATACATACGTTCATGCTCAGCCCTAGATGGAAGTTCATATAGGTCTTATTGAAATATATAAATCAGAGACAAGGTATTAATGAATTCCAGATGATTTGGATTCCAAATGGAACCTCAAACCGACACAAACGCTTTATCTTCAAATACACGATTACGGTTTTCTTAACATAGGTATTACCCCATTTATCATATTAACCATAACCCAACCTTACTGTGATAATCATAAGGATATAGTCTAGTATTAGTTACTAGCACGTCATACCATCTTCACATCTTATTAAGTGGTTTTACTTAAGTACTTAGTATTTTCACTTAGATTCTGCTCACTGTCTTATGCACAGCAGTCCCTTTCCGGCGGCTCCCAGACACTGTACAGTTAAGTTTATCTTCTGAAATTTTTACTGAGAATACCCTTGTGAGTCTAGTTTCTAACCCCACCCGTTTTATATTTTTCTGATATCATATGAATTAGTTATGAATTATTTACTGTCGACTGTCCGTGCAGAAATAGTTCTGGCCGAAAGTGAAACACATGATTAAACTTTAATATTCTTATTCCGAACCACTTATAGATGATAATATACTCATGATAGATGATAGTACTTCCCTCCTAGATCAATTACAGATCCTGGAATTAACTAGAATTACCAAAAGATTCCCTTTTTATCATGTTTCTCCCCATATAACACAATCTTAGACCATAATATCTTTCAATTAAGTCAATTTAAGCAAAACGATCATTAAGGCATAAGACTCAATCATTAGACATCATAATCAAAGCAATATCAGAACTTTTATCTTCTGTAAAATTAATAAAGCATCCAACTTTGATCTGATTTACCATCTAGACATGAAGCATGAAGGCATATATGCATGTATCGCGATACACATAGAAAACAAGACATAAATCATTAATCTCGCAAGATTCAAAGCAATACTCCAAGGTAATCAGTAAGAACACTCATCATATAATGTGAGAAAAGAAGAAGACAAGAGGGAAAAACCATCCTACACTTTATCACCAAAAGACGTCGCCTTTCTACGCGATGTTCGTCTCCTCCGCTTCCTTCAAAGCTCCCGATCCAAGCTCTTGAGCAATTCCCACTAGAAGAGGTCTTCTAAGAGAGGGATGAACGTGGGAAGGAGAGGGGAAAGCCTCTGGACGTTCTAGGGTTTAGTTTTCAAAAGCACAAGCCTAGACTCTATGGGTTTATATAGAGTTTTTAGAAGATCTTTGCCCAATCAATTCTACCATATCTTGGGCACTTTCCACCAATGGGAGAGTCCCTAAATCACCCTAGGAACGTGCAATACAAGTCTAGTTAGGATATGGCATCTTTCCCAAATAAATCCGTCTCAAAATAAGTTAGAATTCGTCAAACCGCAACTGGCGATCGATCGTCCTACGCTGTTTACAAACTGCGCGATGGCGTCGATCGTAGCCGATCGAAGCCGATCGATCGTGTTCCATAAGGCGATCGATCGTTTTTAGCGCGATCGATCATTTTTATTCAATTTCCCATATCTTTTTACTCCGAACTCCAAATCACACAAAATTGGTGTCGTTGGAAAGCTCTTCTCACCAACTTTAATTTAAATAAAGCACCACATGGTCAAATCAATCATTAAGAGGGTCAAATTTCAGTTTTAAGATACTTACTAATTTTTCGGATGTTACATCCTCCCCTCCTAAAAAGAACATTTCGTCCTCGAAATGCTGACTCTCAATCTTCAAAAAGGTATGGGTAGGATTTCCTCATTTCTCGTTCCGTTTCCCAAGTCATTTCCTCAGCCAACTGGTTTTGCCACAAAACTTTTACCAAAGGAATGGTCTTTCTTCTAAGTACTTGATCCTTTCGGTCTAATATCTTCACAGGTTTTACTGGAAATGTCAAATATGCTTCTAACTCCATCGTTGTGAAATCCAAAACATGTGATGGGTCTGGCACATATTTCCTCAGCATAGAAATATGGAAAGTATTATGTACTTCATCCAACTGCGGCGGTAACGCCAACCGATATGCAACTGGTCCAACTCGTTCCAAAATTTCAAATGGTCCAACAAACCTCGGACTCAACTTTCCTTTCTTACCAAATCTCATAATTCCTTTTGAAGGTGATACTTTCAGAAATACATGGTCTCCTACTTGAAATTCTAACTCTCTTCGCCTGTTGTCAGCGTAATTCTTTTGGCGACTCTGAGCCGTTTGTAATCTCTGTCTGATCTGTCTTACCTTTTCTGCGCAGTATTGCACTAATTCTGATCTCAGCACTTGATTCTCTCCAACGTCTGCCCAACATGTAGGGGATCTACATGGTCTTCCATATAGTGCTTCAAATGGTGCCATTCCGATACTTGAATGATAACTGTTATTATAAGCAAACTCTATCAATGGTAAATGATCATCCCAATTACCTTTCCAGTCAATCGCACAGGCTCTTAGCATGTCCTCCAAGGTTTGAATCGTACGTTCTGATTGTCCATCACTCTGTGGATGAAATGCTGTACTAAAATTTAACTTGGTTCCCAACGCCTCTTGTATACTCTTCCATGTTCTCGATGTAAAACGAGGGTCTCGGTCAGACACAATAGATAACGGCGTACCGTGTAGTCTAACGATTTCTCTTATGTATAATTCTGCCAAGCTTTCCGGGTTTTGTTTCCATCTAATCGGAAGAAAGTGTGCTGACTTTGTGAGTCGATCTACTATAACCCAAATCGCATCTCGTTGTCTCTGAGTCTTTGGCAATGCCACAACAAAATCCATCGTCACATGCTCCCATTTCCACTGTGGAATCTCCAATGGTTGCAACATTCCCGCTGGTCTTTGATGTTCAGCTTTTACTTGTTGACAAGTCAAGCATCTAGATACAAACTTGCCAATATCTCTTTTCATCCCATTCCACCAAACTGTCCTCTTTAAATCTTGATACATCTTCGTCCCTCCAGGGTGAATGTTAAACTGAGAGTGATGTGCTTCACGCAGAATTTCCTGTCTTAATTCCATGTCTTTAGGTACTACCAATCTTCCTCGGAATCGAATACTTCCGTCTGCTCCTTTTTCAAAGTCCGTCCTGTCCAATAATTTCTGTATCTGCGGGTTCTCTTTTTGCGCTTCAAGGATTTTATCAACCACCACTGATCTTATAGAAAGATTCCCAATGAATGATATCCTCCTTGAATTCGGCCATTCCAAATGACATTCTCCCATTTTCTGCATCAGTTTCCACTCTTGTACTAACAAGTGAGCAACTATCCCAGTCTTTCTGCTTAATGCATCTGCTACCACATTCGCCTTGCCTGGATGGTAATGAATGGAAAAATCATAATCCTTCAGGTACTCTAACCACCTTCTCTGTCTCATATTCAGGTCCTTCTGGGAAAATATATACTTCAAACTTTTGTGATCTGTGTATACTTCAAAAGTTTCTCCATACAAGTAATGTCTCCAAATTTTTAAAGCAAAAACCACTGCTGCTAATTCCAAGTCGTGTGTTGGGTAATTCTGCTCATGAATTTTCAGTTGTCTCGATGCATACGCCACAACATGTCCGTGCTGCATTAGTACACACCCGAGTCCACTCTTCGAAGCATCACTGTATATAACGAATCCTCCGGTTCCCAACGGTAAAGTCAAGATCGGTGCCGATGTTAATCTTTTCTTCAATTCCTTGAAACTTTTATCACATTCATCATTCCATATAAACTTCACTCCCTTTCTGGTCAATTTCGTCATTGGCAAAGCTAGACTTGAAAATCCTTCAATGAATCTTCTATAGTAACCTGCCAATCCCAAGAAACTTCGAATCTCCGTCACATTCTTTGGTTGTTCCCATTCTAACACTCCCTCTACCTTCATTGGATCAACTGATACTCCATCTTCTGATATAACATGTCCAAGAAAATTCACCTTGTTCAACCAAAATTCACACTTATTCAGCTTAGCATATAATTGATTATCCTTCAATATCTGTAACACAAGAGTCAAGTGAGTTCTGTTTTCTTCCCAACTTGTTGAATATACCAAAATATCGTCCACGAAGACTATCACAATCCGGTCTAATAAGTCCACAAAAATTCTGTTCATCATGTCCATAAAAGCTGCTGGCGCATTAGTCAAACCAAAAGGCATTACCAGGAATTCGTAGTGTCCATACCTGGTCCTGAATGCTGTCTTGGATATATCCTCCTCCTTGATTCTTAACTGATGGTATCCCGATCTCAAATCAATTCTCGAAAATACTTTTGCTGATTGTAACTGATCAAACAAATCATCTATTCTAGGAAAAGGATATTTATTCTTCACCGTGACTTGGTTCAGCATACAATAATCGATACACAATCTCATCGACCCATCTTTCTTCTTTACAAATAATACTGGTGCGCCCCAAGGGGAAACACTAGGCCGAATGAACCTCTTATCCAACAACTCTTGCAACTGCACCTTCAATTCTTTCAACTCAGCCGGCGCCATTCTATATGGTGCTTTGGAAATAGGTGCTGTTCCCGGTACCAATTCAATCGTAAAATCAATTTCTCTCTTTGGTGGCAAACCAGGTAACTCATCAGGAAAGACTTCGGAAAAATCCCTCACTACCTCAATGTCCTCTACTCTCGGGGTAGGCATCTCAACAGGTATCACATTAGCTAAATAGGCTCTACAACCTTTAGCCAACAATTTTTGAGCTTTAATAGCTGATATCAAACAATCTCCTTTTCTATCCCGGATTCCCTGAAACAATAGTTCTTTCTCTCCAGGAATTTTAAAATAAACTCTCTTTTTAGTACAATCCACTAGTGCATTATATTTTGATAACCAATCCATTCCCAAGATTACATCAAAATCACACATATCAATCAGCACAAGATTAGCAAGCAAAATTCTATCTTCTATCAGCACAGGAGAGTTTTCAATATATTCGGTTGCTATAACCGAATCTCCCATAGGAGTATAAATCATCAAATCATCACTCAGTCTAGACAATGACTTATCTAGACTTAAAGCGAACACCGAAGAAATAAAAGATCGCGAAGCTCCCGGGTCTATTAACACTCTAGCAAAACGATTGAGGATAAGAAGAGTACCTTCAATAACCTCATCCGACCCACGCGCATCTTCTGATGATAGAGCAAAAATCCTCGCCTGAGTCTTCTTATTCATATCAGCCCCGGTCTTCTTTTCACGATTAGGGCAATTAGGAGAGATATGCCCAACCTCATTGCACACATAGCATCTTCGAGGATCCGTAGGGCACGGCTTCCCTCTATGCGAATCCTGTCCACAAATCCTGCAACGACCTCCATTCATGTTACCATTGTCATTGCCTCGAAATTGTTGACGTGGTGCACCGTTCATCCGGTTCTGTTGCTGCTGCCTTTGCTGCTTAAATGGTTGCTGATTCCCACGATTAACATTATTGTTAAAACGCTTCTCCCCAGAACGTTTCAGCTTACTCTCTTGAGCTTTGACCTGATTGGTTCTCCTCTCCAAGGTTCTTTTAAAATCATCCTCCAAAATAGAAGCTAGCTCGACCGCCTTTGCTACAGTCGTTGGTTGAGAAACTAACACCCTCGACCTTATGCCGTCCTTCAGCCCATCCACAAAACGTTGCGCTTTAATCAATTCATTAGGGCAAGCATTAGTAGCAAATCGTTGAAGTTGTTCAAACTTCGTCTCATACTGAAGCACAGTCATCGATCCTTGCACTAGCTCCAAGAATTCTTTCTCCTTGCGCCGCTGAATATGGGAAGGAAAGTACTTGATGTTGAACACCTCCTTAAATTCTTCCCAAGAAATCTCCTGATTCGCAGTAAAATTATTGCGCTCAGCGGATTCCCACCAAAATACCGCCTCACCAACAAACAGGAAGGTAGCATAAATCACCCGATCAGCCTCAGGTACCTTCATACCCTTGAACAGCCGCTCCACTTCGACTAACCAACGCTCAGCCTTTTCTGGGTCATCCTCCCCAGAAAACTGAGGTCCAGCCCTCTTAAATCGTTCGAGTGTTGGCGCCTTAGCATTATTATTACTACCCCCACCGTTTCGTAATTCAGCCGCCAATTGCCTAACCATATCAGACATATTCTGACTGGCTCCCTCATCCTGTGAAGGATTAGGATTCGCATTGGTTCGACGTCCACGATTTCCAGAGTTCACCATTCTCGCGTATCTACAGTCAAAGAAAGGAGATGAATTAGAAATCTTACATATAGCTCAATTTGTAATTCACCTCTCATTCCTTTGACTCCTAGCACCGCTCACGCAAGACACAAAACATGCATAAATAAAACAATCACAACGCAAGCATTAAAGCAAATAATTCTTTTATTCATTAATAAGAAGATTCCTACACTGGGATCCCTTATAAATCAGGGTCTTTATTACAAAAGATTTTTGAAACTAAAAACTATCCTAACTCTTTCTCCTAGCCATCCTTCCTACTCTCTTGCCTTCAGAGGTAATCATCCAGTATGTCTAAAGCTACCCAGGTTGGTGCAAGCCTCAAGTGCGTATGCCACAGAATTTCCCACATCGTCATGTATGGCCATCTGTAACCCAAAGATTTAAACATATGGTACAGAGCGTCAGACAATGCAGTATCATTCTTGGCCCGAACATAGACAGGGTGCCTTCTCACAATCTTGGCCTCTACCATCACAAATATAGAAGGAGATCCATCGTAAAATGCTATTTCAATCTCTTCTTGCTCATATCCTTCGATCTCCATTCCTGGCATGTAGTCTAAGTAAGGATCCCACTCTGGGTCGTCTATAGGCAAGGGTTCTACATCAGCCACTGGGTTCTGGACTTCCTCTATGTCAATCTGTAATGGGTCATCTTCGGTTCCACTCCCTATGTCTTTCTTTTTCCAGTCCTCAAGCCACTGCCTAACGGCTTCCTGCTTGTCTTTCTCATAGATCCTACCACTTCTTGTTCTAGCCATTTAAACCTACACAAGAAACGTCATCATTAGTCTTCTAATAATAAGGTTTCAGGTTCTATCTATGAATCTACTCTCACATAGTAAGTTCTTCTAGATACCCATATTCTTTCTATCAAGTTCGACTATTCCATTTCATAATTCAGCAATGTCCGTACTGTATTAGACTGAGTTTGAGGGCTCCGATACCACGCTGTCACGCCCCGAAATCCCATACCTCGATCGGAGTGCGGAAGCCAATCAATGATATACATTTGGAGGTAGAGAATCTCGGGCGCGAGACCGAACAGTCGATTTCACCACCAATTACGATCATCTCAAAAGGATGTGTAATCGGTCATGCCCATAATCAGTGCAATACAAATACAAACATTAATGAATACTATGGAATGGAAATTTACTTAATAATACTGATAATAATCCATTTAAGAAAGTCAAAATAAAATAAACCTATAAATCTATGGCACACAATTGCCATTAAATGTCATAAGCATCAAATAAGCAAAGCAAATAATATAAACTCTAAATCTTCACGGCTCCTGCGACCGCTTCACTACTGCAACTTCCTGATCTCAATTTCCATTTGCGCCTGCATCAAAGGATGCATGAGTATTTCATAGAAACACTCAGTAGGATGTAAAAACCCACTGAATTAGGACAAACAATATGAATAGGATAAGAATAACAAAGGTTTATGAATATGTCGCAACATCTGGACTGAACCAAGGATTTATGCACCTGAAAGGTTAGTCAATAATAATTCCAACCCGCAAGTAGGGAAAACAACAATAAGGCTCCTACTACACATATGATTAAGGAGGGAATGATAATCATATTAAAAAGCTCCAGACATTAAAAGTGAAAGGAGTACAATTTCTGCTCGCTGAACTGATCACCCGCAAGTGACTATACCAGAACCACCCTAGGGGTCCTCTTTTTGGAACCCTGCCATGCGTCTAGGATGCTGGCCCCACCAGTGCTTACGGACACGATGGGCGGAGACTGAAGACCTTCCGTAATGTCAACAATCTAACGTACGTATGTTGCCTCTTTTTGGGCAGTATGGAACCGCAGTACCACAAATATTAGTGACCCCGCAAGATCAAGCAATGGCATAATTTGAACATACTATGAATCCACTTCCGGAGAGAGTCCCGCAAGACCTCTAGTGGAGGAATCAATCAAATAATCATGATGAATAATATTTCAAAGAAATAGAGGCCGCAACACTCTAACCCCATAAGGTATCATCACCGAGATAGACTCTCATACGGAGTATAAGTAGAAATGTCACACAAAGAGAATAACACAATCCATACATACGTTCATGCTCAGCCCTAGATGGAAGTTCATATAGGTCTTATTGAAATATATAAATCAGAGACAAGGTATTAATGAATTCCAGATGATTTGGATTCCAAATGGAACCTCAAACCGACACAAACGCTTTATCTTCAAATACACGATTACGGTTTTCTTAACATAGGTATTACCCCATTTATCATATTAACCATAACCCAACCTTACTGTGATAATCATAAGGATATAGTCTAGTATTAGTTACTAGCACGTCATACCATCTTCACATCTTATTAAGTGGTTTTACTTAAGTACTTAGTATTTTCACTTAGATTCTGCTCACTGTCTTATGCACAACAGTCCCCTTCCGGCGGCTCCCAGACACTGTACAGTTAAGTTTATCTTCTGAAATGTTTACTGAGAATACCCTTGGGAGTCTAGTTTCTAACCCCACCCATTTTATATTTTTCTGATATCATATGAATTAGTTATGAATTATTTACTGTCGACTGTCCGTGCAGAAATAGTTCTGGCCGAAAGTGAAACACATGATTAAACTTTAATATTCTTATTCCGAACCACTTATAGATGATAATATACTCATGATAGATGATAGTACTCCCCTCCTAGATCAATTACAGATCCTGGAATTAACTAGAATTACCAAAAGATTCCCTTTTTATCATGTTTCTCCCCATATAACACAATCTTAGACCATAATATCTTTCAATTAAGTCAATTTAAGCAAAACGATCATTAAGGCATAAGACTCAATCATTAGACATCATAATCAAAGCAATATCAGAACTTTTATCTTCTGTAAAATTAATAAAGCATCCAACTTTGATCTGATTTACCATCTAGACATGAAGCATGAAGGCATATATGCATGTATCGCGATACACATAGAAAACAAGACATAAATCATTAATCTCGCAAGATTCAAAGCAATACTCCAAGGTAATCAGTAAGAACACTCATCATATAATGTGAGAAAAGAAGAAGACAAGAGGGAAAAACCATCCTACACTTTATCACCAAAAGACGTCGCCTTTCTACGCGATGTTCGTCTCCTCCGCTTCCTTCAAAGCTCCCGATCCAAGCTCTTGAGCAATTCCCACTAGAAGAGGTCTTCTAAGAGAGGGATGAACGTGGGAAGGAGAGGGGAAAGCCTCTGGACGTTCTAGGGTTTAGTTTTCAAAAGCACAAGCCTAGACTCTATGGGTTTATATAGAGTTTTTAGAAGATCTTTGCCCAATCAATTCTACCATATCTTGGGCACTTTCCACCAATGGGAGAGTCCCTAAATCACCGTAGGAACGTGAAATACAAGTCTAGTTAGGATATGGCATCTTTCCCAAATAAATCCGTCTCAAAATAAGTTAGAATTCGCCAAACCGCAACTGGCGATCGATCGTGCAATACGGCGATCGATCGTCCTGCGCTGTTTACAAACTGCGCGATGGCGCCGATCGAAGCCGATTGATCGTTTTTAGCGCGATCGATCGTTTTTAGCGCGATCGATCGTTTTTATTCAATTTCCCATATCTTTTTACTCCGAACTCCAAATCACACAAAATTGGTGTCGTTGGAAAGCTCTTCTCACCAACTTTAATTTAAACAAAGCACCACACGGTCAAATCAATCATTAAGAGGGTCAAATTTCAGTTTTAAGATACTTACTAATTTTTCGGATGTTACATCTACTATGATAGTAGTAAGTATGCAACTAAGGACTATATCAACTACACACAACTAAGATTCCGTCTAGGTTACTTCTATGATATATATCATAGTTAATGTTAACCACCCTTAGGGTACAATTAGATAATAATACATGTATGTAGTTCCCTACTTAACTATGACTACATAGATATAAGATATACAAAATTCTATCCCATATATACTACCGTTCATACAGTTAACTACTGAATTATACATGAATTGTCTCCATATATGCTCCCTACTTAACTATGTATGGAACTACATGGTCATGGTTGATATAGTCCTTAGTTAACTATATCAACATATGATTAGTAACTAAGGAACGTTATTGTAGTAACATGAACATAGTGGACTATATTGTTCATGTTACTACAATAACGATGGAGGCTTATCATTATAATAACATATAATAAATAAGTCTATGATATGTCATTATAATATTATAAGAGCAACCAAGGAATATATGAATTGTTCTTATGGAGGACTATATCATTTAGTTAACTATGTTCAATGATAACTACCAAGATTGTATAGTCATGAACTATCTAGGGTATGATAACTACCTGAACATTATATTGCCTCATATAAACTATAGTAGTTCATATGAGGCATAGTCCTAACAAGGGTAAACAATTCCCTAGTTGTTCATAAGTTAGAGTTAAACTAACTATGTTCTTTACTAGTAATAGGGTCAAATTAGTTAATTTGGCAAATTACTATAGAAACTACTACATATGATCATCTAGATACATAGTTGTTATGTTCTATGTATCTAGATGATCATAACATAGATAATTCATAAGTTAGAGTTATGAACTATCTACGTTATGACAGATATTATGTAATATAAACTATGACATATTATATATAAGTTAACTTATTATTAACTACATAGGTAACTCTAACTATGTAACTACATAGTTGTTATATTACTATAAGTTATGAACGTATCTATCTACCTAAGATGAACTTAGATAGTCCATCTAGCTAATTGTTTCGATTAATCTATTTAAGTTAGGTAACCCTAACTTAGATAGATTAATCCTTGGGTTAGATATGCACTAATTGGCAACTATAGCCTATAGATTGCCAATTAACCCTAAGATAATCTAAGTTAATCCTAGGGTATTATACATATATCATATTGATCGTTTAAAATTAAACCCTTGCAAGTGTACAAGGTAATTGTACTACAACGAGTATTGAAGAGTTTTCAAACCTCAGGGACGGATGAATACTCTACCAAATTCAAAAGAAAAGTTGCAGTTTGTTTAATGAATCTAGAGAAAGCAATGAACTTTACTCTAGCCTCCAAGGTCTCCAAAACTCTATTTTCCAATACCCAATACTTTCTCTATTAAGGCATATATATAGGGGTGAAAGAAAACCCTCAAATTCCCTTCCAAATCCTAGTCAAAATATGCCTTATTTCAGTTCTGCGTATACGGCGATCGAAATTGCTGATCGATCACTTCCCGATCGATCATCATTTCCTTCGTTAATTCCTGCCGATTGATCACTTTACTCCTCAAGCCGATCGATAATTTCCTATTCCGATTGATCAATATTACTGTATCCCGTAAATCTAAAACTTTAATAGATATGATCAATCGCTAAGTTGGCCGATCGATCGGTGGCACAGACTTCAAAATTTTAGTAACTACGATCGATCGCATTAGTGGCCGATCGATCTGATCTTCATTAACTTCTGTCTTTGCGGCTTTGGCAATCGATCGTGTTGAATGGCCGATCAATCGCTACTACTGTTCATTCTGCATCACAATCTTCCAATGGCCATAACTTTTCGCTCCGAACTCCGAATAGTGCGCGGTTGGTGGCATTAGAAAGCTGTCTTCTTGAACTTTAACATGAAGCTAAAATCAATCAAATTAAAGATATGCACACGAAGTTGTGAAGATTTAACCATTTGAGTCACATTTCACTGTATTTCTGCATCTTTCTCTCATTTTCCTACAAAACCAAGAACTACATTAAAGTATCACTACTTCTAATTAAACATTAACATAAACATAAGTTTAGAAGATAATAAAATACATATTTCTGTATAGATCACAAGACCAATGCATTCATAGGGACTAGATGGGTCAGAATGCAGATTACAAGGTCTTAAATATCTCTAGCTGTCCCAAATAATTATGACTCGAACTAATAATGAAATTTAAATTCAAAATGGGTTCCTTGCTACTATCTTCATGGGCCTTGAGTCTTCAACTTGCATTGAGCTTCTTGGGCCTTAGTTTTCTCTTGGATCCTTGGGCTCCTTCTTATAGGCTGAGATGTATTTAACTGGACTTTTGATGGCTTTGTTGGATCAAATTTATCCAAGTATTCTTCTGTGATTTCTTCCATATCATAGTCTGTAGGATTAGACTCTAGGAATACCCTAGAGACTATGGGTATGGAGACCCATACCAACAAGTAGTTGGGTTTAGGGTTTGTTATGAATAATAACAAACATTATACCCTAGAGTCTAATCCTAGAGACTATGTAATTCATCCTTCTTACCCCTAGTTTAGGGTTATAATTTAGGTTATAACATAACTAAGATATTATGTTATGTCTAACCATATAGCCAATATTATATGGGATATCTGTTATAACCTATGCCAATATTATACTCCTATACGGGTGGCATGATAAGTCTCCTAGTAATCCTCAAGTACCATCTCAAGTAGCCGGAGAGCCGAGGTGGTGCGTTGCGAGGTGAGTCGAGACAATGGCCGGGGCAAAGACTGGGAGGCGGAGCTGGCCGAGACGGTGGCGCTGAGGTCGCAGGAGAGCCGAGGCGGTGCGGTGCGAGGTGAGCTAAGACAATGGCTGGGGCGATGATGGCGACAGTGACAGTGGCCGGGGCGACGAGGTGGGGGCACCGCCGCCGCCGGAGAGCCGAGGCGGTGCATTGCGAGGTGAGGACGGGGAGACGGAGGTCGCCGGAGAGCCGAGGCGAGGTGGTGGCCAGGGGTGAGCGCGGTGACAAAATTGAAGTTAGGGCTCGGTGCGGCCGAGCCCGCGCTGATATAAGGTTGAGCCGACGCCTTTCAGGTTTTAAAAAAAAAAGCATAAGGGTGAAAGGCGTCGGTTTTCTTTATAACTTAAAGGCGTCGGTTCGTCAGTTGAACCGACGCCTTTCAGGTCGGTTTTAAAAAAAAAGCCACGGCCACACTGGCGCCTGCGTGGCTTGTCAGATACCCTATTATGCAATTATTTTGTACAGTGCGCCATTTTTATTATCATGTTTTTATAATTTATTATATAAATTCCCCTATAAAGAATAATTGTATGGGATGTTTAATGGTACACTTGGAACCGGAAGAAGTGACATGGTTCTGTCTCTAGCCTATGGCACAACTTCCGAGGCTGCCGACACCGTCTACAACACTGTCGTAGTTCTCGTAGTACATGGTGGTGCAAAGGCTGTACTGTTTATTCTACAGGCCCCAACCCAGGACAGCGTAGCTGACTGTGTTGTCATACCATGTCGTGGTGCACAGGAAGGACTGCTAAACGAGCTGGGCCCACAACTGTTCATTAATAGCCCAAGCCTGCTAAACATTAATGGTCACAGCCCGTTAAGGATATAAACAGTCACGGGCTGTTATTGGGCTATGAATATACTTGGACTTCTATACTAGTTTAAATTAGTTTTGTTGGGCTCTCACTTGTTTGGCCTATTGGGCTCTCACTTGTTTGGCCTATTAAGTATATTTTTCTTATTAGATTGTGGGGCTTTTGAGTTCTCTTATTTAGCTCACTTTTTTAAGCTCTTGGTTACTTATTGGGCCATTTGCCTCTTCTATAGAAAACTCAAATAATTTTCCTTTGCAATACTTTCAATCACACCAATTAACCCCTCAATAGCTTATTTGACTCAATTGACTAACAATCAATCTTGTTGAAAACAAAGTAACTTCTTGTTATTAAAAAAAGAAAAAAGAAAACAAAATAACTTCTTTGCCTTATTCTCGCCAGTTTGCAATTGAATCAAGATTCATGTCAGAACTCTCTTGCCAATCAATCTTGTTCAAATATAATCTAGAGAAGCATAAAGATATGAAATATTTATCCTTTTTCAATCTGATCAAACTATAATTCCAGCTACTGCTGATTCAATGCATTCTATTAAACTGAATTGCTCAAATTCTTTCATCTATGGTGATTTTTACCCATGCCTACGACCACTATTAAACGTCAGAAGGTGGCATGTTCCAGTCTCTAATATTTCAACCTTCAATAATGAAAATATAGTATCCAAAGCTGTAAGCATATTACTATCATCTGTGATATGTGTGGAGGAAACATGATCAAAATAAACAACAAGTACAGACTCAAGATGAGCACAAGCTCATTTGCATGTTCTTATGGAGAAACACAGTAGAGCATAATAGACATCTCGTTCTTGATACATACCAAAGCCATTCTCATACGCCATTCTTTTCAATTTTCACCAGCCATTCTCATATGCAAATATGATTACAAAGGTAATTGTTCTAGACACAAGAAAATGGGGAATTGAGGCATGGTACTTTAGCTTGAAGCAGCTCAGTAACGGGAATTGTCAAAAGCCCATGGTTCATTCAAGAAGAGCTCTTGGCCATTCATCGGTACTACTCCTGCCGCTATGTCTTGCGCACGCTTTTGGGCAGCCTCGGCTTTTCTAGCAGAGTATCAGTATCCTGATACAAGCCACATAAAATGAATGTAGGATTCACCATACAAAACAAGACACAGGAGAAGATAGTATGAAACTCAGAAACCAAGATGATTATATGCATACATAGTCCGTTCTTAGCAAATCATTTAAGCGAAAGCCAAGTTCCAATTATAAAAGCTAGCAAAATTTCTGCAATCTCAGATGGTGGCCTTTTGCAAACAAAGTGATTGCATTTCCGTTGTAAAAATTGGTGTATAGAGAAAGAACTTGGAATTGACGAAATTGGTGATTGTCATGAGTATCCAAATTTAGGGGAAAACAAATACACATGGAAATTGGTGTAACTTTTGGCACATAACAATAACAAACTCCAGACTACAAGGGCAGATGAATTGTAACTCTAAATAACATAGCAGGAGGAACTATTGCACAGACAAAATAGAAGAAAGAGGAAACGGAGAAATTGAAGACCTTGTGGGTCTTCCAAGCGAGGAACTAGGCCGCCGTGATGGGAGGAGGCTTGTTGCCGACAGCATAATAGTGCTTTTTTTAAGGTTGTTAACATGGAAAATAATTGAATATGTTGTATAATAACACTCTACAGAGCATCAATTTCTGCTGCTTTATGCAGATGAGGAGATAACCACTTTGATAAGCAGTGTTAATATAAAGAAATACAGGCAACATTTAAACTACAGTAGACAACTATTAACAGTTTAGGGTTTTACCTACTCAAAAATCTTTACAGTTAATCAACATTAACAGATCCAAAAGATTTTAAGAGCATTTTTTAATCTACATTGTATTGAGTACTTCACATTCTGTCACGGTTTAAGCCTTCTTTTCTCAACATTGATAATTATATGTTTCATAATCAAACTGGAGTTATTTATGCGACTTCTTCTACTATCTTTGAACTGTATATGCTATTTTATTTTGCTATATTTACAGTAACCATACCAAATAAAGGATATGTACACTTCTGTTAGACATGCCTATGGAACAGGATAATCACTTTTCTCTAAAATAGGAACATAATAATGAGAATAATACTTCAGAAAAATGTCTAGAACATGGTAAAACGACTAGTAGATAATAATCAGTACATTTTGATAATATAAATAGATGAAATCCCTAATAACAGTACCAAGTTCCTAGTCTTTCGACAATCTCTCTAGCCGTCAATTCAACAAGCAGAATCAGTACATTTTGATAACAACATGTGGACTAAAGAAACAATCCACTAAGTGATACTTAAGTGTTACAGCCATCAAAGCAAACATAAAACAACACCCAAGAAAAGAAATATGCAGCATCAAATGCCAATAAACCCACCACCCAAAAACAAATAAATAGGCAAAAAACATAAGGAATTAGAACAAAGCCCGATACAAAAAAAGTACCTCCCAGAATGAACATGTACAACAGGGCACACTAAAGCGAGACTTCCATTTCCGTCGGCATTTCAAAGGAGAAGCACAAGTAGACGACAGGAAGAGCCAAAGAGAGTGTGGGAATCGATTGCTGTGCAAGCTTCGGGAAGGGAATATGGCTTTGGCTGCTCTCGCAAGTGATGGGCTGGTGTTCTCCCACCGCCGACCAAGTGCCTAACTGCCGATATTGGATACTTTGTACCAAAATTGAGAGAGAGAGGCAAGGGCAAGCGACCTCTTCGCCGGAGCTACTAGCTCCGATCTCTCTCGCCTCTCGGCTCGCCGAATGGAGGGGTTTCCGATTTGCTTCAGTCGCCAAGACGATTGGAGGGGTGGCGGGAAAGGAGACGACAAGACGCAGCCCCCGATCGGGAAGGAATTACGGGCTGTCATTGGCCCCTGTGGTGGAGCCCGAGATGAGTGAGTCCGTTAATAGCCCGATCATTTATAGTTAAATGGGCTCGGGCTGGGCTAGGCTGGGCTGGGCTGGTTCGACGAGCCCTGAGCTCGATTACCAGCCCTATGCACAGGAAGGGTGTCCGTGATCTGTGTGTTTTGAATGTACTTGAATGCATGCTCATCATTCTTTGGATGAACTGCCTGATGATTATTGGTTGGTTAATTATATATTTGAATCTGCCTATAGCTGAATCCGCTGCTCAATCCAACCTAATCGCTTGAAAGATTTGTTCTTCGTCTGGTTTAGCTCAGCCGTATTTGTATGTCATTTTCAATGCTCCATAGGCATTTGAGGCATACGAAATTTCTGGATAAATCATTGAAGATGTGAAAGATTTATTATTTTACCAAAAAAAAACCAATGATTATCATCTATATGAAGGGCTTCAGGGGTCATCGGGGCTGCCTCTGGTGTGGCCAACTGGTAGCTCACTAAAAGTGGAAGCGTTCCACCCCACCTCTAATAGAGCAGCATCGGAAGCCAAGGTGAGGCGGATTAACTACAACATAGGAAGAGTAGGCAGAGCAAAGTCACCAGTATCGGCACGCCAACAGGCGAAGTTGTGCTCCTAGGAAAAGCAGGTAAAGTTGCAAAAACATAGCTGAAGGCTGGAGCCGGGTGGGCCTAGAGTTCTGGATGCATTGGCAACAACGAGATAGTGGTCAAGGAGTGGCAAGGACTGGCAGCCAGCGAAGAAGATAAGTGTCATGCTTCATTTTTATCTTCGGGGTAACCCTTGGTAAGTTGTTAATGAAACACAATTTTCCTAATTTATTTCTCTTATTTCTTCCATATGATCTATATTAATAATCTATGTCCAAGGATAGTCCATTAACAACCTTTTTCCTTTTTTGAGAGGCACCCACACAGGGTTCAAAATTTTTCCTTGGACAAGGCCAAACTTGTCAGGCAATTTGGTCGTGGTCAACTCAGACTCAAACACCTTGGACGCGGTGGCCAGACAGCCATTTCCACCCCTACTTGTAGGTGATCACATGTATAATACACTCAATGTATATACCACAAGTAAAGAATGACATTCCACAATGAAAAATGTACACATCAAAACTCTTACAAAAGAAAAATGAATAAAAACATATACAACCAGCACCAGCACACCAAAGATAACTCACATTACTAGTACATATGTTGCTTAGCTTGAGGCAAACAAACCACTGATATTGCACGAAGCGAAACATACCTAGGATCGTAAATAAAGGAGTAATGCTACACATGCTCGCAGCAATGTATGTGCCCATTGATGTGGCCACAGCACATGGGACCTATGCATCATCGATCATTCTTGTGTGCACCGCATGAATCATTTTCATAAGTAAAGCTCTCTCACTTGACTAGTTGTGAGTCCTCAATGTCAGTAGACACTCAAAAGACAGGAAAGCACATGCAAAGGAAACAAAATCTTCCATTTTGCATGCTGATATAACGAATCTTATATAAAAAGAACAAGCAGCACAATGACCAGCACCACCGCAAAAATAATCAGCACCCACCAACACTGTTTGGTAAAATGTCAAACAATAAGAGGCAAAATTCTAAGATAAGACATAAAATACTGCAAGAAGAGTATGTAATATAAGCTGAGATGAGACTAGACAGAATTTCAACAGTCGACACTGTTATGAACCATTCCTTATTCATTTGGGAATTTAGATGCTTTCCCAGTTTAGTTAGAAGTTTTTATCAATTCTCGTCTCTGAAAGGTAGGTTCCTAAGTTTACTTGAACTATAGTTAGGTAATTCCTATTGGAAGTAGGATAGTTTATGCATATAAATATGAGTCTTTTGTACTAAAAAATCAGTCATGTATATTCAGAAATAAAGTTAGATTAGTTTAGTAGTTCTCTGTCTCTCTCTTGCTCCCTCTCTCTCTCCTTTCACCTACGTTGAGTCTTTTGTAGCCAACGGGCTACATCAGACACCTTTCTAAACTAATCACGCGCATTAAAATGGTGATCTGCAACCCTCTTTTTTTTTGCTAACACAACAAGGACCTTCATCCTACAATGTGGTCTACGTGTCCGAAGTTCCAAGAATCCCATCTTTAATTTTGTACTAGCTGATAAATCTTGTTGAATAGGAAGCTATTGGGTAACAAGGACTTTCATCCTAGAAAGTGGTCTACGTGTCTGCAGTTCCAAGAATCCCATCTTTTAATTTTGTACTTGCTAGTAAATCTTGTTGAATAGGAAGCTATTGGGTACAAGGACCTTCATCGTACAAAGTGGTCTACATGTCCGCAGTTACAAGAATCCCATCTTTAATTTTGTACTAGCTGCTAATTTTTGTTAGATAGGAAACCATTGGGTAACAATGATTACCTAACATGGTAGCAGAACAAAGAGGCCTAGTCCTAATGGGCCCTGAGTTCAAATCTTCATGGAAGCATATTTCCCCACATTTGTGTTTCCCTTATCTGTCAATGTGGAAAGCTTGATAGATGCTTACACAGGCAAGGGACACCTTGGGAAATAACTGTTATCTAACAAACCCATGTCACGTATGAGACAACAATAGAATATTTAAAAGGACTTGCAGAAGCATTAAAATTATTCGAAGTAGAAAATTCATCGAAGTGATTTCTGAATGAATGAAAGAGAGAAAAATTCAAATTCAAAATGGTCTTTGTGTCATTTTTGCAACAAAAAAACATATTGATCAAGCCCCTTCAAATTAAAGCGATTGAAGCAGAATCAGGTGACCTGCTCCTAATGGGTGGAGAATGAAGGGAGGGAGTAGACTTGTTTCTGGAGATGCCGCACAACATCCTTTTGACTTTGGATTGCACTGATTGCCCTCATTGCCAACCAAATTCTTCTTATTAAATCTTACATCGATTTAGAATGAGCCCACCTAAGACAGCTAAGTACTCCCTCCGTTCCAAAATACTATGTACATTTGAGAAAATTCTTATTTTTATTGGACCATGAAAACCACGAGGAAATCACGTGGCTCCTTCTCCCTGATATCCCGTCCAACTCGTATGCTCATTCATGAACAAAGTTCTAGTCAATCCTTCTAAGTCTCCTCTAATTTTGGAAAGAGGAAGTCACTTGATTTGGTAAAATGTACACCATATTTTGAAATAATAATATTTCCAAATGTACATAGTATTTTGGAACGGAGGGAGTACTTTATATCCTGGTCCTGGATTAAATGAATTTGAAAGGACAGATCGATAAAAATAAATGTTTGAGAAATAAAACATCAAATGTTTAGCCTCTTTTTGAGGGAGGGCAACCAAGTGCAGCCAAAAAGCCATCCTAAGTAAGCAATTGTCAGAACCTGCAAACAATCCCTCATTTGCGTAAGTAGGCCCAACGCGTTAAGATTACAGCCAGAATTTTGGAGCCAAAGGATAGGTGAACATACCATGGAAAAGCTGATACATGTGCATTTGACTACTCAAAGGCAATAGCCGAAGCACCTAAGCGACTGCCTAGCGTGAAACCAATAGAGTAGGTGGTATTTTTGGTTTAGTAGTTTCATTAAATCTTTTTCATAGTTTTCATGACTTTTATGTTTTTTCTTTAAATATGAGCCTAAACTAATTCTCAATTATACCTAAACGTTTGATTTAATTATTTGTTCAAAGTATGTTATTTTGTTGGTATAGAAACATGCAAAGAAGACCAATAGATGCTCCAGTGAGAAAATTAGAAGGGATGCATGCAAAATAATGCCAAGAGAGGGAGAGGGAGACGTAAGAGAACTTGGAGGGAATTAATAAGAAAGGATGTGACTTTGCTTTCTCTTACAAAAGAGATGACACAAAACAGGCTAGAATGGATGCGTAAGATCCATGTCGTCGACCCCAAATTGTTGGGAAATGGCGCTACTTAATTATGATTATGATCTTAAATTCCCAATTAATGTCATCCGGAATACATTTATTTATTTTTAATTAAATCTCTAAACGTCAGCAACAATGCTTAATTATATGTCACCCAATAAAACTTATATAAATACCCATATTAAAATACGGACATTTCTAAACCTTTAACGGGTTCTATATAGGCTACCACTTAAGTGCCTAGGCGATTGACCACCTAATCACCCATGGTTGCCCCCATGACTTCACAACTATGACGTGGATTCTTAGCAGCAAAGGAAAGTTATGATATGGATTCACAAGTTTCACTTCATCAGATCTTTTTCACTAATAATCTGTAGCCAATCACATTGTTTCCTTCCACGTAACACATACCTTTTTAAGTGGCTTTATAAAAACATAAGGAACCAAGTTGTCATAACCATATCAATAGATTCCGACAGTTTTCAGACCGAGGGGTCTGTTTCAGATAGATAGAAAAATAGATAGATAGATAGAATGATTGATTAATATACAGACAAATCGACAAATAATAAGGACTAACAAAATTTCAGTAGAAAAAAAAATCATCGACAAAGTACCATTTTTGCTTTCTTTGAAGGAATGGTCTCCACTGTCAAGGCAATCGAAGTTAATAATAAACAAACTTGCTTGTAGATTTTAGTCTCCATAATTCTTCCTTATGGCGCCATGTCTCAACCATTCATTTTCCTACTGATCTCTCACGTCATCAAATTCTTTCTTGACCACAACTAATATGCAGCAAGTATCGATCTGGGCTATAAAGCAAATTTTATAATGTTTTGTCAAAGTCAATTATATAAAGGGTCATATATAATGCCCCTTTGTTTACAACATCAACTCCTGATCTAGAAATTGACCAGTTCCACTGGTTTAGCAGATAAGAAGACACCCAGAAACATTCAAATGCCAGACTATAGCAACATCATTACTCAGTAAATAGCCAGATCAAAACTCCTATGGAAATTGGTTATAGGAGCAAACTGAGCAAGCTTCATATTCTTTAATTATTTGAAGATTAGCACTCAAAACTACATTTAGAATCTGGGAACCTCATCTATTAGATTTGAAAAATTAAACAAGGTTGGCGAGAGTGAGTATGTGGTGGAATATAGCTCTTTCCCATGCATATCCACTTACCTGGTCATATTGGCTTTGTCACTATTGTTTTTTTGTGCGTAACCAAGTTAATGTGTGGAAATGAAAAATGGAAAAAGGCTAACTTTCTAATAATATAAACCGATAAAGGTTAACACTGGCCCACTTTGTCACCAATATTAATACTTTCAATCAAAATACCCCTAGCTTAACTATGTGTTTTTTAAGCGGAAGAAAATGATTTACTATGACATACAAGGAAGATAAAGGTTGTTAACCCATATCTTGTTCATTAACAGATTGCTATAATTCTCCTGCACAAATCTAATTGCTTTTCCTATTGTTTGACTTCTTTTATTGCTACCGTAGAGAAAAAATAATAAGCATAGTACTTGACTAATTGCTATCCAAACAGATTTCAGTAGGACGGGTGGAAAAAGCTTACCCATGATAGCCTAGACTTCACACTTTTAGATGCCTTGCCCAGCTGAGCTTTCGCTTGGACAGTTGCTGAGTGTGATGCCTCGATATTTGAATCAATGTCGTCTATAAGAAGAGAATGCTAACCATTATATACGAGAACCATGCATGAAGTGAACTGTCTTTACAGGGTGCATTTCAATGACACAAACTATAATTATCCTTGATCTTACCAATCATAATTCCCTGCTCATGTACTAGTACAGCCAAATCCTTGAATATTTCATTCGCCTCTCCAATTTGTTCTTGTATGTTCTTAAATCCTTGCTCTCTTTCCTCTATTATTGCTTCATTGAATGCTACCTCATTACCAAGCCATAACACTTCGTGTCTGCTATTTTTTTTTACACATCAAAGGAGAAAAACCATAGAACTCCAATATAAGGATAGAACGCTAGATGTTAAGTTAGCAAATTATGCAAAAAATTAGCAAGAAAATATAACACAAAATCATTTCTAATCAAAATAAATTTGTATGTGGATCCTAAGAAGTTGGAAATCCAACGGACCATCAAAGAAAGCTAAATGACACCATAAACAATACAAAAGAAACTTCAGGAGAGACAGATTACTTTACTTCTTTTGATCCCTGAGCAAACTCCAACTCTCTTGATCAGCATCAGAACTTGTTCGCTCATCAGAGTGCGAGCTGTCACCATGAAATGTCATAAACTGACACTTCGATTTAAAGCAACAAAAGTTGTAAATACAGTGAAGATCTATATTACAAACCTCGTTGGCAAAGAAGATGCTGGAAGTGAAGGGGCATAAGTTGACTCCCGTTCAGCAGCTAGCTGCTGAACCTTTTGATAATCTTCCAAAACAGCTTGAAAATCTCTTGCAAGTTTGGCATCTTCTACTTTTTTGCTAGTCTGTTAAGTTTCATTTGTGCAGCATTAGCCAGAGAAGTAAACTAGAAGGTTGATGGTAGTCTAGAAAAACTCATACTAGTGAAAATACAAGTTTAAGAAGGTTCTAACTGGCTCTTAGGTTAAAGAAAAGGAAAGAAGATAACATTCTCTTTGATCAGGTGAGGAAATTGACCAGACCATGAGCAGATCAATGGCGCATTATTTTCTTCCGTTTGTGGTCCAGGGAACATATGTCCTCCCCTCAATTATTTTCGACGTGCTGATACTCACACATGCAGGGGGAGTGTTGAATATGAATTAAATGTTTATATACAACCCTTTCTTAACAGCTTGAGATTTTGGGAAAATTGAATATTTAACACTAGGGGAAAATATACTCCAGCAGATTAACTCGTTTTCCCAGCTTTATCTGAAGAACAAGTCTCCACGCATTTCTACTCCATATGCAATCCCAGCACCAGACACCTCAATTTCAAGTCATACTCACCAAACTCTCTCATTTCGCTACAAACTTATAAGATCAAATGCAGATAACCAAGTCACATTTCACTGCCCAGCAACTTAATCAAGCATAAAACCTTCTTCTCACCAACCTCAGCATTGCAAGTCCCCCAATTAACAGGCTTAATTAAGTACCCATTTTCACCAAATCCTCTCATTTCACTAGCAACTCATGGGATCAATTGAAGTAAACCAAATGAAGTTCCATTGCTAAGCAACGTAATTAAGCATAAAACCTTCTGCTCACTGACCACAACAATGCAAAAGTTGTAAAAGACCACATTTTTACAAGTACCCATTTCACCAAATGCAGTTTCAAGAATGAAACAAAGAGAAAAGACAACATACATTGACGTTTTCAGTGCGATCAGATTCATTCAGAACTCTCAGCTTCGCAGACGTCTCCTTCACTAGCTGCCCAATTCTCTGCCTGGCGCCATGTCTGAATCCCCAAAATCAAAACCAAGATTCAGTCAGTAGATTCCAATAACCAGAGGAGAGAATTCAAGAAAAAAAGGTGGAGCTTACATCTTCTGGCGAAGCTCGGGGGTGTCCTTGGCCGTGCCGATGGAGTCCACGAGTCGGCGGAATCCGGCGACGGCGGTGTTGATCTGGAAGATCCCGGAGGCTACGGAGGCGGTGCCGGGCTCGGGCCTCCGGCGATCGGCCGCTGGCTTCGCCCTCGATTCGAAGTCCTGGAAGCTCATTCTTCTGTGAGGAGCACTTTCCTGTGTAGAAACTTTCCTATTTCGTAAAAGTAGAAGAGACGTCGTGAGGCGGACATGGTGTTCATTTCGTACGAGACCGTTAGGTTGCTGCAGGCCCACCTTCTTTCCAGCCCTTACATGTCCGTCATGAACCCTTTTGAAAAGGAAAACGATCTTTGTACATCAGATTTCCATACAGAGCTGATAAGCTGATATGTACGGCAATGAGTGGGTGAACTATATTATGTAGGGCTATCACTGTTCTTTTGAAAAATATTCCCTTACATAAAAAACTCTGTCCAATCATTTTTAATTGAGACAAATTAGGAAAACATGTGTACTATAAAAATTAGATGATATCGTTCTCTAATTATTATGTACTCCAAAATATTCCCATACATAAAAAAAAACTCAATTCGGTCACTTTTAATTGAGACAAACTAGAAAAATATGTATACTAAAATTAGATGATATCATTCCCTAATTGTTATGCACTCCAAAGATGCCTTATGCTTCTGCACTCAAGCTCGAAGGCTCGCACCCAGAGCCATGCCTTTTCTACTAGGAAAGCCATATCTCAATAAAAAAAAATATTATGTGATAGTCTCAATTAAAAGTGACCAGAGGAAACATGCTATGAGAAAAACAAGGTCCATCTTCATCCGTTATGCGACATAAATGGTGCATCCGCATTCATGTCCATGTCGACCACAGCAAAAAGAAACATGTCTAAATGGACGTGGACATGGACGACAACACGGACCGAACTTACAGACAAAGAACGTCCATGAACATCACTAATCTTGACCATCATAATTTTTGAAGGATCCCCCAAACTACGGATCTATTGGCCTATAGGCCAAGATTGATACTTTTTAGCACCCAAAAATTTCTATGTATACCCACTTTCATAGGTAGATATCGACCAACAAAAATCTCACTAGTTGGCAACGTAGATTTAGACCTTGTGACTTTAAGAATCAAGTGATTTGTCTAAATCTTGTGTTTTGTAACTCTTTTTTGGATGGGATTTGATTCTTCTCCAAAATCTCACCCCAAAATGACGTGATTCTTATTATAACGTGAAAGAGGGTCACCCAAAATGATAAGCCCGGCCCTGTCATTTATAAAATCACATGAGATTCTTTAAATGAAGTGATTCCAAAAATCACACCTCTAAATCCAAATCAAGGTTGCCAAACGCATCCTAATTAACCGTGGCATTTCACTGATAGAAATGACAGTTAAGGTTAAAGTGTATGGCGGTAGGGATTCACTGTCATATCTTTTATGGTAGAGTCCGACCTTCAGGATCGTCATATAGTTGAGTTCTACTGACAAGATCGAGAATAAGAACAAATTTGGGTCCTACTCAGCATGTGGTGTTAATGAGAAGTCTCACTCCAGGGCAAATCCAGTCACCTATTTCTGGATCCTTAATTGTTCTAATGAAGCCAGGTTTTTCTGACGGAGGGAGCATACTCATTGGGGGGGAGGCAGAGTGAAAAAAAAAATACTCTCTAATAACTCGTTCGGGTAGGCCTCTTGTCCCATTAGTTGTTTCTCCCATGGTGGGCACACTCAGGGAACTCCGGTGGGAGAAGGGATGACTGTAGGGCCTTTTGTTCGATGCTGCCAACCCAATTAGAGTTTTCTTTAGTCTTCGAAAGCAGGGACTTTAAAAAACTGGTTATCTTTCTTCTCAATGCAAGTGTTCTCTTCAGAGATCAGCAGGGATTACTTTTAGAGACTCATCCTTCAATCTTTTTTAAGTTACATATATCTTGTAATATAATACTTACTCCCTCCATAAAAAAAAACCTGACTGCATTTGAAGAAATTACACATCTAGAATTAAATGTTTGGATTTGCCCTACAGGCTAAAAAATCCTCATTAACATGCATGTGAAGAGGGGCACGTGGAGGCTTGAACTGTTGTAGGCCCTACATGCCAATAAATTTAACTCATTCTCAAATGCTGCCACATTTTTTTGGACAGGAGCACTAGTATTAGCCAGTTGTGGCCTGGATCTAGAAAGGTAGTGAATTTGCGCCTTTAGTCACATGCTAAGTTCCCGCAGCACCATCTCATAGGTATTCCCCTCAATGTGTCGGTCATTTTGAATCTGCTCAAAGGAGAAGAAATTGGTCGATATGAAGGAGGAGGTGATAGGGGAAGGTCACATTTTCTGGCTCCAGAGAGGTTTGCAACCGGCTACATTTGCCCCCGTTGGCCGCCTCCAGTCGGATGTCAGCGGACATTTCTGCCACCACTTTAATTAGGTGAAGCTACAATAAAATATAAAGAAACTAGGAGACGCTCATCCATTATGTACAAAACAGTGACTAATCATGAGCTTCTAACAAAACAGGGATGCTAATAATTTCCTCAACTATCTCCTTCAATATCTATCTCCTAATTTTTAGTTCATCCCTATTCCGATAAAAATACTAAAATAGACATTCCCTAAGCAGAAAGAAAAGGCAAAGACTTTAATAACAGATGCACTTCCGAAGAGACCTTCATCATCATCACCTTATCCCAGCTATCTGTGTCAGTAGCATGGATTATATACCGCATTTGACTCATATCGGAATCAAAATTGTACAAAATCCATTCAAAGTCATCATATTCATCGTATACCTTTCAAAATATGTAGATTGGCTTCATGACATGATAGTTGCCTCTGAAGAAACCTTAATGGAGTAAAATAACCAGCATACACTCTATTATCAAATGGAGCACTACTAGAAATGTGGATTTTACTTGGAGCAAAATAATAACAAGTTCGATAACCTAGAAAACCCAAAATTTGACGGACAATCCCTGGTGCCAATACAAAACATTAAAATTTAGGGTTTGGTAACGTACATGTCAACACCAACTTTTGAGGAAAGAAGTCACTCCTGAAGGCCCAAATGAACATAAAGATGCTTTTTTTTATATAATTTATAGATGTTAGCTTCTATAGTATGAGAGAGATGACAATTATGGGAAAGAAAGAGCAAGTGAAACAGACAATATTGAAGTTTTGATTTCAGTCTAGATCACCCAAGAAGGCAATTGGAAATTTGATCTTATCCTAGACTATTAATAAAAAATAAAAATCTTATTCCTGTACCAGATATTAAGGATGACTTAACTGTGCTACGATTCTAGCCTTTTAGTCCTATATAAACATCATTTTAAACATAAAGGTAGATTTTGAAGCTTAAGTTGGGAGGTAACAGTCATATCAAATGAGAAAAAAAAAATTAAGGGGCTGCCTTGTAGCCTACAAACCCGAAAAAGGGGACAAATTATACTCCTTCCAACCATATGAGAAGCTCCATTGGAAAAACTACTGATTCTTACGGAGCTGTTAATATGGGATGGAGTGAGTAATAAAATAACAACTTTCTCTCCGGTTACTAAGTAGTACAGATAAAAGGATCAGGCCTCCTCCAGATTTATCTACAGAAGTTTGACTTATCTACGCTACTCCAAGAAGTCCAACTTCGGTTAAAAGAGATTAAATACCTACCGCATATGCTAGACAATCCAATCTAACCTTTTATACAGGACTCATGAAGAAACTTCTTCTCGTTAACATAAAATACAACCAATCTATTGCTCCAAATACATAGAGCTCAAAACCTTGAGACTATGCACTGGCGTAAGAGAGTTCTGCCTTCTCCATAAGAGTCTTTCTGTGAATGCTAAAAGTTATTGCCTTGTGTTTGCATCATAATGAGTGTAGTGGTTTTCCTAATACAAAAGAGCGCAAAATAATTCCAACAGAAGAAAGTGATCGACATGGAGTTCAAACTTGAGCAAATGCTAGGTCATCAAAAAGGTCATATAAATAATTAATGCAATAAGGCAAGAAAATACCAAAAGCATAGAAGAACACAAAAAAGATAAAAAAAAATTTGAACAAGAATGACAAAACGTTTTAATGAATAAGCATTACCTTGCTCCCCAGAGAATGCAGTGTGAGACAATGCCCTTGGTCTTTTGAAATACCATTGCAAGAATCAGCCAATTCAATAACGCCGTTACAAATTTCAAACAAGCAGACACAGGGAAAACCATTGTTATAGGATCACACACATCTACAATAGACAGGAACTTCTCCAAGTTTATCCTCAACCGTGTTCCAACCCCATGCTTAGCTGTTCATGTTCTAGTGAATATATTCCCTCCATCAGGAATTAGTACATACATTTGGTTTTCTAGAAAAAACTGATTTTAATTCATTTTGGAAAACCAAATCTGTCACCTAATTCAGGACGGGAGTATTTTTTTCAAAATAATAGAAAAATATATTGTATGGTACATGTGGCCGACTATAGAGACAAACATTTCACCGTGTATGTAAATTCTAGCCATATCATGGGAAACCTTCTTGTATAAATATGCATTGTATGTAATCAGTCCATTTTTCTGTTTCTTGAGCTGATTTCCTTGGGTAAACTGCTACGAAAGACTTTTTTTGACACAAGTAGCAATCGAAACACAGTAATGTTATATTTTCACCGTCAGCATTAGTCATATAAAAGTTCGGCAACTAACCTTCAACCAGAGTAAAAATGGTTCACTTGAACCACATCAACATCATCTCACGGAACACCTTTATACATAAGATCAGCTCATTCAATCCCTAGCCCAATTGCAAAATTAAATTTATGCTGTCAGGAAAACCTACATGCCATGTACAAAAAAAATTCTCATATAAAAAAACAACAGCAAGAAAGCACTCAGCATGTATAGAAACTAGCAAAAAAGAAGAAAGTTGAACCAAATCTCAGGCCTGAGTCCCTGCCAATGCCTTCATCTGCACGTGATTCAGATCCCCAGTTGACGAGGTAGGCAAAGCCTCATACGAGCCCATCCTTTGTATTCCAAATGCTCTTGCAGTCACGGAATATACAATAACCACAATGCCTACAACAAATATTACATGGAACACAAAAGCCAGATCAAGCAGTGCCCTTGCACGAAGCTTTGCATCCTCAAGGTCACACTTTGTGGAGCCCTCTACCCCAGAGACCACATCCAGCAAACGATTACATCCTTCAGGAATGAAGGCCTCCACATAGAGGGAGAGGCCAATTTGGAGCACCCAAAGACCCTGGAGACAAAGGGAACCAGCTAGGGCAATTTCAGCGACAAAGAGCCTAGGATTGCAGGCCAAGGTCAGGGCAAAGCCAGCGGAAACAGCAGTTATGCTTGCAAGGACAGATTCACACTTTGCGTAAAGTTCAGAGGTTTGGACGGCAGCTGCAGAGAAGGATGAGGCAGAGAGAAGAGCAAATGCAGCCACAATGAGGGTAAAGGCAAGGTCGTTAGGAAGGGGAAGGAGTGCAGGGCTGGAGTCAGATAGGAGGATGGCAAGGGAGAGAAGGAGAAAAAGGAAAAGGACAGCGGAAGACCGGAGGGAGGATAGGCGGTGGACTGGGGTGAGACCTTGAACAAGAGGGTCGGAGAGGGAGGATAGGAAGATCTGGTAGGTAGCAGCAACGAGCAGGGCAAAGAGGATAAGATACAACGGTAGGTAACGAAGGCGAGTGTGGCAGCCAGTTAAGAAGCGGAAGGGGCGGGCAGAGTAGGTCATGGGAGACTTAAGGTGGGCATGAGTGCACAGAAGGAGATGGTAAAGGCCTAAGGAGAAGAGAGCAGCGGAGGACAAAATGTGGGAGAGGAAAGAGGCCATTAAATTTGAATCAGGGCTTGTGGCCTCTTCTTCCCCCCTTTATTGACTTTGAAACCTTCTCTTGTTCAGATACTCAGCAACTGGTGCTCATCAGCTCATCAACTAAGACCCCGAAATTTCCCCTAAGACTTCACAAGGAATCAATCACACCTTGAAATGGCACCCACCTATATCATATCCAACCTACGATGTGAGCATCATCAGGTTTCCAACAAATTGCATCCAATCATCTATCTAAATACCAAAGAAACAAAGAATCCATCATAAATAAAACTCTTCCCCTTAACATAGTTCCATTCAACTTCCTCCAAAGCTCATAAAGAACATTGATTTCAAAAAAAGTTATTTATGAACGATCATCTCAATCACCTATTTCTTATATAGCTACTCTAAAATGCAAACACACAAGACCCTGTATAAGACACACACACACACACACACACACACATATATATATATATATATATATATATATATATATATATATATATATCCATTTACACCCATTTTGAAGCGCCCCCCCCCCCCCCCCCCCCTTTTCGCCCCCAAACAGAAGTTATATAATCCAAACGCCATCAGAAGTTCATAAAAATTATTCCAGCAAAGCCTGTCTGCTTTTGTAAATGAGTTAAATATATTAGACTATAAAGCCCGTACAGAGAGCAAAGTGAGCCTTACCCATGTTCCTTCAAACGCAGACCGGCTTCATTGGATGGAGAGAGTAACTATTGTTGAATTGATCAACCCAATTACCTGCCTACCTTACAAATTACAGATGCTCTACAATGTAAACATACAAGACTCAGTGTCGACATTTTATCTCCCAAACAAAAAACTACCCTAAACCCTTTATCAAATTTCATGATTTTCGGCGAAATCACATGTAGAAAGCTTACACAAATGAAACAACTTCTCAACAAAATCTTTTCTTGGAGAAACTGCTCCATGTTTTTTAACCAAATCATTCATTCCCATTTAGAGCCGCCTGGCTGCCCATTGCCACCCAAATTAAGAACTACCCTAAACCCTATTTCCATTTTCATCCATGCATATCAAGATTTGGGGGGAAAACACATGCTCCTTGCACAAATACAAGAACTTTTTCAAATCATTCATTCTAAACAAAACAGATCGAAATAAAGAGAAGATGAATAAGTAATTGGAGAACGGTGAATCGGCAACATACCTCAGATTCTCCCCAGCAGAGGCAATCTATGAAGACTAAGAAGAAGAAGATCCCGTAGAGGAAGTGGCGGAATCAGGAGGATCATCAACTCCAGTCTTCGTCAATCGCCATGCTCCTCTACAACGCGGTGTGGAAGTGGGACTATCATCTGGGTTCCACAGGATTTTGCGGGACCCAACTGTGCTGTGCTGAGAAAAATATAATGCTCCCGGCACGCCACGCAGGATTTACTCTCACTTTATAAGAGCCGTCGATCCTCCACTCACAACTGAAGTGCATCGGGATTGCATGTGCATTGTCGATAAGCTTGAGTATCTCCTTCGGCATCTGTCATCAAATTTTACATTGCCGGTATCTAATTGGTTCGAGAGACTATAGAATTTGTTTAGATAATTAACAAGACTATCATCCTCATTCATCTTTAATTTGAAAAAACTTGTAACCAAAAATATCATGTTTGGCATATAACTTCTACAACAAATCAAATAACCCCTCCGTGGTCTTCGTACACTTTACGTTTGAAGTAACTGACGAAACAATCGTCAATGAAATAATCGTCAACTGAACCATGCCAAGTGCCTTCCGATCAAGCAAATTTCATTCTTTCCTCCTTCATTGCTTTCTTGCTTCTGTTTAAATAACTAACAATACTATCATCCTCATTCATCTTTAATTTGAAAAAACTTGTAACAAAAAATACCGTTGTTGAAATAGTGACATACAACTTCTACAGCAAATCAAGCAACCCCTTCGTGGTCTTTGTACTCGTTATGTTTAAAGTGATTGATGAAGCAATCGTCAACTGAACCGTGCCAAGTGCCTTCCGATCAAATAAATTTTATTCTTCTTCCTTCGTTGCTTCAGGCTTCTTGCCAATGATTGACAAGTATAAATCATTTTTATAAAGAAAGTCTTCAATCCGCATACGCTAAACTATAAAATTTTGCCATCAAATTTATCGATTCTCAACTTTTCGTCCTCCATCATCGTCTCCAATCCAAGCTCTGATACCAATGATTGGAAAATCACGACATTGATCTCCCGACGAGTGCAAAATGATTGCCTAAGGGACTAGTGCGACAACACAATTAAGAATAAAAAAATACAAGAATTTACATGGTTCAGCCACGTGCCTATATCCACTGAGACACACAAATTCACTATGCTTTCGTAGGGATGTCAAAATAAATCCATGCTGCATTGAACACCCTACACAAACTGCACAAACTGAACCAAATCTGGATCAATCACCCTACTGGTGTGATTTATCACTCCGCCTGTAGCACTGTCAATGGGACTTGACCCTGAGCCAGATCTGTTTCCTTGTCAGGGTGATCTATCACCTTGCGACTAATTTGACTCCCATTATCAGTCTTCCTATCTCTCAACATTAGTGAGCTGGATTTTGGCGTTCAAGTTAGAATTACCCAACCAAAATGAATCTTCCATCCAGCCCCATAAATGTAAATTGTCCATTTTAGATGTCACTTTGCCAAGACAAACGAGTTGTGCCTCGTTTTGATATGACATGTTGGAAAAATTCAAGAGGGATTGTACTTTACCCGTTCGTGTTGAATAATAATTAAATAGAACCTGAAATTGCATACACAAATCCAATTGTCTGAGGCACAGTGATGAACTGCTGACTTTGAAACAAATATTGCCACCCTCTTATGCACGGGTTTTTCTTCTGGCAATATATTCAAAGATACAACGAACCAGAATGACAGGATGTGCACTTCTCCTTGTCAAACTCGAACTCAGAGAATCAGAAAACTATTGCCTTTGGAAGAAGATCACTTTTGGGAAAAGAGAGAGATCCACACAAATTTGTTCTTGGTTGTTATCTTGTATATCCCTTTGAGTTTTCCCGTTCATAATATATATGGGAAGACTCAAAGGTTCATTATTATGGAAAAGACGCAACTTTTTTAAGGAAAAATAGCCAAAAATGCGAGAAACCGCGCGTAACCGCTCGTAGCAATCGATCGCTAACATAGGCGATCGATCGCCTCGGGCGTAAACACTATTTTTGTTTTTTCCAGTAGATACGATCGATCGGTTTCATAGCCGATCGATCGCGGCCGGTCATCTCTCAGTTTTGCGAAAATCACAATAGATACGATCGATCGTATTTGTATCGATCGATCGCGCTATCAAACCGATCGATCGGCTCGTAATTTTCACAAAACTAATAGCCGTTTGATCAAAATCAAAGGCTCTAGATGCCACGTGCCACGTGCCACGTGCCTAGTGCAAAGTGCTAAGTGTGCCTCTAAAGCGCCACAATGCGCCCATGCCACGCGCGCGCGTGCGCTTGCGCGTGCGTGTGTGTGCACCTTTAGGTGCACCCATGAATGTGTGCACTATCAATTAGGGAGAGTCTCCACACCAATAAGATACATAAAGAGAAAGATTCTTTCCTCTTATATACCTTAACACACTCATGTGTGTTTCCTATGTGGGACTAAAAGAAAACCTCATTATAAAGGTTTTCTCTTTCTCTCCAAACTTAGCACATAACTAAACATTAATTCTAATTCAATCAATCTAAAAAATGTGGGCTTAAGATGGGCCCACTACCCATACCCAAAACCCAACATTCCCCACATGATTGAATTAGGATTAAGATAAGTACTAGGTTATCGGAATGACACAAACTCGATAAAAGAAATGAACATTTTCCAAAGGCAACAGCACACTATGTATTTGATGGTCATAGGTACCTTCCGGGTTTGAACCTCCACCTAGTTGGATATGCGCCACTCTCACAAGTCCGAAGTGAACTATGTCTTGAACTTGGACTTTAGAGCAAGAGCTTTGACATACCTAACGCATAGTATAAACTTTTTCTCTTAAGTTCTCACGGGGTAGAACGTTACGGCCATGCGCAGGTATCTCGTATTCATAAGTGTATCTTCAAATGAACCAGCCCAGGGGTCCATATTAACTGCGGCCTCACAGTAAACTCATATAGGTGACAATCTCCAAGGGTACACTGTCTGGATTATACCCTGCCATACAGGCCTTGATTTCATTAAGACATTTGTCATCCTTACCAAGACAGTTGAGTACTCTTCATCAATATGGGAAGGAGCGAATTTTAGGAGTACTCCTCTAGCCAATCATTAACTTGTTTTTCTCATTGAATCTTCTTTGTAGGATCACTACGCCGATAGATTGGGTTGCTGCTAACTATGGCTCCTGATGGGCCTTTAACCCCATTCCCCTCGATGAATTTAGGATTTGTCCTCTCGACAATCCCTTAGTGAGATGATCAGCCAAGTTATCTACTAATCTCACATAACTCAAGGTAATAACTCCTGAAGAGTTCAACTTGCGTAAGATTTTATACCTGAGTTCTATATGCCTTGAGGATTTCCCATTATGATTCTTACTGTGAACTTTAGCAATCGTTGCCGTATTGTCATAATGAATCAAAATGGCAGGAATTGGCTTATCCATCATGGGACGTTCCGTCAACAAATCCCTAAGCCATTCAGCCTCTCCTCTGGCCAATTCTAGAGCCACTAACTCTGACTCCATGGTAGACCTTGTAATTAAGGTCTGCTTGGTTGATCTCCAAGCTACCGCTCCACCACATAAAGTGAATATAAATCCACTAGTGGCCTTAGTATCTTCTGAATCTGTAATCCAGTTTGCATCACTATATCCTTCTAATACAGTGGGATTACCTGGATAACATATTCCATAGTACATTGTACCTTTAAGATATCTGAGCACCCTCTCAATGGCTTTCCAATGAGATTCATCCGGGTTTTTAGTGTATCTACTAAGTCTCCCCACAGCATATGATATATCTGGTCTACTACAATTAGCCAAATACATCAAGCTTCCAATAATTTGGGAGTACTTAAGTTGTGACACACCATCCCCACAATTTTTCCTTAACCTACTCGTAGGATCATATGGGGTATTCACAGGTTTACACTCTAAGTAACCATACTTCCTTAGAATTTTCTCCACATAATGTGATTGACTTAACACTATGCCTCCTGGAGTCCTGTGAATCTTAATGCCCAAAATCACATTTGCATGTCCAAGGTCCTTCATATCAAAATTCTTATTTAAGAAAGTTTTGGTATCTAAAATCTCATTTACATCAGAGACAAAGATAAGTATGTCATCAACATAAAGACATAAAATAATATAAGCATTATTTGTTTGTTTAAAGTAAAGACATTTATCAGTCACACAAATATTAAAACCATTAGATATAATAACATTGTCAAACCTTTCATGCCATTGTTTAGGAGCCTGCTTTAGACCATAGAGAGATTTAATCAACTTACATACTTTCTTCTCTTGACTAGGAATTACAAATCCCTCTGGCTGATCCATATATATCTCTTCCTCTAATTCACCATTCAAGAACGGTGTCTTGACATTCATTTGGTGAATTTGTAGATGATAATGGGCAGCCAGTGCTATAAGCACACGAATCGTGGTAATTCTAGTCACAGGAGAATATGTATCAAAATAATCTAGACCTTCTTTTTTACTATATCCTTTGGCAACTAGTCTTGCTTTATACTTTTCAATTGATCCATCGGGATTCAATTTCTTCTTAAAAATCCACTTGCATCCAATTGGTTTAGACCCTGGAGGTAGATCACTTAAGACCCACGTCTCATGAGCAAGTATGGAATCCATCTCACTTTGTATAGCCTCCTTCCAAAGAGGAGTATCACTAGAAGCCATAGCATCTCGATAAGTCAAAGGATCATCTCCTATTAGGTATGTATAGAAATCATCTCCAAAGTTCTTCTCAACTCTTGGTCTTTTACTCCTTCTAACCTCATCATTAGTACAAGGCACATTTGCTTCAACAATAGGACTTGATGATGTATTATGTTGGTCTTGCACTACAGCCTTTGCCTTTTCCTTCCAAGGAAAAATATTCTCATAGAATATGGCATCATCAAATTCTTTAAAAGTGTTAGGTACATAATCTGCTCGATCTGACCGTAACATCAAGAATCTATAAGCACTACTGTTTTGTGCATATCCAATAAATACACCATCAAAAGTCTTAGATCCTAATTTATTTATCTTCACATTGGGAATTTTTTACCTTAGCAAGACATCCCCACACTTTGATAAAATTTAAATTAGGCTTTCTTCCCTTCATTAATTCAAAAGGAGTTTTCTCACTACTTTTATAAGGCACTCTATTTAAGATCACACAAGCAGAAAGTAACGCTTCTCCCCACAAGTTCTTGGGTAAACCAGAACTAGAGAGCATAGAATTGATCATATCAATGAAAGTTCTATTTTTCCTTTCTGCCACTCCATTAGATTGAGGTGTATAGGGCGCTGTAGTTTCATGAATAATTCCATGATCTTCACAAAATTTGCTAAAATCAAAGGAACAATATTCTCCACCACGATCAGATCTAACTCTCTTGATCCGCCTATCCGTTTGATTTTCAACCTCATTCTTATAGATCTTAAATTTCTCAAAAGCCTCATCTTTAGTAGCAAGTAAATAAACATGGTAATATTTAGAAAAGTCATCTATAAAAGTTATAAAATATCTCTTTCCTCCTCTTGTCATATGACCATTCAATTCACATATATCACTATGAACAAGTTCTAAAAGAGATGAAGCATGATGACTAGATTTATATAGTTTCCTAGGCTGTTTAGCTTGAACACAAATTTCACATTTACCATAAGTATTCAAATCTGATTTAGGAATTAAATCAAAATTCATCATTCTTTTAACACTTTGTAAATTCACATTCCCAAGTCGACAATGCCATAAACCATGAGATTCAACATTAAACACAACATCATTCACAGAATTAAACTTAGAGTTATTACAAGCCAACACATTAAGTTTAAATAAACCATCACAAACATAGCCGTTTCCAACAAAAGTTCCATGTTTGAAAATTACAACTTTATTACACTCAAACACTAATTTAAAACCGTCTCGACTCAAAAGAACTCCACTAACAAGATTTTTCCTGACATCTGGCACATGCTGCACATTATGGAGAGACAATATGTTCCCCAAAGTGAAGTGAATATCAACTCTTCCTTCTCCATAAACTTGTGCCACCGAGGAATTGCCCATAGTCACAGTCCTTCCTCTTACTTCCTGATAGAAAGAAAATGATGAAACATTACTACATATATGGACAGTAGCCCCTGTGTCTACCCACCAATATGTAGGTTGACACGCCAAATAAATTTCAGGAAGGGTAACAACTAACCTTTCATCGGTCCTAGCAAAGCCAGTCCCAGATGTAACCACGTTAGCCTGAGAAGAGCTTGCACCATTTCTGTTTTGTTGCCCTTTCTCGTTATCCTTGCGTTCTCGGCATTGCCTTGCATAGTGTCCAACTATACCACACACATAGCAGCCCTTTTTCTTTTGGTCCTTCTGGATCTTAGCATTAAGCTTGATGTGACTCTTGTTGTTATTGTTATTCCTCTTATTGTTCTTCTTCTTACCAAACCATTTAGGACGCTGCCTTTCAATCACATTAGCATTTGCACTTGCTTCATTAGTAGAGATTACAGTCCTCTTTTGTTTCTCTCTATGTTTTTGCTCAATTTGGATAGCAACAATTAGATCATCCAAAGTCATAGCCTCTCGCTTATGCTTGAGGGTAACCTGAAAGTCACTCCATGATGGGGGAAGTTTGTCAATCAAAGCTGGAACCTGTAGTCTCTCATCTATGGGAATACCTTTCCCCATAATCTTTGCCACAAGGTTCTGTATTTCAACAACCTGGTCCCAGACAGATTTGTCCTCAACCATTTTGAAGTCAAAATATTCTCCAACCACATATTTTTCTTCTCCCACATGCTCTTTTCCAAATTTATTTTCAAGTGCTTCCCATAGTAATTTGGCAGAAGAAGTATTATAATGCAAATCATATAACTCATTACTCAATGCACTAAGAATCTGATCATGACATAAATCATTGTCTTGCTGGAATTTAGAACATGCAGATCTACCAGGTTCATACTCATCAGGATTCACAACATATTCAGGATCAGTAATCACATAAAAAATTTTAAGCGTGGTTAACCAAAATTTCATCTTATTTTGCCAACGCTTAAAATCCTTTCCATCAAATTTATCAGTCTTCAAAGATTTATCAACACCCATAATGGCAGTACAATCAACACAAAGCAAAATATCTGTTTCAAACTGTTGGAAAAATTCAAGAGGGATTGTACTTTACCCGTTCGTGTTGAATAATAATCAAATAGAACCTGAAATTGCATACACAAATCCAATTGTCCGAGGCACAGTGATGAACTGCTGACTTTGAAACAGATATTGCCACCCTCTTATGCACGATTCTGGCAATATATTCAAAGATACAACGAACCAGAATGACAGGATGTGCACTTCTCCTTGTCAAACTCGAACTCAGAGAATCAGAAAACTATTGCCTTTGGATGAACTGCTGACTTTGAAACAGATATTGCCACCCTCTTATGCACGGGTTTTCTTCTGGCAATATATTCAAAGATACAACGAACCAGAATGACAGGATGTGCACTTCTCCTTGTCAAACTCGAACTCAGAGAATCAGAAAACTATTGCCTTTGGAAGAAGATCACTTTTGGGAAAAGAGAGAGATCCACACAAATTTGTTCTTGGTTGTTATCTTGTATATCCCTTTGAGTTTTCCCGTTCATAATATATATGGGAAGACTCAAAGGTTCATTATTATGGAATAGACGCAACTTTTTTAAGGAAAAACGGCCAAAAACGCGAGAAACCGCGCGTAACCGCTCGTAGCAATCGATCGCTAACATAGGCGATCGATTGCCTCGGGCGTAAACACTATTTTTGTTTTTTCCAGTAGATACGATCGATCGTTTTCACAGCCGATCGATCGCGGTCGGTCATCTCTCAGTTTTGCGAAAATCACAGTAGATATGATCGATCGTATCGCCTGCACCGGTGTGCAGCCATGGCAAGCAACGTGGGCAACGTATGCACACGTGTGCGGCCATGACAAGCAACTTGGGGGGCAGTGACGTGCAACGTATGCGGGAAACCCCTGCACGCATGTCTATCAAACCGATCGATCGGCTCGTAATTTTCACAAAACTAATAGCTGTTTGATCAAAATCAAAGGCTCTAGATGCCACGTTCCACATGCCTAGTGCAAAGTGCTAAGTGCGCCTCTAAAGCGCCACAATGCGCCCATTCGCCCATGCCACGCGCGCGGGTGCGCGTGTGTGCACCTTTAGGTGCACCCATGAATGTGTGCACTATCAATTGGGGAGAGTCACCACACCAATAAGATACATAAAGAGAAAGATTCTTTCCTCTTATATACCTTAACACACTCATGTGTGTTTCCTATGTGGGACTAAAAGAAAACCTCATTATAAAGGTTTTCTCTTTCTCTCCAAACTTAGCACATAACTAAACATTAATTCTAATTCAATTAATCTAAAAAATGTGGGCTTAAGATGGGCCCACTACCCATACCCAAAACCCAACATGACAATCGGACTAAATCGTATGACAACACTATTGGACATGACGCAGAGATGAGGAAAAGGAATAAGGGTCACATGCACTTCTGTTCTGATGGGTATTTAACATCCAATGACCTCAAATTCTCCATTTCAAGGATATGGGAAAAAAGGTAGAGACAGGTCTACACCACCGTATCTTGAGAATGAAAATTATTTTTGCAAAAAAAAAAACAATCAAATATCATTGAGAAAGTTTCTATCAGAAAAAAAAACAAATTAAAAATTACATTCGAGATAGAAAGCATACATACTCAAAATTTCTGAGGCAATTTCAACTTATTTCGAACGGTTTCAAACTGTTTCTGTGTCAGTTTCAAAGCAGCTTCCAAGCCATTTTGGATTCACCCATTTCAAGGCTCTACGAGATATGTTATTATTTTAATTACTCGTGCAAAGGTTGCCCACTTGCCCCACAAAAAAGATCATTGACAAGGTCTTAAAATCTTTTACCGCTTTTTCTAACACACTCTAAAGAGCTTTTTTCGGTTGACTAACATCAAACACATGAAAATTTCTAAAGTAATGTACTATAGAAGGGCTAAGCTAAAACTCCTTGGTCACCTAAGCACGGATGACATAGTAGTGATATCTCTTTATGTAGAAGGTAGCAATCCTAGGGGTCGAACACGGAATAAGACAATTTGAGGTGTGGGGTTTAGAATTAAGTCTAGTTTTCAATGCTTATCAAGATTTTAAAAATCGAACCGGTCATAGACCCGGAATTCTTGCGGAGAAGGTCCAACCAGGTCAACCTGGCTGTTGACATCATATAAAAAATAGAAAAAAAATTATTTTTAAAATTTTATATGATATAAAAACTTTGTATTATCTAATGTTATCTGTGTAGCAATTTAATGAATAAAACAACCGCATTATAAAAAGTAAAACTCTTAAATAAAAAATAAATAATTATTTGAGACATATAAAGAAAAAATATGTAGTATGAGATTCTACCAAGATCGATGTCGAAAAAAATGAAAGGATGTTGCAAAGAAGAAGAAAATAAAGAAATTATGTTGAAAATAGCTTAAACCCAATCCAAACCTATATGTCATGGTTTTAAAAATCGGCCCAGCCCAAGCAGGGTAAAACTGGGTCAACTGGGTTAATCAACCCGGCCGACCCCGCTCGAAAAATCGACCGGCTCCAGTCGAACCGACCGGGCTGGTCCGGTTTTTAAAACACTGGTGCTTATGGGCACTTCTAAAAAAAAGAAACAAGAAGTTAATACTCCTGTTTTTATGCAAAAAAGTTAATATGCCATAGCGAATGAATAGCTATATATGAGAAAATGATCATTTTTTTGGCAAGGGTTTAAGGTCTACAGTTGAGAGAATGGTACAGTCAACTATTCGTTTTTATCCAATAGTAGGGCTTACATTAAGAGAATGGTAAAACTTAGTTGGGTAGTTGAGAAACCATCTCACAAGCTTCTTATGGAAGAAGCTTGTGAGATATGCTTTTCAACTATCCTGCCATTTAAATTACGTCAAATAAAGCAACTAATATGCCACAACCAGAAATTATTTGCACAATCCTCCAGGGCACCGAAGAGCCATCCATCTCAGAGATCGATGGTGCACATGCTTTAAACATGCGCTCCATAAATTAGTGCCAAACAGATAAAGCGCACATCCATAGCGCATTGATCTTGAAAATTAACTGCGTCGGTAGAAGTGGCACAAAAGGTGACATGAGTTGTCGGTTGTACCGAATAATTTCTCATCGTTCGTGATACTGTAAGGACATTTTTGGTGAAATGGCAAGAAGAAAAAAGTCTATCATGAAATGACATTAAAGTAATGTAGGAGAAGGGTTCGATGGACAATATGATATTCCCTCCGTCCGGACTAATTATCATCATAAGGATTTTCCAAATTTCAAAATCCTTATGATGATAATAATTTCACACGGAAGGAGTAATAGAAGAGTGAAAATTTTATGGGTATTTCTGCTAGAGGTTGGTCAGATGAACTCTTTTCTAGCACTAATATCATATTCTGTATAGACATTTGTGCAAGAATTTGGACTCACCAAAATTCTTTGTTTTTGTTCTCTGTCATTACAAAGAATAATACCATTACCGATGCCGACAATTAAGTCCCAATGACCATCTTGAAAAATGAGCAACAAATAAACGATTAGTACACAAGAGTTTAGGATTGGAATTGAGATACAAAAAGTTAAGAAAGGAAGAAGCTCGTTTGTTTAAGCCATATATCTTGCCACACCCATGAACCATAAATTCTGTCTGTTATGGAAGTCAAGAAAAGAAGAATACAACCTCAGAAGAGACCAAAGGAAACAAAAGTAACCACATGGTTTCATAAAAGACGTCTGCACATGGGGGCAATAGAATAACACACCAAAAGTGATAATCATCAAGAGCCAATAAGATATTTAACCATATTCCAATTCTCAGTCACTGGTCTCCACATACAAAAACAAATTCCACAGATGAAGAGGGCTTACAAACAATCAATCAGCCCTTCTTCCCATTATCATAAAGGCAATCAATATATATATCATCCATGCAAAGAACAAAATAAGAGAGAAGGCAACAAAAGAAATACAACAATGGTAATGGTAGTTTTTTTTCTTTTACTATAGCCAGAAGATGAAGATCCCTTCATATTTCAAATGATTGGGCTAGGGATAATGTTTAGACGTCTCTGTCTCTTGTGCACTCAACTGGCATTGCTGGGTACCTTGATCTATCAGTGCAATAGTTGTAAATGGTATATTTCTGCCTGACCCAGCTCAGCTTCCTGTATTGTAGACCATCAAGGTCTTGGAACTCTCTCTGGTCCCACCAGCGCTTGCCCTGGGTGGCACAGAACTTCTCATTCACTGAGGCTTCGCAACCATCAACATGGAATCCTCTGTAGGAAGCCACAAATGGAGCCTTGCTCCAGTCTGTCTTCTCAAGCCCTCCCCTTGTGGCCCAGTCATCTGCATTCCATAGGCTGGAGTAGATCTTCATTGGCTGGTTGAATGGGAACCTAATTCCCAAATCCTTGCTGTTCTTGAAAATTCTAATGGGGACATCATCCACAAAGAAGCTGGCAGGGCAATTACAATATATATAGTTTCAATTAGACATGTTCAATATTTACTTGTTAGTTGTAACTCTTTCAGTTGCAATAAAGCATAAAGATGAAAACTTAAACGTGAAAATTAATGTTTAAATTCATGTCTTTTAGTCACAATGAAACATGATAATGAAAAGGTGGCAGGATTTAAGAGACTTTTCTTAGTCACAATTAGAGGAAAATGGGAGCTTACACAATCTGGTACATGTTCCATAGGACAGAGTAGCTATGGAAGTCTGCTGTCGGATCAAACCAGAGGTAAACCCTCTGCTCTCTGTCACCCTTCCCTCCAGTGAAGACATTGGTCTGAAGAATGTAGGGCTGGCCAGTTCTATTGCCCAAGAACTCAAAATCTATCTCATCATGCTCTGAGTTTTGAGAGGATAGCTGGAGAAACCCCAAGATGTAAATAGACTGTAAAGACTTATTTCAATCAATGTAGGAATATTTACTTACATAGAATGCAGTAACAGTTCCAGCAGAATCCCCAGGAACCATCTTGATTCTCATACTGAAGTGGCCAAACAAGTATGAACCCTTGGACTGAAAACCAGTACCTATTCAGCAAGAACCCCAAATACCCAAAACCCCAGTTCAGACTTCAGACTGAGTGAATATGGGAGCTGAAAGAACAGAATTTTAATCTTGTCTGCCTACATTCTTCTTACCAGTGTACTTATCTAAAACAAGGTGGACTTCTGTGCCACCATTAAGGTATTTGATGTGATCAAAAGCCCACGTAGGCACGTAGTTTCTCCCAAATGAGACATCTATTGGCGTCCTTGGTGGAGCAGCCCAAGCAGCAGAACAAACACAAAGAAATGCTAGCAGCTGAAGATTGATAAAAGAACCCATCTCTGCAAGAGGGAAGATAATGAGAATCTTTTAGAGAAACAAAAAGGTTACTTGTTTTTGAGATAGTGAGAGCCATTGAATGGAGTGTGAAGTAGCTTTAGTCCTTCCTACCAGACCGAGATGAAGTGAGACTTGTAATGGATATTGTGATACCTACGATGGAAAGAAGACTCCTTGGCGCCTTTAAATAGGCATAGGGCTACTTGTCTTTTTCTTCTTTTCCCTCCTTTTCTTTAATACAAATTGGCGTTTTTATGATATCTCTGTCCGCAGGTCCCTCCTTTTCACAATTGATTTCTTGCTATATGCTCAAATTATTATGACCCGAAGCATCTCTCTATCTCTGTCTGCAGGAATTCAATTATTTTTTTGGAGGGATTTGTGGGGAGTGGGTGGGTTACAGACATGGAAATGAAAGTGCCGAGTTGATGTCTTCTACCAATCCTAATATGAGCTGGACCTCTTTCATGGCTCTTAACAGCCGACCTGATGTCTTCCACCAATCCTAATCTGAGCTGGACCTCTTTCATGGATCGTAACAGCCGACCTCAATTAACTCCCACTCATCCAAGATTATTGAAAATTTTCCATATTACCAGGGCAATGAGCCCGAAATGCCATATTACCTGATTTTTTTCGGTTTCATGCTATAGAACCTAGTTTCTGAACCTCGTCGTCCTATTTTACCCTCCTGAAACCCTAAATCCTAATACTTCATGTTTTACCCGCCCTGAGCCATGCACCATTTCACACAAGCTTCCCCTGCAGTGATTATATGGTGAGGAAGTTCCCCTTTCGCCGGCCGATATCCCCAAACATTATTACACAAAAGTTTATTACACAATCATATCTAAATGAGATGATAAATTTGCAAAGAATGATCATGTGGTAAAGCCATTATTATTCTGCTTCATTTTTTTCTTCATTCTTCTTTTAAAATTATTCATCCCCACTTTGTGGTGTCTCAAGATCTTAAGCTATCATCATGAAAAGAAAGATGAGGAAAAATAAAGATAAACACAAAAAGAATCGTTGAACACGGATCAGAAATAAGGGATATATGACGAGATTGAATGTTGCCCTCAAATCATGTCCTCAATTACACGATAGCACTGCTATTGTGTCTTAAATACACGATAGAATTGCTATCGTATAGTCGATTACACGATAACAGGGCTATTGTGTAATTGACTACATGATAGCAATAACAAATAATATGCAAATTAAACATAGGAATTAAGCGTGTATTAAACACATGATACCACTGCTATCGTGTCCTCGAATATATGATAGAACTAGTATTGTATACTCGATGACACGATATCAGTGGTATCGTATCCTCATATACATGGTAGCACTGCTATTGTCTCCTCGAATACATGATAGTATTGCTGTCGTGTGCTTGGGCAATGCTATTGTGTCATCGAGGATATGATAGGAGAAAAGTCGTATCATCAAAGACATGATCACATGATCCCTCAAATATATTGTGTGTATGACGTAATAAAGGAAATTTAAATGTGCATTTTGCAATTTGTATTGTGTATTTTTAATTTCAAGTAACAACAGTGAGTCGTGCCCTCCAAGACACGATCATTCAAATATAGACTCGATAAACTTGTATCCCATATGTTGAATAACATGACTAATAAAAAAACATGTTGACTGGTATTTCATACAAATGTATTGTTTCGGAATTTGACCGTTGAGGCTTTCATGACACGCTTCACGACCTAAACATTCGATGACACGATAGCAGATAGGCTTTCATGACCGTCGAGGCAGTAAGTCTTCGTGTAGTACCACTTCTCATAATATAGCATTGGGTCCAAACTCTTGTAATCAATTGACGCTATAATATGTTTACAAGGAAGTCTTATGCTTTGAAACTCTTTGAATGTGCATGTATTCTTTAGAAGGTTTACGTAGTCATGAGAAAGCACATGTCCAATAATTAACATTATGTATAATTGTGTATTTTAAGACACGACCCGAAACAAGTCGTACTTCATTTATGATAATTAAGTAATGAACACATTGAATGTATTACATGGTGGAGAGAATTCACTTGAAATTCATACAATGATATGGCCTGCACTCAAGCTGTGCAACTCTGATCCCTTTTATCATTTATGTATTTCTGGGCATATTTAATTAAGGGATTTGTTAGTTGTTGGCCTTCGTATTTGCATCTCTCAAAGTGAGCTGGAGTGTTGGCATGCATTTGCACAATCAATCTAGTGATTGGTCAGCTCTGTGTCTTCAAGAACATACTGTTCGCACTCTCCAATCTGCTTGAGGTGAGAGTACCATATCTTCTACCAGGGAATTCAACATTAGCTCAGTTTTTATAGTTGATATTATTAATGTATTTGAATGCCACCACATTGTGTTGCTTAATTTGTTCTATGACCTCATCAAAATCTAATCTTCTGAATGTTTGAACCGCTCTGAATAAGAGGTTTTTTCAACTGTCTGTCTTTTCATTTATCTAGGATGTTATGTCCTATATGTGGAGGCAAAACCCATGATGATCCTTCGAGGAAGACATCAGAGATTGCTTTGAGAAGTCCTTTATGTCTCTAAAAAACAAAAACAATTATGTCTAGTCTTGAGTACGGTTCCATGAAAAGAAAATTACGAATTAACTTGATGAACCACGTCCTGAAAATAACATAATAAGTCTCTGATGTCTGAAAAACACATAGGCTAAGAACTGTGTGAGAAAAATACGACTGCAGTTATCATAATAAGTCATTGTAGTCATGTCATCGAAGATACAACTCCTGCTAACAAATACATGACAGTGTGCCCATGTCGTGTAATTGTGAACATGATATGCAGTGCTATCGTGTCATTGAGGACACTACTCTTGGATATCGTGTTCACAATGACATAACTACAATCAATAATTGTTCTTCAACTTACCAAGTGTTTCTTGTTTCTGCCTCAACAATAACATATGCAACGCACACCATTTATTGATTACCATCAATGGTTGTAGAAATCAATAGACATCTAGGATATTTTCCTTTTAACAATGTTCCATCACACAGTTAAGAGAGGCCTAAGTGAACTTCTAAAAGCTCTTGCAACGGGGCCAAACATCCAAAACACACGACCGTATCTGCCTAACTCTATTTCAGGTATATCACAGAACATTTTCATAATTACGTAGATTATTGGATTAGACATTTCTAGTTCCTTGCCGTATGGCAGCAAAATGCAATATGAATCATCTGGGTTGCCATCAATCAACTCCAATAAATCTTATTTCACCTGCCATGCTTTCTTATAGTTGACTATGATGCCCCAATGTTTCTCAATGTACCTTATGATATTCTCTGGTGTGATAGTATTGAACTCCTTATTTAGGCCATGACATTTCCTTGCAATCTATAGGTGTGAACCTAAATGATGATCTTTCGTTGTCTTGCCCCAAAATTCTTGACCTCGATCAGAGTGCAGAAGCAACCAAAATACCAAAACATAGAGGCCATAAACCTTGAGCGTGTGACCGAATACTCGATCACAATCATCAATTGCACCATCACAAAAGGATGTACAACCGACGTCGTCTCTTCAGTCATTCAGTCTCAAATTAAAACATTGGTAATATAATAAAATAAAAATGAAGATCCTACTTAAACTTATTACAACTGATAAAATCAACAGTGAACAACAATAAAGATAAATAATCCTGGCACACACTTGGCCAACAATTCATAATAGCTCAATAGAACAAAACAAATAACTTCAATTTTTAAAACTGCACAACTAGCCAACTGTCGCAACCTCGACTTGCTCTGCTTCACTCTCTTTTAATGCTTGCTTCAGAGGATGCATGAGTATTCCGAAGAAATACCCAGTATGTTGCAAAAACCCACAAAGGATATATATAAAATTAATAATAATGAAGCAAAGATCATAATGTGAAGTTGAATACTTACCATATCAGGGAAGAATCATAAAGATCAACTTACCTGAACAATGACCATACTCAAAGTGACATCGACTCAAAATATGGAACATTAGGAATAATAATCCACGACTCCGAACATCCAAAGTGTAAGGAGAAATATCAGCAAATTTGACTCTTGACATCCATAGTGTTTGGAGATTTCAATTTTTGCTCTCAGATCTTTCCACTTCCCGTGTAGATACATACCAGAATATCCTAGAGGTTCTCTGTTTGGAACCTGACCATGCATCCAGGGATGCTGGCCCCATCGGTGCTTATGGCCACAATGAGTAGAGATTGCAAACTTTTCGTAATATCATACAGTCTAAAACGTACGTGTGCCTTCATTGGCTGAACTACAAAGGTTTAATAAAAATTGGAGATCACTATGGATCTAGCAATGGCTCGTTAGCATACTATGATTCCACCTCAGAGAGATCTTTACTAGAACTCTTAGTGGAGAAGCAATTTACATGGAACTAAATAAAGTTTTCAACAACTTAGATTGTATCAATCAAAGAGTCAATCGATCATCTTTCAGTATTTGACTCACAGAGGAGTACCAACGGGATTTCAATATCTTAATCAGTATCTGACTCACAAAGGAGTAATCACATAAATTCACTATTTCCATCACTAGATGACTCACAATAGAAGGGTCAACGGATAATCAATACACTGAATACCTTCACTGTGCGTAGCCCTAGATAAGACAATCCCCAGAATCAATTGACACCACGATTCACATGTCATAATGCAAACAAGATGGTAGGATTCAAGAGTTCGAACCCTAATCGAAAACTTCATGGACTCAAAACTGTTTACGAAAGCTCAAGACTTGTGGTACACAGCACCACTTAGGTTAATTCGACTCTAACAACCCTTTTTACTTGCATTACTGATATTGTAATCATTACTATCCTAGTATTACAGTATGTTATAAGGCTAATAATACCATAATTGACCATATCTTACGGTCTTAGTAGGTATTAGTGATTTAAATCTCTAAACACTGTGTACTGTTATAAGCACAACAGTCCACTTCCGACAACCACCACAATCTATACAATGATTATCATGTTCTGAAATTTTGACAGTAAGTAGCCCTGGGTGTCTAGTTTTTAACCCAACAAACATAATATTTTTATGAATTTTTTGTAATTAGTTATCAATTTTTTATTACCGCCAGTCGGCGAAGAAACAGTTCTGGCTGAGAGCAATTAACTAATGGTAAATACCTACTACAATGATTAATACCATTTTACTAACATTAATTACTCACCTCCTAAGCATTTTACAAAACTCAAATATTTTTGAATTTATATAGTTTCCTTCATCTTAAGGTGTGCTCTTCCAAACCGATTAGTTTATACACAAGTTATCTCCATAATACCCATATTAACTAAAGGAGACAAGCATTCACAGACATGGGTACGAACCAGCAACATACTGACATGACCTCATGACACTATTTTGAAACATCAGAAGGTATGGACACATGGATTTCCATGAATTGAAGCAATATTTCATATATGACTCACGATTAGGGTTAATTACCCGATGTAGAACATACCTGTTATAGGAATCGATGTAATTGACCAATAAAGATGCCAACTTTAATTGGATAGAACATAATATGGAATACAACAGCATGAAACGACATATTTTCAATGATCAAACATGATGGGGATGTCTCCTAAGCACTAGCACGTGAAGGTTTAATGTACAACGATCATAGGAGTGCGATTAACCATGCACATGACACATAGATCGGTGCTTTATCCAAGAACCAATACTAAAATCAATATAAACAACAATTTCGATCTATGAAATCAATCATCATCACATTCAATATGTTGACATACTTATTTCAGATTCAAATAGACAAGAACGTAGGGAAAAATCATCCTACCTCGAGAATGAATGATCCGATTGGTTCCACTCGCAGGACTAGCACTTCTCCTTGCGATGTCTTCTTTGCTTCGACAATCCAATGCAAATTAGGACAATGAATATAAAGAATTAAGGTACTGATTTGTGAGAATAGGGTGGAGAAGATGAAGAAGAAATAAATATAAAGAACTAAGGTACTGATTTGTGAGAATAGGGAGGAGAAGATGAAGAAGAAAGAAGTCACTCAAGCACACACAAGAGGAGACGCGCCAAAGAAGTGGCCGGCCCTCCTAATGTGAAGCTTAAATAGGTAGTTCCCTATTCCAAGCATGCTTCCATCTCAACCCTTGACCTCTATCCCATTCTAGATCACAGCCGTCCCAATTTCAAAACCTCTTCCAATTGCCAAAGACGTGATCCCCCAATTAGATCCTAAATCAGTTAGGGTTTCCCCTCAATTAAGGAGTCTAAATCTCCCAATTCGGTTACAACAACCACTTATGGCAGTTTCCTACTTCCCTCTTTCCAAATGGATGCCCATTTCAAATTTGGCATTAACTCTGATTGGCTAGGGGATATCTAGGAATTAATCTCAATTAATTACAATTGATTATCCCCAAGTTTACCATAACTAACTTAGGTAATATCTTTTTTCTTTTTAATACAATCTCCATCAGTTTACCAAAAAGGAATCAAATTCAAATCCTTTCCACGATATTCTCCCTCGTCCAACTAATCAATCATGACATGTCGCCCACATGCACACGGCCCTAGGCACTGTGTCCACGTGGCTCTGACTCTCAGGTACTCTGCGTCTGGTGCGTAGATCTCAGATGAATGACTTTGATGTCCCACGAACGTGATGTGCCACTCCGCCCTGCACAACTCCTACACCACACAACTAACCCAACTCGTCTCAACCATAAGAGTAATCCACATGTGACATCGCCCTGCTCTGGCGCCCAGGTGACCCTGACGTCCAAGTGACCCTAGCACCCAGCGCATCTGTTGTCCATTGTTTCTCCGGCTTTTGATACACGTGCAATTACTTACCAAATATAACATCACACATTACGATGATCCAATTTAATAAATCAAGATACTCAACGAGTTGAGACACTTTGCACTCGCACCCAGGCGCCTGGTCCCCACTCTTGGCGTCAGGTGCACTCAGCCCCTGGCTCCAAGCTAGCCTCAATGCCAAATTGATGTCACATTTAGAAAACATACCAATTTTTCGGGTGATACATTCGTTTCCAGTTTTATGTCACATGTATGCTCAACCTCCCTCTTTGTGATGCTAACAACGTCTGACTTGTTTGACGTTCGAGTATACCACTTGCATCTATTCTCATTGTACTTTGTAGCAAATGTATCATTGTTCTCATCAACTACAGTATAAGTGAACCTCTTCTTTATTGCCAAATCAACAATAGTTCTCTTGAAATGTTTGATGCTTTCCAACCAAGCTCATAACATAAGAAGAACCTCGTAGTCAGTTGCTTGCAAACTATCACTCAACATCACCTCCTCCTCGTATGTCTCTACCTACTCATCCAAATTATACTTAATGCCACAATCCCAACCTCCATCTTCTTCAATATGAATAAACTTTGCGTCCAATGATTCCTGATTATCAGATACAACAACATTCTTCCCTTTCGACGTGGATGGTTTTGTAGTAGCCACATTTAGAAATTATTCATACTCGGAGTAATCGATTTGTAGTTGTCCCATGTCCAACTTAGGGGCTTGTTTTTGTAGAGGTAACAACCATTCATTCCCTGACTATGGATCGCTAGTATCAATAAATTCTTTGTCTCCATCAGCACCTTCATTTGAAAATTTCTCATCATTTTTAAATTGCTCATTCTCTTCATTTATTATTTTTGGTTCTTCTCCCATACTATATTAGATCCAACCTCTTGAGTAGTAAATGTCCTCACAATTTCATTACTTTCTCCCTAACTATAAGATATGAAGAGGGTATATCAGTATGAGTTGTGTAGACAAATACATGAATGTAAGAATATTGTGTAATCACTTACATGATATCCTACAACTGTAATCGCATTGCTATCATGTAATCGAGGACACGGTACCATCTGAGACATGGTAGCTGGCAAGAAGGGCAATTTTGGAATTTGACCTTCAAGGCTTCCATGGCACGCTTCATTGCCCAAACACACATAGCAAATAACACTGCTATCATGTATTTGATAACTTGAATAGTTATGCCACATATGATGCAAAATTTTGTTCACGATACTGCTTTCGTGTATTGGAGGACATGATAGCAAATATCATTGCTATTGTGTATTTGATAACTTGAAGTGTCGTGTCACAGTTGATGCAAAATTGTGTTCCTACCTTGTTGTTCTAAATACAAGCTCCAATTGTTTCCTTCATGCACCTCATGATGATTGCAGGTCATCATATGTCAAGTGAACAGGTTGATCTAATGGGAATATCATCTCCTTATTGACACGGGAAGTCCTATCTACATACAACTCTAACACTTCCCTCCTTGCTTTCTTATAAATATAAAAGACACTTTTCAGATCTTCATCATCTCCTAGGATGTATGATATGCATGGAGACACTGATGGAACTAGATATTTGAGGGATAGGTTGCCCATTGCAAACTTAAATCTTAATCTTTGTTCAACTTGAACCAATAGATCTAAGAATTTCACTCGTGTGTCAATGATCACCAGCTTCACTTTCCCACCTACATACTCATGAGGACTTCCAAATAATCCATCATAGTGTGGACAAACAACCACTTTTTTCATTACTACCAGTCACCCCATAAGATCAGAAAGACGAAATATTATCACAAAAACATAATATCTACAATTCAAATATCGTGTATTCACTATCATGAAGTCGTGTTCACCACATGCTTAATTCATTGACATTGGAGTCACTAAAAATTCATCATCCACACTACAAGTTGTGTAAATTTTTTTAGGATATCCTCATAGGAAGAAAGAGGAGAAAAAATAAATAAAAAAGAGCGCAAAAAGAATGGGAAAAAATAGATAATTGTGTCATCATATAATCGAGGACACGATAGCACTACTATTATGTTTAAATACACGATTTGAGGGCAACATTCAATCTAGTTATATCTCCCTTATTTCTTATCTGTTTTTTCCCATTATCTTTGTGTTATTCTATATTTTTATCCTATTTCTTCCTATTAGGATATCTCGAATTTCTTGAGACATCTTCTTGTGGGGATGATGAATTTAAAAAGAGTACTTTGCCACTTGGCCAGAAGTACTTTTGGGCGCAAAATTTTAACCTTCTTCGTTCCCAAAATGTGTGAATAAAAAAATAATGATTCTGAGTTGTCAAACCACTTCCACAATAAAATGAAGAGGTTGTAAAAGAACTTTTTCTGCCTGCTCGCAAGTAGAAGGGGTCGTCTCACCTGAGAGAGTTGCCAAAAATATTTGTGCTTGCCACACAACTCCGTCTCTCCACCAGCAAGCCTCTGCCTCTAACAGGGAACTTCCTCGTCTTATGATCATCGCAGGGAAAGCTTGTGTGAAATGGGGTGTCGCTCAGGGCAGGTAAAACATAAAATATTAGGGTTTAGGGTTTTTGGAGGGTAAAATAAGAAGATCAAGTCCTGAAACCAAGTTATATGGCATGTGACTGGAAAATCAGGTAATATGGCATTCCAGGTTCATTGGCCAGGTAATATGGAAAAATCTCAAGATTCTTCCCAGGGCTTTTCAAAGGAAAGATCAGTGAAATCAGTATGGAGAAAATAAGTCATGCAAAAGTTCTGCATTACTATACATAGTAGTATAGCCATGATAACTCTACTCAATCAATGTGGGTATCATGTACCATGAAGTTGTTATTTCTCTAATCTTCCGAGTTCACCATCAATTTAGGAAATCATTCATGTCATGGAATGGTATGTTTGTAAGCTAATTAGCAAAATCGGCAAAGTTCATTTAATTCATGCTAGGCATGCAATTAGAGCTTACTTTACAACTATGTATGCATTTTAGCTACCTCATTCATGTTTCATGGCCTTCTTTAATCTAAAATTTAACAAAAGAAATTGGGTTATGCAACCATTTTCTTTATAAGGAGGGGAATCGACCTCTTAGAGCACCATATCCCGCTGCCAACCCACTCTGGCACATTCGAGACCACCCTTCGCAGCTTATTTCATAAGATGCCCCCTACACATGTAGTGACAACGTCAGATAATAATTATCTCACAATATGGGCACTACTGGGGCCTATTTTGGTTCAAATGAAATAGGGGCCTACACATGTATTATACTAGTGAAAACGTACTTCTAGCTCAACCTGAGAAAGTTTCTCATGTTGATTTCAAAATATGGGCTCTACTATTATTTGTGAAATCGACACCAATAATAATAATGGGCCCATAAATTTTGGGATCCATTTGGACATGTGTGTATCCTTCATCATAGTACTTCAATTTCACCATTAAATCAACCGTCGAGATTGCATTTTCCAAATTTTTCCTTATTGTAAAAAGTGGGACCAAATAGGATGTGATAATCAATTTTTATAATCAGAAATTATTGGGTACAACTGCCTGATGAGGTCACTTTTATGCTAGGGAACTTAGAAGCAGTCGATCTCTAGGGTCAACCGCATACACACTTTACATGTGCGCTCTAGCTGTTTGATGTCTGGAGTAACACCCAATAATTTCTCCTATGATAACCGGGTATACCAAATCCGGGTTATCCATGGGAGTGTACCACCTCTCATTGTTTTTATGCATGCATCTAGCCTCACCAGGCTCCATGACCATGTACACGGGGGTACTAGTATGTTGCAAACATAGTATGCCGTCCTCTATGTGCCATACTGGAGTCCCTGTATATGTACCATGGTCATGGACTAGCCCTGGAACCGAGTCAGAAAATTATTTGTTCTTAGACCTCTTAACCTTTGGTAATATTGTTCTTACAGAGAAAATATTTTAGAAACATCAGAAAAACCCTGCTGTTAACAAAGCAGTTAATAGCTACTTTCAAATGACAAAAATACTCTTTTTGATTTATTTCTTTGATCTTGGAGATTACTATAGGTTCCAAAAAAGCACTTTCTTTGACTCATGTTTTCGGCAGCGTTCTGATCGGCATATCGCGTATTATGTTTGATATGTACTTCTGAACTTGACCAAGTCGTGGATGTCATATTGAACCTCCGTTCATACAACAAGGTAAGATATGAATTCTTGACAAGCTTCAATGTTTTATTTCCTGAACTAGTTCAATGAATCTGTCAGACATAACTTCACTTAGAGAGGTTTGATTGGTGCATCAATTGGAGCGCTTGATTCATATTTTTGAACTTCATGAAATAGTGGGAAGCTGTATTAAACTTGATTTCAAATAATTAGGATTTCAGACAAGCGTCAGTGTTTTGACGAGATTCAGTACTTTATTCCTAACTAGTTAACGGTAAAGACAGCCATAACTTGGGCTAGAGAGAACTGCTTGGCAGTTGGCACGTTGCATGGTGCATGTGATCCACATTTATGAACTTAATAGTCATACATTATAGTAAACATCATCCATGCAGGGTATTGTGTGATTCTAGACGAGCTTTTGTGCTTAGTTCCTAAATTACTTCAAAGAATTAGATGGCCATCGACTTAAGAATTAGTCGGAGGACGTTGAAGTCGTGCAAGGCATTGTGCGGATTCATGATGACATTCAGTGCTTCGTTCATAACCTACCTAGTTCAACGACTTAGACGATCATAACATGAACTAGAGAAGTCTGAATGGTGTGTTATTTTGTGCATTTGATTTGCATTTTGCATGGGGCTGTGTGGAAACCACTCATTGGGTTATGCCGTCCTGAGCCCTGAGGGCACCGAGAGGTTGGAGACTTGTAGCATTACATGTAACTCCATTTTAGTTTTCTTCTTCCTTCATAAATTCTCTTGAATGTGTCCAATCAGTTGAAAGAAGTCAAGTAACGAACTGATACAATGCCTCTGGTTGTTTCATGAGTCTATGTTTTTTACTGAAAATTTTTGCTCTAATTTCAAGGCCAATTTGTGTCTAACTAAGCCTGAGTCATTAGACTGATCTTTTTGCTTGGTACGTATTAAATAGGCTACCGGTTGTTAGGCAACAGCCCAGGAAGCGGTGGTTTGGCTCCAGGAAGGATGATGGGAATGGCCAACTGATTCATGCATTGCACTAAGCATGTGATTGGTTTGCTACAATGTGAATCCCTGCACATGCATTGCACTAAGCATGCAGCTTCGAAGTCTCTTAGCTGGACTCATGAAAATGAAGGCCCAACCACTTTACGCCATGCCAGCCAGGTAACTTTTTCAAGCAAGTAGAGATTTTTACAATTTCACCCCTTTGTATTGTCCTTTGGGATGAAGAGTCACCACCCCACGGTTTAGCTACCCTTACGCCCCCTATACACAAACGGTGGATAACGATGGTCTGTAAATACACGGACGGTGGATATCCACCCACCGTGTAAAGGGCTGGGCTTGCTAAACCGTAGGGTGGCAAACTACTCATCCTTGTCCTTGAGCCTCACTGATTATTTTGTTCTTTCTGATACATAGCCTCACACATTACTCCTTTGGTGGTAGTGTCCCCAATTTTGTGGTGATTCATGTCATTGCATTGCATAAGGCAGAAAGCTTGTGACTGGAAATCTCTTCCTTCCAAACGAGATTCCCACCAAAACTGATACAGCCTCTTTATATGGAAAGAACTGCTTATAGCTTTTTAACTACAGAATAAATTCGTTAAAATAAAAGTTCAAACTTTTTTGCGACGATCTTAAGTGCAACTAATTGGATTTTTACTGGTCAGGCTAGGGGTCCCACAGTTCCCATTGTCACATAGTGTGTGAAGATGTGCGTGCCTTACCTACAGAAAAGTATAATAATCACCTATCGGATTTTTTTATCAGTAAATTATGAACTGCATTAGCTCAAAAGAAAGGTGCAAAGGACCCGGGGATACAACAAAAAAGGAAACCCTCCTCAAAAGACAATTCGAAAAACAAGGCATAAGAAAATTAAGACAACCAGAATAAGGTTCTAGAAAATTTTGTTCTTACGACCAACCCTCTTGTTCACTTCTTGTTTTTGTTCTCAGATGAATGGGCCAAATGATCAGCGCAATGTAACCTTGAATTCATCATTTCATTGAAATCCAAATTGTGTTCTCGCCTATAACTTGTTAAAAGAATTTGAAGACTCAACGAATATTCCTAGTGGCCTATGCCAAGGGACCCCTTGCACTAGAAACCTTCCCGACTGCAAGAGGATTGGCTAAGTTGGTGGAACACCAAGTTCAAACTTCTCAAGTTTTTCTGTGCAATATTTACAAGTTGAAGAAGAGGAATCGCAATTGGGATATTGACACCATTGCCGTCATTTCATAGGAACTTTATCTTGTTTGGCAAGCGGGAGAACAGAGTATTAGCCACCAATGCATCTATTTAAATTAAGGATGAGTATTTCACCACCTCACGTTTTAGCCAACCCACCCCTCACATGGTCGGTGGGTATCCACCATCAGTGTATTTTCAGACAGACATTAACTGTCTGTGTATAGGTGGGGTGGGCTGGCTGGACCGTTGGGTAATGGTTCCACACATGGCTCCAGAATATCTGTCATGAAGTTACTACCTGTGGTCGAAAAAAGTAGGCACATTGTCCTTCTTTCTGTGTCTGCAAAAACAGGTACAGTGTGCTTCTTTCTCATGTTTCAGAAGCCTTTTTCCATTGGGAAATGATATTTGTACAACAGATTCCTACACATTTTCCATACACAGCTGATGTGTATGGAAATGAGCGGGTGAGCTGATGTGACATCATCCCACATGAGTTCACCCACTCATTTCCATACACCTCAGCTGTGTATGGAAATGTGTAGGAATCTGCTGTAGGGTTATCACTGCCCTTTTCCATTGGAGGGCCAACATTATCATGTTCCTTCTTAGCCACGTGGTTCCCACTCGCATAAAAAATCAAACAATGTACTTTTTCTTTTCCCGATGGAGGATTACATTTCATCTAAAAGCTATAATGTAGGTGACAGAAAATTTCACACATAAAACACGTAATTAGAAATAAAAAACTGTAATGTAGGAGACAGAAAATTTTGCACCTAAAACACGCAATTAGAAATCAAAAAGATAAATTTCATCAAAAAGCTATAATGTAGGTGACGGAAATATTCACACAACACAGTAATTAGAAATCATAAACTGTAATGTAGGTGGGAGAAATTTTTACACATAAAACACACGATTAGAAATCAAAATGCTGTAATGTAGAACATTTTACATATAAAACAAATAATAGAAGAGGACAAACCTAGTTATCTAGCAACCTTTAAAATTAATCGTCTTTAAAATAACCAACGCCCAAACTATCAGTTTCCAATCTAAACTGGAGCATGTTTCAATTAATAGCCAGATCATATGCATGCAAAACTTTTGGGATGTGTAGTGACTAGGGGTAGAGGTTTGAAGAACAGCAATATGGAAAAGGTCAATCAAAACATGTATGATTAAAAAAATAGCTTCTCATAGTAAAGAATACAATACCAAATAGGAGAGGGAAAAATTAAAAAAAAAACTAAAAAGCATATTATCTAGGAATCTTTTGCTGTTCCAGAATAACGTTTAAGATTTTACCAGGGACATAAATTCTCTTCTTTACTGTCATCCCAACTAAATAACGAGAGAGCTTCTCATCTAAAGAAGCAAATCTGTAAGCATCTTCCTCAGTGCATGTCTCCTCTACTTGGATGGTACCCCTTGTTTTTCCATTAATTTGAATAGGCAGTACCACTTGAGATTCTTTCAAAAACTCAACCTTAGCCTGCAACAAGAAAAAGGACTAAGAGTGAAGACCTTTTCATATGTAATACTTTGCCATTTATGGCAGCATATCCATGCAGTCTATGTAATTTGTAAATTCGACAATATCTTCATATCCACATTAATTTTGGAGGTAAAACTAAAGGTCACTCAGCCAAGAGGTCCACTTTACCCAGCCGTGGGTACACAGCAAACAAGCAACAATTACACTTACTCTTGTCCTATTTAAGAACAGCTATAAAGGGAAAGGGAACTTCAGATAGGTGTTCCACTTTTCCCCACCCGTATACACACCAAACGTATGCTACAAGAGTATGAACTTTTCACTTTTAAGTGATCGCGGGCAGCAAGTTTTGAAAGGGAAAGACGGGAAATCTAGGGTTAGAAACGAAGAAGAAGATGAAAAATAAAAGGTTAAAACCTTGAACTCCACCAAGCATTTCTGCCTGAATCCACCGAACGGAAGGCTATCGGAATCCACCGACAGTTGTAGTAGGAATCCACCGATTATAGCAAGCTCTCTCCAGGTAGATTTTTTCTCCAAATCATAAACTAAGTTTTTATTAATCACTTAGCCTTCTTATATAGGCTTTACAATAAGAGTCCTAATTTGGAGAAAAAATCCCTGATCTTCTTAAATAAAATCAATCCTAATAAAAATCTTACTTAAATAAAACTATTCTGAAAATCCTTATGGGGCCCACTATGGCTCCGCATCAATAAGAATAGCAAAATCACTTACATTCTGATACAGCCTCGTATGCTTAATCTTCTGTCACCATTATTTAACTAAAAATTTGAAGTTGTCATAGAACTAATTACTGCAAGCATTAATTTCAAAAAAAAAATTACTGCGAGTAGAAAGTCAAACATCATGATCAATGCTGCTTGTTCTCTTAAGGAGTAGCTTTATGATTTTACATTGTCACTTTTTCCAACCATTAGCATCACTGGAAAGTGCAAGCTGTGTCTACTGGTTTTCCCTAACTTGGTATGACTATAAATTTGAAAGACACTGTATCCCGCATTGTATCCCTGAGTGGACTCATTGACTTTTATCCGGGCATAATAACTCAACTCATTTAGATTGTGAACTAACGTTATACACTATGTTAGATTATAGTAACAGCACCAATCCTTCCCTTGATTTTCTTCTACTCCATGTGTCTGCAGTGTGCAAGTCTGTGGTATTCAATTTCAAACGACCTATAATGAGGTTTGTATCTGCGTGCTACCATCCAAAACACCTAATCCGATAATATGAACCTAAAATATAAAAGAAATCAGACCATTCATAAATGCTGCATATGTGTAGTAGTCAAGGCAAGATGACTTTGAGATGTGGATCCTATAAAATGTGGTTAAGGCGAACAGGAGACACCTAGGGGTTGGCCATTGTTCTAAATCATAAGAAAGCATAAAACACAGAGCAGAGATAGCTTCAATTATCTTCAGAATGTGCCTAGATTCGCCAAAGCAAGCTAAAAATATAATTCCAACACTTATCCTAGTTGCCAGAGTTCAACAAAACAGACTCACGTGTTACAAGAACAAGGCATTATGGTGAAAAGACGCATAAAAAATTGATTGCTTAATGCATAAGACTGACCAGATGACTTCATGCATAAGAAGCTGATATTGCTCTTATGCCGCATATTAATACTAAAAGGAATGGGAACAACATTAGCCTTTCTGGGCAGTTACGCTTCTTGAAAGAGGACATATAAACGGTTCTAGTATCCTTCCAGTCTCACTTGAGCTCATAGTAGAGAGTCGAGACTCTTCATCTAAAATCGTTCTAACCATGTCATCTATGTCTTTATACAAATGCATAAAGGCAGACAACTTGGATTTAACAATCTTTTTTCAAAAACTCTATTTGTACCTCTGGAAATTGCTCATAGGCCAATGAGTTTGTGTGCCCAAGGCGTGACCAAAGCTCCTCAGCCATGTGTGGTGCATACGGTGAAAGCAACAGAACAAATGCTTCAATTACTGCTCTTGGATGATTATCCCACTAGAAAAAGAAGGAAATAAATAAAAGAAAGAATGAAACTAATATAGTTCAAGCTAAAAATTTTCATAAAGCATCAGAAACTATAACCAGTGATTATATTCGCGAATAATGATAGTGATGTCCAGGAAAACTCAAATGTGGGAGTAAGAAACCTTGTATGCAGCGTTAATAAATTCCATCATTGCTGCAATTCCCGTATTAAACCTTGTTCCTTCTATTTCCTCATTTACCTACAAAACACACAATATTCCGACTCAAATATTATATTCAGAGGCATAAACTATGAAACACCACACATCTTATCTCTATTTGGGCAAAAAATGGAAGATAATTTAATTCGCTATGGTAACATAATGAATATACAATCTATATTTAGATATGATTTGCTAGTAAAAACAGAATATCAAATTGTTTCTACTGTCCACACAGCCGTACAAGGGAAGAATATAGCCAGCATAGAAGGAAAAAATATAGTAAATTAAGATTCAATGACCTTTGCTATGCATTTGTGGAGCAAACGAAGCTGTCCCAAAGTAGGTCTATCATCAACCACAACTGTTCCATCTTTGTATGATCCATCAGGCATAGGAGGACCAATAATCAACCTCCAAGTCCGTCCCAGGAAACGATGTACACCATCAATACCAGTGGAACTCCAAGGTTTTGAGTCTCTAATCCATCAAGAAAGGCAATATTAATCACGGTTCAGAAATCCATCAGTAAACATTTAGGGGGAAAAACTACCTCAATGGTCCCATAAACATTTCATAAAGACGGAGAGAGTCAGCACCATATTCTGATACTACATCATCAGGATTAACAACATTTCCCCTGCTTTTACTCATTTTATGAGCCCTTGCTATAACGCGAATGCCTGGATTGTCTTTCAAAGCAAAGAAGTCACCAGACTTTATGACCTAAAGATGCGCAATAGTCAAACTCACCATTATTATGGCCAAATAAGAACATTATATGGAATTTTATAAAAGAAACAACCTTCTCCTCTGGTACTCTTTCTTGAGATAGCTCGCTCTTGCTTTCAGTAGAATCAGCTGAAATTGTTCGACCTTCTTGATCTTTGTATATTGTGTACTCAACCTGCCCTTCAAACCGTTATAATCTTAATTCAATTATCCAATATCACCTTTAATGATAAAAAAGGTATACACCTTGCACTCAAATTATATACTTACCTCCCCAAGTATAAGCCCTTGATTTATAAGGCATTGAAAAGGCTCTCTTGTTGAGACGACACCAATATCATACAGTACCTGAAATGATGGCTAACTTTTGAGAACATCCAACAAAATCAGTAACTTCAAATTATTAACCCATGGTAGTTACATAATGACAAGTGGCATCAATTAATTCCTCCATATTAGAACGAGGCATTGAGGAAAACCTTATGCCAAAACCTAGCATAAAGTAAGTGCAGGACTGAATGCTCTGCACCACCAACATACACGTCTACAGGTCCCCAGTACCTGCAAATTAGACATAATAAGAAATTTATAAACATCAATTCAGTGATAGCATATAAAACGTTCCAAAAGCAAATGCGTGTGTGAGGCTGCACTAACCTTTCTTTCGACTTATCTACCAATTCCTTGAAATTTTTTGGGTCCATAAACCGCAAGTAATACCTGCGCCCATGTGCACCATGAGCATTTTTATCGAAGGACCAATAGTTCCAATATGTCCATGATGGTCTTATTTTAGCTTGTTAAAAATAACAAATTACCAGCAAGAACCAGCCCACTGCGGCATCGTGCTAGTTTCTCTTGATGCTGGCTTCCCGCTCACTGGATCTAGGGTTTTAACCTGAAGAAAGATAAGAGAATCAAAACTAACTATTTTCTTGAGGCTTATTTAAGCTTTAAGAAAAGGTATGACCTGCAAACAACCTCCAGGATAACAAGATAAATATCCGTTTATTTGAACTACCAAAACAAAGCACTGAAGGACCATAAACCTACAGGGGCCAGAAAACTACAATCCCTTCAGATAGATAAAGCTCCTCGATCTTGTCAAAATTGAAAAGCTTAGCATCTACATTACTGAAATTCAAGTGACAAGATGAAAGGAGCCAATATATTTAACTCGAAAAAATTTTGTCGGGCCATGGTTCAATTATATCCTGTTTCGTATTCCCATGGTCAACAGTGATGCACCAAAAAAAGGGGATTTATTTGGCGCTATACTGCAGTACACTTGCAAAAGACAAAAAAATCTTACAAAAGATGACTTTTCATATGTCAAGACTCACAGCTTATCAAAAAGATTGTCAATACTTATCAGTCTTACTGGGATAGAAAATGCCATTTTAAAGCTATATTATGATAGTACATACTCAGTTTAACACTGGCGGCAGGTAAGGAAGGACCGAGAAACCGACCACCCAGAATCCATTCATTTAGCACTCAAATTACATGAAATGCAAGAATAACTCTTCATTGGTTATGCAATGAAATTGAGGGGGAGAACACAAAAAGCTTACTTTACATGGCACTGTCAAAAAAGAGAAACCAGAAATCAAGATTTGACTGTATTATGTATTTTGTACAAGATGCCATCAATAGGAAAAACACAAAAAAAGGAACCTTCCTATACATTATATGGCACAGTCAATGTAAGAGGACCTGAAATTAAGATTTGACTGAAATATGTATCATGTTTCATATACCCAGTTAACAGCCTTTGCTAAAGGAGGCTCCCCAGTGCCAGTGGGAGAGAAATCATCCAATTCAGGCAAAGTGATAGGTAGCTCATTCTCAGGAAGAGGAACCATTTCACCAGTATCATCCAGAAAAACAACCGGAAAAGGTTCTCCCCAATAACGTTGTCGGGCAAAAAGCCAATCTCGCAACTTGTAGTTTACCTACACAGGAAGGGAGGACACCTCATCAGGAGATATGCCACAGTCCACTAAACAAAGTTAGTCAGACAACCCAAGTACCTTTTTCTTTCCATATCCGCTACTTTCAGCCCATTCAGTGACTTTGGAAGCAGCTTCTTTATTAGGCAAACCATTGATATTAAGACCAGATGCTGTACAAACTGAGTTGATGATGAAACCTTCTCCAGTATAGGCCCCTTCAACTTCACCGCCATTTCTGTCCTTTGGCTTCACAACCTTGCGAATATGTATATCATACTTCAAAGCAAAATCATAATCTCGAGAATCATGTGCAGGTACAGCCATTATTGCTCCTGTGCCATAACTATAGAAAGAGAATGAAGTGTTCAATGGTGTGCAGATAGACAGAACTGACTGTAAGACACATAAAATAGGTGCATAAAAACCTTCCCAACACATAATCTGCAACCCATATTGGGATAGCTTCACCAGTAGCTGGATTTCTTGCATAGGAACCAGAAAAGACTCCAGTTTTTTCCTTCTGGAGTTCAGTTCTCTCTAGATCACTTTTCTTTGATGCTTGCTCACTGTATTCTTCCACCTGATTGTAAAGATTAGTATTTTTCTAATTCCTGAGAATTCTTGGGCGTACTTAAATATTTGACCAAAACAGAATTGAAAATAAGAAAAGCGTGGGCATACACTTTTGAGCTGCGGATTAGATATCAGAGATGGTAACAATGAATGCTCAGGAGCAATCACTAGATATCTGTCAAAGACGAGTGGTGAAAAAGTTAATTTATACACAAAAATAAGTCCTGGAACAAACTTTTTATAGTCTATAGGAGAAACCAAATTAAAAATTAAGACCATACGTTGCTCCAAAGATGGTATCTGGTCTGGTGGTAAAGATCGTCACCTTTGAACCATGTTCTTCTCCATCTGTGTTGAGAACTGAAAATTCCATCTCAGCTCCCTCTGACCGACCTATCCAATTCCTCTGCATTTCTTTAATGCTCTCAGGCCAATCAAGTTCATCCAAGTCTTGGAGAAGCTGATCAGCATATTCTGTAATTTTCAGCATCCATTGACGCATTGGCTGATTGTATAAAGGCAGGTGAGAAAACAAAGTAAGAGACAAGGAAAGAGAATTACACTTCACTAAAATGGAAATTATCATCTATCTCATCATTAACATATAGAAAAAAGCTACTGGATCCAACAATCCATATCATTGTTTACCTTTCTAATGACTGGATAGCCACCTCGCTCGCTAACACCATTCACCACTTCCTCATTTGCCAACACAGTCCCAAGGGCAGGGCACCAATTAACTGGCACTTCAGCCTGAAAAGATCAAGTAGAAAGAACCAAAACGATCAGGAAACAAAATGTCAACAACAGAGCTAAAAGTGCACCAAAAATTGAAGCCGTCATACCCGCAGGTTTTGTAAAGAAAGCAATATTTAAAGGTCAGATGATTGCCTGATAAGCAAGCCCTCTCTTCAGCAGCTGAAGAAAAATCCATTGAGTCCACTTATAATACTCAGGATCTGTAGTAGAGATCTCTCGTTCCCAATCATATGAGAAACCCAGGGATTTTAGCTGTTCAAAGTAGGAACATATGGCATCACCATTATACACAACCACAAAGCTAAGATTGCTAATGAATTTAACCAGAAATAATTAAGAAGTCAGATAAGATAAAAGCAAAGAAAAGCAATATTGCAAACAAAAACACTAACTAAACACTTCTCCAATTATGAGGCATTACTGTTCAATTCCACACAGTAAAACTAGCTCTCAAACCAGACAAAAACATGGAAAGAACAGAACCTGAGAACGAAACTGCGCAATATTCTTCAAGGTAGTAACTTTTGGATGTGTTCCCGTCTGTAAGAAGATTACAAATTAATTCAAAACAAATACTAAAATTAGTTTCAAGATTATCTTCAAAGACTACAAAGAACAAGGAAAACCTGGATTGCATATTGTTCAGCCGGGAGGCCAAATGCATCCCAACCCATTGGATGCAGAACATTGTAACCTTTCATACGCTTGTATCTAGAAAGAATGTCTGTAGCAGTGTATCCAAGCGGATGACCCACGTGCAGCCCAGCCCCACTGCAGATTTCAAAAAGCCAGCAATTTTTCAGACATAATGCACCATAGTAGAACAAATATAGATGCCCATATGTGATACTCCCTCTGTCCTACCTTAATTGTTCACATATGAAAAGTTATGATATTAAGAAAACCCACGATTAAGAATCCACCACCCCTTTTTACTCCATCCAATAATTGCTATGAGAAGGATAATATGCAATGGGACAATTAATATGACGTATTCCCCCTTCTCACATTAATAGTCGGGATTGAAAATCCAATAGGAACTAAGATTACTTCCTTTCTGGTTTCTCATCCATACAATTAATATGGACTGAGGGGGTATAGTTTTACGAATTGAGACTATTAAATGAGACAGGAGTGTAAACATCCAATACTAATACCAAAACTCCAGTTCACCCAAAAGTCGCTTTGATATTTTAACTGAAATGCTAGCTTCAATTTATTACAGCAAGGCCAACTAACACAAACAAAATGTTAAGCATTTAGCCAGTGTTCCAATTTGACAAAAAAACCAGCCTAGAAATCCATATAAAAAAATTACTCCCCCGGCCCATATTGATAGCTCCTTTTGTAAAACATTGATTTGTTTTAAAGCTCCTTCACTACTATACACATTTTAAGCTCCCATATTTGCTACCAGTTAAATTAAGCTATTAAAGGTATGTTTGGGTAAAGAAGCAGCTTCTTAAATGTCTCATCACGCTGCAAGAAAAACACTTTTCCTAACCCTCCTCAAGAGGAGATTGTCCAAAAAAGCTGTTCTAAATAATCACTTTATATTCCTAAATGCACCCTAATATACAACAATCTTTTTTTCCAAATGGAGCTATTAATGTGGGATAAAGAGAGTATTATAAAGCCGGCACCGCATAAATTACGTGCATTTACACAAAGAACATCTGCCTACAAACAATTTTATCACTGGCAAACAGGCAAAGTAATATACTCCTTCCCATCCAATGAAGCCTGTTTGCATTTGACAAAACAAGGGTCCATTATTACATGGCTGCTTTCGCTCCCTCACAGCCAAAAACAAGGAAGAGAGTGTGAAAACTCTCTCTTTTTAACTCATTTGCAAATGGAGACAGGCTTCATTGGACGGGGGGAGTAACCACAAATAGGGCAGACTTCAAAGAAAAGGAACCCAAAGAGGAGCAATTAGGAAAAGAAGGAAACCTGGGGTAGGGGAACATGTCGAGGATGTAGAACTTTGGCTTGGAAAAATCGACCTCATCGGGCGTTCGGAAAGTGCCGTGCTCCTCCCAGAAGCGCTGCCACCGCGGCTCGATTTCGTCAAACGGATACGACCTCCTTCCCTGCTGCCCCGTCTGCTCCTGCTTCTGATTCTCCACATTCGCAGCACTACTACCAACACCACTGCCACTGACAGTGCAGGAAATTCGAAGACGGGATGCGATGAGGCCGACTCTGGCTGTGGTGGGTCTTCTTGGAATGAGGCGGAAGGCGGTCGGACGAAGATCATTCCGGCGAAAAGGCGCCGGAGAAGAAGGCTGGAGAGGTGGCCTGGCCTGGAGCTCCATGAGCATTTGAGGGCGGGAAGGATTGGAAAGGCTATCGGATAAAAGAGGCCCCGGAGAAAGATTGTTCTCCTGCGACCGCACCGCAGGGTATGAAAATGGACAACAGTTCCGGATGGTGTGTGGGCTCCCAGTTGGTAGAGTCCCGACTTTGTTTTTCTTTTTTCTATGCGAATTTAGGCCCCAGTTGGGGAAGATCGTAGGCTGCGTATGGGAGACCGCTTTTGTACTACAAAATTAGCTTGAGAGCCACTTTAGGGGAGGCTGATTTACTACAAAATTGATTTTGATATAATAAAGTGGTTTTTTTATTAGAACTTGGTCCAAAAGTCAATTAAGGGGCAGTTTGGGGCGTGATTAACATCCACAGTGGATGTTTTGCTACACTGTAGTATTTATGTTTTTTCCATATCCAGTTGAAACACCTCAGGTCGTGTTTTACGCTAGATATGGAAAAAACATGGATGCTACAGTGGATTTGGAAAATTCATTGTAGATATTTGCTTATAATCATGCCCCAAACGGCCCCTAAGAAAATCTTCTCTTGTGGTAATTTTTCAAAACAATGGCTTTCGTACCAAAACAAGGTAGAAATTATTCAACTTGCCCCTCGTTCCTTAAATAAATAGGGTTTTTACTAAATAATATTTAAAAATAATTATTATCTATCCGGCTATCTGATAAGCCATGCAGACGCTAGTATGGCGCTGGCCCTGCATAGGTTTTTTTTACCCTGACTCGAAAGACGTCACTTGAACCAACGCCTCTCTCTTATAAAGAAGAAAGACGTCATTTCAACTGATACCTTTTATTTTGTTTATAAATTCCGAAAAGGCGCAACTTAAAACGACGTCTTTCCCTGTCTTAGCGTATTTCCTCCAACGACAAACCTTTCATCTCCTAAAGGGGAAGGTGTCGATTCCTCTTCTAAAGGGAAAGACTTTGATTCATGGAAGGCGTCACTTGAATCGACGCCTTATTTTTCTAAAGGAGAAAGGCGTCAGTTCAACCAACACCTTCATCTTTTCCACTAGAAATCCAACGATATAATTTGCAGATTTTTTAAAAACTAGATGATACAATATAATCAACATAAATAAAAAAATAACTTATAAAGAATATGCAAGTTTAAACCATCTATGTGCACAGTAAACTTGGAACACAAATAAATTAAATCTTCTATTACAAGTTTAACAAAATATATAGTACAGATGCTCATAAGATAATACAAATGTTCAGTCAACTCTCCTTCCCCTATTCCTACCCTGTCCTCGTCCTCGTGTTTGAGCTGGAATCTAGTCAGGCGCAACATCAGTTATAAGATCTAAACTGTAACACCCAAAAAATTTGAATCTTTAATGCGGGTTGTTGTGATGGCGGGAGCTGTTGTTAAAGTGCTTAAGGTAAGCTTTCCATTGCCACTAATTTTGAAAAATTTGGATTTCAGAATAAGAAGTTGTGTTTGTGTGAAAATTTTGTACACGATCAATCACCGGAAGTGACACGATCGATCGGATCAGTTTTGTAACCGTGAGAAGGGCAGATGGGATCAATCACCTTGTGTGACGATCGATCATTTTTACTGTGATTTGCAGTTTTGTGCCCCGATCGATCGTCTTGTGAACGATCGATCGTAAATACTGTAATATTGCAATTTTTGGGCAGCGATAGATCGCTAAGCCTCGCGATCGATCGCACCAGCAAAAACAGTTTTCGATTCTTGATGATTTCGGGATCTTTTTGAGTTGGAATCCTAAAGCATGCCATGCACATGAACGTCCAGCCTGTTGGAGCTTTAGAGTTTTCTCTTTTTCCTTACTCGATCATCAAGCATTGGCCACGTTCGATCCCCAAAACAAGGCAGTTTCGTGAAGAAGAAGCGGAGCACTACGCGGGACGTTAAGTGATTCGTTGCTCAAAGTGGTAGGATGATTTTTCTCCACTCCTGTTATGTGTTTCTCACTTTGATAATCTTGTGTCTTGTTACCCATGTGTGATTGATGATGATTATGGGTGCATTTGGAAAGGTGAAAAACCAATATTTCAGCCCTGAAAGGTGAAAATTTTCACCTTTCAGGGTGAAAAGTGTTTGGAAGCTGAAAGGGTGACAAATGGTCGGTGACGGTGATAGGTGAAAATTTTCACCTATCACCTGATTTGTGTTTGTTTAGCTGAAAGGTTGAATAGTAGGTCCTGATGGTGAAAGGTGATAAATTTTCACCTTTCACCCCTGAAAGGTTGATTCTCCCTCGAGTGAGAATCAACCTGACAAAAAATCATGGGTTGCCCCTCCCTCTCGTTTTTTAGGGTTTTTTCCTTTCTCCTTCCTTTCATCGCTCACTCTCATCCCAGCCGCCATCACTCCCGTCCTCGACCATCTTCCTCCGACCGTATCTCACGAGACTCCCCCACCCCCCAATAAACCATTTTCCCCTCCCTCTTGCAACTCCTACCGCCGCACCATCGTCGAAGACCGTCCCTTTTCATTGACGTGCCGGTAAGCACACGCGCCCTGGTTGTTTGAATTTTGAATTTGAATTTGTCGATGCCGTATGCCTTTCTCCCTGTAATTTTTTCCATAACATGTACTCTGAATGAGCATATGTGCGAGCTAATTGTATATTACTGAAGCTCAAAAAAAAAAAATAAAGGATGCATATGTATTGCCTCTTCGTTTAACGATTTTCACCCCTTTTGCTTATTTTATGCCAATTTTAACCGTTTTTATTTTCTTTTGTTTTCACCTCTTACACGATCTCCTTATTTATTAATCAATACTTCTTCTTTTTGAGCCGATCGTCCTCAACCGATAATCCACTGATGAAATCGAGTATTCGAGTAATAGAGTACTCGATAGATCCATGTACTGTGTACCCGATTACTCGAATGTCATCCGTGGCTCGAGATCTCGTAATCGGGGTCACGGTACACACATAAATCGAGTAATCGATTATTCGATTTCCATGTGGTTATCGTGAGGTGTATGACGATCGAGTAATCGGGTCCACGGTACATAGATATATCAAGTACTAGATTACTCGATATGTGTCTTCCGTATACCCGATTACTCGATTACTCGATTTTCATGTGGTAATCATGATTATACGACATAGATGGCTCGGGATCGAGTTATCGGGTTCATGGTACACATAAAGCGAGTACTTGATTACTCGATATATGTGTCTACCGTGTACCCAATTACTCGATTAATCGATTATTTATGTAGTTATCGTGAGGTGTATGACGATCGAGTAATCGGGTTCACGGTACATGGATATATCAAGTACTCGATTACTCGATCTGTGTCTTCCATATACCCGATTACTCGATTACTCGATTTCCATGTGGTTATCGTGATTATACGTCGTAGATGGCTCGAGATCGAGTTATCAGGTTCATGGTATACATAAAGCGAGTACTCGATTACTCGATATATGTGTCTACCGTGTACCCGATTACTCGATTATTTATGTGGTTATCATGAGGTGTATGACGATCGAGTAATCGGGTCCATGGTACATGGATATATCAAGTACTCGATTACTCGATCTGTGTCTTCCGTATACCCGATTACTCGATTATTAGATTTCCATGTGGTTATCGTGATTATACGGTGTAGATGGCTCGAGATCGAGTTATCGGGTTCACGGTCTATTGAGTGGAAGATTGAACAACAAACGCGCCTGATTGGCAGCGTGTGGGCTGACCAAATCAATTCTCACGTCTATGAAGTGAAAACAATGCATGGTAGAAAATATGCGTTATTGGGTAGTTGATGCACGCATGTTGCCATACATAGAGATGGCAGGATTTGGGCACTTTACACAGTTACAATATGTTAGGATTGATAGGGCTCTCATCACTGCCCTAGTTGAGATATGGCGGAGGGAGATGTAAATATTTCACTTGCATTTGGGGGAGATGACTATAATGTTACAAGATGTTGCTGTATTGCTCGGATTGCGCGTTGATGGCATTGTGGTGAGTTGCTCGACTATGGGCATTGACTGGAATGAGGTATATAAGCACCTTATTGGACGGGTACCTCCACGTGAAGCATTGAAAGGACGAACTATCTTTTGTGGTTGAGAAAGCAGTTCAGTCACCTGCCGGAGGATGCCACAGAGATTGACGTCGAGCAACATGCACGAGCATATTTACTCTATATGCTTGGTAGCACTATATTTGACGATAGAAGCAGCAAGCATGTGCACCCCATGTATCTCCTTTTGTTAGAGGATTTGTACATCGCGGGACAGTATGCATGGGGCAGTGCCACCCTTTCCTACTTGTACAGAGAGTTGGGAAAAGCTTGCCAACCCAGCATATTAGGGATTGCCAGGTGCGTCACCCTCATCCAGGTAAACCATCAATAATCTTTCGCTAATATATTTATCATAAGTATAACATTTGATTCATGTTGGTAGTGTATGTGTCAAACAGCTATGGTCGTGGGAGAGATTGCATGTTGGCTGTCCACACATTAAGAGCACTCCACTAGATGGTTTGTCACCGTTAGGAGTTCGGTATGCGTTATTTATTTAAGTTAATTGATAATCTTGTATTGACATTTTAGATAATTTATTTCTCATCTTCTTTATGTTAGGTGGGCTGTGAAGAAGACAAAAACTGTGAATCCTCACAGTGTCCTGGTGATGTATAGATCTGAATTAGACTACCAACGATCCGGCCAAGTATTGGTCATTTATATTGCACATGTTATGAATATGACGAATGTACATTTCACAAAAAGTTAAGTACCGTCTTCATATGTTGTGTAGGTAACATGGCAACCATATCATGATGATGTGTTAGCACAGTTACCTGGAGTATGTACAGATGGAGTGTATGTATAGCTATCTAGAATGCCACTTATATGTGTTGACATCGTCGAGATGCATGTTCCGGATCGAGTCATGTTGCAATTCAGATTAGAGCAAGTTTTCCCCCCTCTTGTTGTGGAGTTCATTGAATGATTATCGCGCCCAGGCCGAGAGAGTTTTGATTGGAGGTCGCATCATGCGGCCTACATTACTAGATGGGACGACCGGACGACCACTCTGGTTTAAGGGGAACCTGCTATGACGGAGCGAGATGCAGATAATGCATACATGAGATGATACTTGAGGATCACTAGGAGACTTATCATGCCACCCGTGCATGAGGCGGAGATATTATACCAACTGAGGGGCGACACTGAGCTAGCGTTGATGAGTATCTTTGACTTCATACTTGAGTTAATTCACTATTGTTCTGTGCGTTGTTGAGTAGATAACATATAATTTTTTTCTTTTTAGCTTACTTGTGTGAGACAGACATTCGCTAAGACGGAGGGAGCTTTGGTGGACCGATCCTATGAGAGCTTGCTAGTGGCATGTCAGACGCTACACGATATCTCTTGACAGGTTCTTGCGAGTTTGTCATTGTTTCAGCCAGTTATGACAAATATTCCAGGACTGGAGGTTCTTCCAGGACCTTTACTAGCTTCGCCCGACGTTGTCACATCATCAGCCGACACGATGGATTTTACCCCATCACTAGTTGTTCCAGATGCCCCGCTGGAGCAAGTTGAGAGGCCTCTTTCTTCGAAAGTATATACTCGGCGACAGCGTGCACTTCATGCTCTACGTCAGGCACCTTCGTCTTCAGATGCTATACCTGACGTTGAACCTGGGATATTCCAGCTCGAGCATGAGGACGGGGTAGGAATAGGTTGAGGAGAGTTGATTGAACACTTGTAATTTTATGAGTAAAATTGTAATACTTTATATAATTTTGTAATAGTTTAATGTTGTGTTGGGTTTTCTAATAGTCTAATTTATTTGTGTAAGCTTAATCTTGTGATATATGTAATATGTAATGTATATGTATATTGTCTTATCAGGTGTTAAAAAAAGTTTAGATTTCGTAGTATAGGAAGAGGCTATATAGAGAAATGAGTTGAAAAGTGTCGGTTTCAACCGACGCCTTAAAAAAAATGAAGTGTTTCAACTGACGCCTTTCGGTTGAACTAGAAAGGCGTCGGTTTCGGATCGGTTAAAAAAAAAGCCATGCAGGCGCCAACTGTGGCACCTGCATGGCTTGTCAGAGCACCTGTTCGGGAAATATTTGGTACAGTGCATCAAAATGGAATTTTTTTTATAATTCATTATATAATTTCCCCATAAAACAACTAGCACCTCAAGTCCCTTTAATAAATGTTATCAAGTTAAATAGAAGTTGACTTCCAAAGAATTATTCTATAATAAATTAATCTATAGAGTAAGATAAGTTTTAAATTATTAATTGGGATACTATTTGCAGATTCGCACGTGGTAAATTTTTAAATTTATGAACAATTAGTAATGTGAATATCAATTTGGGAAGCCATTGATGTGAGCTAACCATTTGGAAAAATGTGGTGTTTACCTCGCACATGCAACAATGTGGATGCAACCAAAAAGTTTTTCTTTAAGGAATTGGAGATCAGACAAATACATATAGGGATTCTACTTGGTTGACAATGTTGAATTTTTATGATATTGCTTCAATAATGTAGAGTTGATTGCATGATAACCTAGAGTTATGACACTATACTGCCCAGTGGTAATATTTTTTGTATTCTCTACCTTATTTGGATGTTTAAACTCTCTCTTTCTCCCCTCGTAACCAAACACCTCTTTTTTTTTAGGTATGAGTTCAGGCAAAAATTGATGAAGAATAGGAGCGTATCATTACCTCCGCATAAGATGGAGCATTATTGATTTGTTAAAAAGAAAATTACCTGGCGCTTTTTACATATTACATGGCGCCAAGTTTGGTTTTATCATATCACCTGGAAAAAGATAGTTCCTTTCATATGACCTGGAAGCTACCCAAAATATCCTTGTCTTCATGTATACACGGCAGCAGGGGTTTTTGCAATTTTTTGAGAAGGCGTTCCGGAGAAGAAGGAAAAGGCAGTCCGGAGAAGAAGGTGTTTCGGAGAAGTTCCGTGCAGTAGCTCCGGCCATAACATAGCTGGCGCCGGCACCGTCCAAACCAGGAAAAGTTATCTTGCTACCAAAACACGAAAAAAGAGCGGGAAAGCAGTGGATACGCAAACACAACTGCCAAAGAGTCATTGTCCATTCAAAAATGGTACGTCAACTTGAAATTCAATGTTTGATATAATGTAAATTTGATCGAGAGATGAAAGTTGAAAATTTGTAGAGTTTTCTACTTTTTCCTACTGTCATGTATTCCATAACACGACAATAACAATAGTCGTATATTTTACAACACGACTATTTTCAATCATGGTTTATTTATTCATTTCGTTATTGTAATGCCAGGTAAGGATGGATTTGATACCTTTGTGCTTACACTACGATGGAATGTTCACAAATTCTGATGGGTATGTGGGCGGGAAACTGAAGCTCATGTCTATTGATACACAAGTAAAGTACATGGGACTGTTGCAACAAGTGGAAGAAAGATTACTGCTGAAGTCCATCCGGTACATTGTCTTTGTCATATCTTGTTCATTCTGGAACCCGATACGTCCTTGAAGACGTGAAGACAATATTCGTCCTTCACAACAAGAGGCGATGCACAGATGGACCACTCGATCTATACGTGGAGTGGACTTTTGCTAGAAATAACAACACAGAGAATTCCATTGCCAATAAGCAAATGGTTTCCTGTGCGGATAAGGACGGCGAGAATTCAATGCCTCAAAAAGGGAGGCCGGCCAGTAAGACACCACAGGAGAGGCCGTCCAGCCCGGGGAATAAGTCACCTGCACCAGCAGTTGAAGGAGGAAAAGATGAAAATTGTTCACTTGAAGCTGTGAGGTAAGGGGTGAAATTAACGAGTGGACATATCTTAAAGTTGTGTTGCATACGACACAACTAGAATTCAAGTCGTGTTGTATATGATGTGACTAGAATTACAGTCGTATTGTATACAATATGACTGTAATTCAAGTCGTGTTGTCGACAACACGACTAAATAATCAAGTCGTTTAGACGTTTTTGTACAATATGCATGCCATTCTTACAATGTTGTTCTCGCAGATTGGGAGATGGTAATAAAAATATAAAGGATGAATTTCCGAATGAAGTCGATAACCAGTTTCAAATCAATGGGTTCAATGGTGAAGATGAAGATGAGGATCAAGACGAGGATGAAGAGAAAGATGAAAATGAAGATGAAGATGAAGATGCAGATGAAGAAGAATTATTTGACGATGAACAATTTTCGTGGTCTGCAGATGACTGGGATGAGCCTCTCACACTACCAATTTTTCTCGGGCCGCATCCCACGGGATGAGACCACTCTGTGTCAGGTATAGAACTCCAACAAGCAGCGAGAGCATCCACTTCTAAAGGAAAATCTGTTGCGTCGGGGGCACAAGACTTGGACGACAATGAGTACAACAATATTGATGGTGAAGGTGGTTGGGAATGGGGTACCTATTCACCGCAGGCCGGTCCTGCAAAAAAATATGAGGAGGAGACGATGTTGACCGACAGTTTGCAAGGAGACGACTATGAGGCACAACTTGCCTTAGGGGCTGGATTCGAAAGTATGAAACAGTTCAAAATGGTTAATACTGATTTGGCAATCAAGAGGAAATTCATGTTCAAAGTGGCGGACGAGAACAAGGACACATTTGCTGCAAAGTGCAAGATTACAGGGTGCAAGTGGTACATACGGGCTTCGAATCTAGTTGACGGAGTCACCGTGACAAGGAGTGAAGGAAGGCATACATGCGACATTTTGATAAGTTCTAAAGATCATCTATTGGCCTCACACCTATGGATTGCACGGAAGTGTCATGGCCTCCACAAGGATTCAAACTCCATAAAAACGGCTAATATCCAACAGTACATTGAGAAACATTGGGGCGTCAAAGTGAACTATCAAAGAGAATGGAGGGCGAAAGAGGAATTGGTACGATTGATGGATGGCAACCCGGAAGACGCATATCGTATTTTGCCCCATTATGGAAAGGAATTAGAGCGGTCTAATTCAGGTACATATGTGGTGATTGAAAAATGTTGTGATATTCCGGAAATTGAAAATGAGGAAGCCGGATACGAGTTCAGACGTGTCTTTTGGATCTTCGGCCCGGTCGCAAGAGCATTCCGAAGATCACTTAGGCCGCTGCTCACTGTTGATGGAACATTCCTGAAAGGAAAGTACTCCGGAGTGTTATTGGTTGCAACAACAGTCGACGGGAACCAACAATTAATGTGCGTTGCATTTGCAGTTGTGGACAAAGAGACTATAAATTCGTGGTACGTATGCTAAGAAGATTGTATGAGTAGTCGTGTCTTCAAGCAACACAACTACTCATACAGTCGTGTTGTTTCGTATACGACTGTGTACCCCATATCTCTTCTTGAATCTGCTTTCACTCTTATTGCTGCCTTGCAGGAAGTGGTTCCTCAGCCTACTCAAATCAACCCTCTTTCGAACCCCCCGGCGTCTCTGGATACAATTGTCTCGGATAGACAGAAGGGACTTCTGAGAGCGGTTGCTGATATATTTCCTGAGGCTCACCATGGGTTTTGCCTAAGACATATGGCCGCCAATATGCTTAATCAATGGAAGGATAAATACTTGAAGGACCTTCTATTCCGAGCTGCAAAATGCTTCCGGAGACCAGAATTTGATGAAATCATGCACAAGATGAAGAACCACAATGAGGAGGCATGGAAATATGTTCAAAAGATCAATAAAAGAAATTGGGCTAACGTGGAATATCCGGGTAAAAGAAATGACACTCTCACATCAAGCATATTAGAAAGTGCAAATAATATGCTATTGAAGGCTAAATTTTGGCCAATAACTCTATTGATCGAGCAAACTCGTGCGACCACGACCTCCCATTTCGAGAGACGCCGCATGGAAGCAGAACGGCTAACGACACCATTAACCAAGTATGTACACAATCATATCAACGAAATGAGGAATAAGAGTGCTGGAATAGTCAGAGTGCAACCGTTATCATTATGGCAGTTTGAAGTCACATCTTTATACTATGTGGTAAGAATTCATTCCGCAATGGTTTCTGATAATTCAATTCCGGAATAGTCGTGTCGTGCGATACACGACTAATGATATAGTCGTGTTGCCGACTACACGACTAATGATATAGTCGTGTTGTCCATGACACGACTAGTGATATAGTCGTCTTAGCGACGACACGACTATTAAAATAAGAAAACTATTTCACAACAAGACTATTCATGTTGTTGTCATATTTTTTCCTCATGATGTTGTTGACCTAATGAAGAGAACCTGCACATGTGGGTTCTTCCAGAGCATGAGACTTCCGTGCAAGCACGCCATTGCATGTATCAATGAGAGGAGTTTTGACCCGGTGGAATATTGTGAAAAGTGGTACCATGCATGTCTATACCGCACAACGTATGAAGAAGTAGTTTTCCCTACTTTAGACAAGAGTCAGTGGGGGGATTATGGGGTTTTATTCAAATGCGAACCACCCATGCTCGTTGCTCCAAAGAGGGGTAGGAGACAGACAAAGAGAATCGAGTCACAGCCTGACCCGCCAGAGAGGTTGAGGGTGAGATGTGGCAACTGTCGACAAGTTGGTCACAACCGTGAAAGGTGTACTAACCCAACTGTTGCGAAAGAAGCAAGGAAGCGCAGATATCGAAGACTCCCGCAACAAGGCAATCTTGCAACGGATGATTCAGCGCCGAGACGACGCTCCGGCTTACCTTCACTTAGGTCGATGACAAATTCATGTATAACAAAGATTACTCTACCGCAATGTATGCATGTAGTCGAATATTTCTTTGAATGCAAGTGTCGTGTTGCATAAGTGTCGTGTTGTATAAGCGCCCTCCCGTCGTTGAAAGACGCCGATAATTCTTTGTTTCCTCACGTACATGACATAAAAAAAATTAGACTCCGTCATAGTCAGCGCAAAGTAGACATAAGAGGAATATAATTGTCGACTACAATATTATACGACTAATAATACAGTCGTGTCTTATGCAACACGACTATATAGATAGTCGTATATGATGCAACACGACTATATAGATAGTTGTATATGATACAACACGACTATATAGATAGTCGTGTCATATGCAACACTACTATATCAGATGTCGTGTTGCATAAGAGTCGACACTAAGTGGCTTTCCAATACACTGTAGACATGAAAAAAATGAATTTGAATTTATTAAAAGCATACTGTATGTACATGGAAGAAGATTCAGAAAACCACAAAAAAAAGTCGACTGTAATAGTTTACATGTACAAAAAAAGCACGAAAAAGAATATTAGTCTTCATCCGACATCCTCAAAAACCCCGCAATTGTGACAGCCTGATTTTGCTTTTTGATTGAATCATCGTCAAACTCTCTGTCGATAACCCCCCGAATCATAGTTGCAGCAATTATTGGGTGCCACTTTCGTGTAATTGTTGACTAATCAAACTCAGGTGGATTGACATTGGATGCCAAGTGCACCACATACATCATGATGAAGATGCCACAGTCTTTTGAGTTCTCTTGGCATGGCACTTTGGCGATCTGAGTCATCTTCCAATCGATACAACGGATGAGTCCCAGTGTGTGTGTCATGACAATGTTCATAAAGTTTGTGAATTTCTCAGCTGCGACCCTGCGATGTGGATACAACTGGGGTTTGCCAGATAGGGGGTTGTAGAAACGCCATACACCAACTGGGAAGTGTACATAGACGAGGCAGAAATGGGAGCCAGTGCGGATTGGGAAAAATGCGTAGAACATGTTCCTGTTCAATCCCTTGAGCATCCTCCCAAGTTTTTTTTATCAATTTTGTATTAATGCCCCCTTCTATATATTCCTGCAAAATCGCAATAGAATCAGAAAATCACGAACTGGAAACGTGAAATTAGCGCTCGTGATGCAGGAAAAACTTACGTTGTCGAATATTTCTTTGAATGCGTGACATCCAAAAAAATTGAACAGATACTTCAGCCATTCTCTGTCATTACGCTCCCGTAATAGACCAAAAAATTCATCTATAACTTGCATAAACCAACAACATATTCAGAAATTGGCAATATTCAAACAATAATCGACTTTAGGAATAGTCGTGTCTTCGACATACACGACTATGCGTAAAGTCGAGTATTTTATATACAACTTTATGAATAGTCGAGTATTTTATATACGACTTTAGGAATAGTCGAGTATTTTATATACGACTTTAGGAATAGTCGAGTATGTATACTTACATTGGTGTCAGTTTCTGTTGTTTGCAGGAGAGATACGTAGTCATCATCACATAGGATTGGGATTGGATAAGCCTTCCTCGAATTAGCTATCCATCCTGATATTTCCACTCTATCCCGCTCACAACACCCCAAGTCGAAGCATAACTCCAAATTGCCATAGTTTTCTGGGAGTTCAACTTTATGCTTAGCCTTTTGTGGGTTTTGGAGGACATCAACGTCAAGAGGCTAGGATGACGTTAAGCCAGTTGCCTCCTTCACCTCCTCCGTTGCCTCATCCTCGTCCTTCTTCTCCTCCTCCTCCTTTGCCAATTCATCCTTGTCCTTCTTCTCCGCCTCCTCCTTTGCCATTCATCCTCCTTAGCCGTTTGGATATCCAACTGCTGTAGGGAAGAGATCACCTCATCGATGATAGAGGTTGTTTGTCGGTCGGATAAGGTATCTTCAGAGTCGGCGTTCGGATCTTCTGCTAAATTCTTCCTCGCCTTCTTCTCTGCCATTCTCCGTATATGGTCATCTTCCCTAAGCCTCTTCAATTCCCTCGGGGAGACAGTCCTCATTCTCCTCCTTACCACTACACCAGGGGCAATCTGTCCCGGCCGTACGTCGGACGGGACTCATCTTCTGCACGCTCCATGTGTTCGTCAAATTCTGGTTGGAGCTTCTTCAAAAACAACTTCACGGCGGATCTCTTTGTGGCCCATTGAATCTTCTCTTCCACATCCGCCTGCTTTATGGGAGCTAAAATGACATTTTCAATATTCGTGTTAGTAGCAGCAAGAAATATAACATAGTCGTGTAGAATTCAACACAAAACAATGCATAGTCGTGTAGAATGCATCACAAAAAATTAGCTAGTCGTGTTGAATGCAAGACGAAAAATTAGTTAGTCGTGTTGAATGCGACACGAAAAATTAGCTAGTCATGTTGCATGCAACACGAAGAATTAGCTAGTCGTGTTGAATGCAACACAAAAAATTTAATAGTCGCGTACCATGTGGTACGAAAAATTAAATAATCGTGTTACAACTTACCTTTACCCCACTTCAATAAATCGCCGGCTGACTTGTGTGCCCGCTCCTTTCTGTGCATGGCCATCGGAGTTTGCTTCACGTGCTCCTTGTCATCGGGCCGCTTCTTTGCCTCCTCCTTGTGATGGACCGATGACTTCGTTATCCTCTCCTTCTTCTGTGATTCCTTCGGCTCTTCACTCTTCTCCTCCTTGGGATGCTCAAAGTTGTGACCCTCTAACAGCGTTGATGCTGTGGCGGCAGATGCCTTGATAGAGTGAAGAACCTCTCGTAGAGGTCCGACACTCCTTCCCATCTCCTCATACGACAACAGAGCGATCTCAATTAGTGATTGTATGCCCTGAAGCGAACCCTCTAATCACCCTAGGGCAGTAGACTGAGCAGCCATCCTCGAGGAAGAGCGGGTAGGTTGTTTAGGATTCCTCTTTATTTTCAGCCTCTCTGTCTTATTTCGTCGCGGAGGAGGGGCCACTGGGAGAGGCAAAGGAATGAGAGATGCTTCTTTGGCCATGGGGACGATGACATCGATGACGTCTTCCCATACATCGAGATTATCGAATAGGCCCTTCCAGTAGTCGGTCATACGGTGCTTCTTCTGTGCACCCATCTTCACCTCTGTAATTAGGGCCCCACTTCCTGGCCACCTTTCGGCCCTCGGACTAGTAGGGCCGAACGCAGCATGGAAGATTGTCTTATGCTCAAAAAACTAAATCTGCATAGTAATCAGACGAAAACATTAGTAAAAGTCGTGGATACAGTCAAGTCGTGTACTATTATAGTTGACTATAATAGTACACGACTAGAAATGTAGTCATGTCATATGCAACACAACTACATAATTAGATGTGTTGTGTAGTAGACGACTATATATCAAGTCGTATTGTATAATACACGACTATAAATAAAGTCATGTTGCATAATAAACGACATTAATAAAAGACGTGTTGCATAATACACGACACTAAGAGCCTTTCGAAGACTGTAAAAACATACAAATACTACATACCTAAAGGACATATGAGGCGCTGTTTAGGTATCCACCTCCTAGCCCTTTACTTCTCCCACCCACTAGACTGCTGGTGTGGGTTATACCAGAAACCAACATCATATGAATAGCCTCAGCCCAATTGTATGAGCTCATTCTTGGGAGGTCTTCAATGTAAGGGTAGAAAGAGGGATGCACCACTCTCGTGCTATGTGGAAACCGCACCGTGGAGATGAGGAGGCAGATGATCATCCTCGCCATGTCCTCCTCTAGCATCTTTATTTTGCCCTCACTAAGCTTCTCAATGATTTCTTCAATATGTGGAATATCCGATTTTCTTACGGTGAAGTACTTTCTGAAGAATTCACATTCCGTTCGCCGTGGCACAAAGGGAAGGACCTCAACTCTTTCGCCCTTTGCGGGCAATCCAGTGATAAGAGCAACTTCTTGCTCTATGAAATATAGCGTTCTCCCCTTGATATTGAAGACCTTTGCCTCCTCATCCTAATACCTAACTAAATGGTGGATGAGGTTCTGAGAAACAACTACGTCCTTACCTTCAAAGATGACAGAGAACCCAGCTTCTCTGATCAGTTGGCAACATCTTTGGTGATGCCTCCAGTTGACAAAACGTCCGAATCGCCAGGCGGGGATTGTATGTTTTCTTCCCTGATCTGTCCATCGGAGCCTTCCTCTTCCTACCTTTCTGTCTTCGCTCCCGAGGTACAACGAAGAATTCCTGATCTTCCTCCTCTTCCAATGGTATTTCCTCCATATACTCATCTTCTTTTGTATCCATCTGCAGTGAGATAGGTAGAGTGGTCAGTAGAACAATCGTGTTGGAAACACAGGAAATCATAATAGTTGTGTTGTCACGTACACGACTAAGGCTCCAGTCGTGTTGTATATAATACGACTTTATGCTTCATCTTAAAAATTAGAAATCTTAAATTCTGAGCTTCTGGAACTAAAATAAGTAAGGATTTTTCTAACTTACCGCGGTTTAGTGGTGTGTATGTGTGTATTTCCTCGTACGCGCCTTTCACACGCTTCCTTGCCGCAAACTAAACCTCAATTATACACTCTGCCGGTTGCTCAAAGGCGCGGGGAGCCGCAGGGAAAACTCAACTTGTTTGTCCCTGAAATCCCAGGAGTTTTACGCGACAAATCATCCCCCAAACCGCACTCTTCGTCAGTCGTGTCGTCGAAATCCAACAGAGGGCACCGGAGAAATCCAGTAGGGGGGACGTTAAATCGGATCTTCGAAAACCTTGGGGCAGCTAGAAATCGTCGGAGGACTCGCCTGCGGAATCGCCTCTGGAAATCGCTGGAAACCCTCTTTTTTTTCGTATCGTATCCAACACGCCCTATTCACCCAGTAATAACACGAAAAATATACAAGAGGGGCATTTTTGATACTCCAAGTCTAGATTTCAGGGGATATGAGATAACACGGGAAAAACTAGGTCATATGGAAATAACAAACTTGGCGCCATGTAATATGTAAAAAGCCCCAATGTTGAATTTTTATGATAGTGCTTCGATAATGTAGAGTTGATTGCATGATAACCTAGAGTTATGACACTATACTGCCCAATGGTAATATTTTTTGTATTCTCTACCTTATTTGGATGTTTAAACTCTCTCTTTCTCCCCTCGTAACCAAACACCCCTTTTTTCTTTTGGTATGAGTTCAGGCAAAAATTGATGAAGAATAGGAGCGTATCATTACCTCCGCATAAGATGGAGCATTACTGATTTGTTAAAAAGAAAATTATGAAGAGTTTTATTACTACAGTATTATTCAAATATGTTACTTCATTTTTGTCTATTACTCCCTTTGTTCAATGAAGCCTATTTGCATTTGAAAAAGCATGCATCCATTGTACCATGGCTGACTTTGCTCCCTCAGGACCAAAACCTTCGGAAGAGTTGGGTCAATTTGGTGGGAAAAATGATAATCATGTTCCAAGCGTGTGGTTGTACATGTTCTCACCTCTTTAAACCACCAATTATCGACATGGTAAAATGTTCCTTCTACTTTTTATCAAAAAAAGTTCCTTCTACTAATTTGCAGAAGGCAGTCTTTTATCATTGATCCTCTCCATCACTTACCACTGATGGGTGATCATTCCAAAAAGACTACTACAATGTACTCGCTCGGACCCATCTTTAGTGTCCGATTCGCTTTCCAAAATTAACTTACTCCCTCTGTCCAATAAAGCTCAACTGGATTTAAAAAAGACAGATCATACATTACATGGCTGACCATGATCCTTCAAAACCAAAAACATGAAAGTTGAAAGTATAAATCAATTTTTTTTGTACAACCCACAGAATCCAATAAATTTTACACATTTTACAATGCAGACGAGCTTCATTGGATATTGAGAATACATTACATGGAACACTTACGGCCTGTTTGGTTGGGGCTTTTAGAAGTAGGAAATCTAGATTCTTTTTATAAAGTTAGGTTTTCAAAATAAACTGTTTGGTTGAGAAGAATCCGATTCTTAGAAAGAATTTTAATGTCAGTGGCAGGATTTGTAATTGTCATAAAAGGATGGGGGCAGTTATAAAAAAAACTAGGTTTCATCAAAAACCACGTTTTTTTTATAACTGCGCCTATCCTTTTGTGACAATTACAACATATGCCATTACAAGAAGTAAAATCAGATTCTTTTGATAAATCTCCTAAGGATGAGATTTTCTAAAAGAAGCTAGATTCTTAAAGAATACAGCTCCTTATTGCGCTGCCAAACAGGGCCTTAATATGGGACGGAGGGAGCCTAATGGATCCAATCATTCCAGCGGGAAACTTATTTTATTAAGCACTCATGGGGAAAGGGGACAACCCTAACCATGTTTTCCATGCCACCTATTAAGGGAACACTTAATAGTAAAGAGATAATGTTGCCAGTAAATAGATGAAATAGACACCTATGGCAATTAGCAAGGAGCGACTTTTCTAATTTTTCATGTATTTTGCCTGTGTTGCTTTAGGCGTCTAGTAGAGATTACATATATAGATATTTCAGCGAGTACAAGGCGCTCAAGTGTGTATGCCATCAACAAATTAGAAGGCTGACTACATGCTACATGGAATTCTACCCATCCATTCAAAGAGTGGATGGACCACACCCACAGAGGAACCATCACGAGACCTCTAATCACCAGGAAGTGAGGAAGCAAACTGACCGTAAACATCCGGCATTTTCCCCAACGGAGATGTGGAAGGTGTGGTTTATTGTAAACTGGCCACTAACTAGGATCATAAGGAGCCTAGAACGGGAATAGACTTTTACAAAACCACTATAACTTCTTGAAATCTTTACTGTGACCTAGTACAGGAGTACAACAGTAAGGATGCAATGGAGTAATATGCTATTAATATGATATGCAAGATGCTGTTTTTTGGGAATGCCTATTTGGCAAGCGTATAATCTATACCTATATACTGCTGTTTTTTTTTTTTTGCAACATATACCTTAGACTACTGTTAAAAGCAAAAGAGGTAGAACGCAAAATTTTGTGCCATGTTCCAAAAATACCCTTGTTAAATTTTTTGAAAAGATGATATGTGGGTGTTTTACTAGTCAAGTATGTAAGCAAATAATCAAATGCACAAATGATGAATACAGAGTGGCACCATGATTTATTAGTACAAGGAGAAAATGCGTACAAGCTCAAATAGTTTTGATCATATAAACTTGGCAGTTGGTTTAGATTTTTCGGGTCAGATGATTAAGAGATGACAAATGCATGCACATATTTTCAAATTTTTAGCTGCATTTAAAATACTATATTACAAGTAAATAATGTTTATATTGTGTGCATCTTAGGGTTGATAGACATGATCATATATCTAGAAACAATTACCTTAAGACCGTATGCTCAGAACACAAATGGGAGAGACAAATTGATGATCTTAGTTTTATACCATGTAAAGCTACTAGGAAACAGCATCCAATACTATCCATGTAAGGATGGAACCGGGGCAAATTTGGGTCGGGTATTGACATACCTGGCCTCGGAACCATTTTAATTCTTCAAACCCAGAACCGTCCTAAACTTACCACAGGTCTAATTTCAAGGACCCGGAACCGCTCCGATACCAGAACTTGAAACCTAGACCTGCCCCGCCCCGGTATCAGAACTTTTATATTTTTAATATCATATACATTAAATTATTAATTTTTTTATTAATAATATATATTCATAAAAATCTAAACCATTCAAATCAAGAGATATGAGTGCTTTCGCCTCAAAAAACATTCATAAAAAAAATGAATACAAATTCAAGTGTATATATATATGTATATATATCATATAATCGGGTCGGGTCCGGATTTTACATGAAAACCCAGACCCGACCCGACCCGATGGGTCAGTTCCTCTTTCCGGAACCGGAACCGGGTACTGCATAATCAATCCCAGAACTGGCCTGATAAAACCAGGTCAGGTCCATTAAAAACCAGACCCAAGTTCCATCCCTATATCCATGTCATTAACATCCAGTTTGGTAGCCACTTTTGGTTATATCCTTTTATTTTGTTTTGATATTTGATCGTCTCCTTATTAAGCACAAATAATTCGTGATTCTGATTCTATTCTCAGGGAGATCGCATCAATGTGAATGACTTGAAAAGGCCGTAATTAAGACTTCTTATGAGATGCAATAGTGGAAGCATGAAGTGCAATTGTTGGCATATTTTCTTTTTGCTAAGTTCTTGGAACTTACCTATATACAGCACCAAAGACTGAAAGTTCCCCTTTCAATCAACAAAGAGGGCCTATTTACCTTTGTTTCCTTTTCAGTTTCCCAAAAACAGGCTTTATTGGTTGGCTCAAGCTCGTTACAGAATCTTTCCCACTTATTGCATTAAACGGAACCAGTGGCTTCTTAGAGGGTGCAGAGATTTCTGATCTCTGTGTGCTTGCAGTAATGGGAGACGAACCTGACATTTTCCGCTGCTTTGGAACTTCCAGTCTTTCTAATATTCTTGAAGTTTTCTCGTCCAAAGTCTTAGGATATGGCGATTTGACTGCTTTTTCTACGGTGGATTTGGTAATGCACATAGGGGAATAGCTACCTCTGACCTCACTAACAACCAGCTTCTCCCATTCTTTGGTGATATTTACAGTTGAATCATCCGTGGTTGTATCAACCACTTCTGAATCATCTTCTGAAAATTCAAATGCAGAAACAGGTTGTGTAACAACATTTGATGGCTGTGGCGGAGGTGCCTTAGGTATTGATCTACAAACAAATTAGAACGAACCAAAGCATTAATAGAAGTATGAAATTGACAAATTGCTACCATTTATGCATGTGCCTAGATAAAAGCTAGTATATCAGGTTTGTCTGGGTAACTGAGAGTTCAAAAGAAGAATAGACTAGCAGCTCAATTAAAAAGTTGAAAGGGGTTAGGACATTTGCAGTTTACATTTGTTGGACACAAGATTTTTATCCAACCACAGATATGAATTACAGTCCATGCTGTAATCTATTTAAGGTAAAACCATTCTGCAGTATGACCATTGATAAAATTTTCTGAGGGAGATGATACATTACCCAAAGTGCAGGCTCTCTTTTACCAAACTGTTTAGCTTTGAATGGAACCCTCTTTCATGAAGAAGGGGATTGTAATCTCGTAATTCCATCTACAACACAAATTATTAGAATTCTGTTAGGCCTGTAATTAAAGCAGGTGAAAAATATCATAGAACAAACTTTTTTTAGGGGGCAATAAAATCTGATGATTTCCCTGATTTACAAAGGTAGGAATGAAATAAAATGATGAACGTCTGCAAAAAAATCCTAAAGAGTGAAAATCATACCATCGACAAGGAAGAATGAATTGAGTCCTCAATGTCCTTTGGCACTTGAAAATTCATTGACCCCATGGTATCAGGTAGGGGCAAAATTTCCTCTGATCCTGCAAGCCTCTGCAGCACGAACAATTTATTTAACAGAAGACAGGGATTCTATAAATTTGGTCATGTGAAATTTCGATAGACTAATGTACATACTCTTAAAAGCATTAGCCCTTTATCTGAAGGGTGAAGGATATAAAAGCACTGGAAAGTTGCCTCTTTCACAGTTTCAGTGTTGCAATATGAAGAGCATACCAGAGCTTGGTCTAGATTATAAAGTGCTCTTGAAAGTTCATGAAAAACTGATTCAACAAAGAAGAGACAGAAGTTTTAAACAATCACTATGTGAACTAATCACTGTTGACATTTTAAACCAATTGAAATGAATACTGACTATGAAAATTCATCTCAGAGCTCTCATGTTCATCAGAAGCAGCATCCATCTCATGACATGCTGAGGGAGTTACAAGATAAGAGTTACCAACCATTAAACCTGCAGTTGCATAAACATGTCCAGTTAACATTTACACCAACAGAAACTTGAACTATGGTCCCTTGTGCAACAAAGAGATAGCTGACCTAAACAACAAAGATACTGATTCTATCATTCAGCAAAATGTTATAGATTTGTCATATGATATGATTATAATCATGGTTCGTAATTTTGGATCTCGATCTCATCATGGTCACCCAAAGAGAAGAGATCCGAGAGATATCTCGGAGAGATCATATAATTTGACTTTGCCACCTCTTTTACCTTAAGAAAGGATTTTCACATATAATTTTGACAACTCAAGGATCTATCCACATATACAAACACTAATTACACTCTCAAACACTAATTTCATGCAAATAGAGATAGCGTAATACCCTAAGTAGGAAGTTTGAGAAGATAAATATAGATAAAACCGAGTTCAACCAGTAACTTGGTGGAATCATTGGACCCCTCCCCTCCAATAGTAAATCTATGAGTCGGCTTTTCTTCGTTCTTTTTTTTTTGTTTTGTTCTCTGATAGAAACAAATGAGAAATTGCCAAGATCTCTCCGAGACCATGTGAAATGAAAGTAGGCTTCATACATGGTTTTGCACCTCACTTATCTATTTGAGACCGAGATCTCGCTGATATCCAGCAAGATTTCGATCTCTGCATTTTTAGTCTTTTCCTGCAAAACGTTTTTCCCAATAAAGAGATATCACTTTTATCATTGAGATCACAGTGATCTAAGCAAGACCCTACCAAAAAAGTGTAGAGATTTCTTTACATTGTTTCGTGTATCAGTGAACTAAAAGAGACGGAGATTTCAGAGAGATCACAAGAGATTGTGAACCATGATGTAGCAGTTAGCCTTTAAGAAATTTCTGTATGGCACAGCGGCCAAGGCAAAACCTAGTTGCCATCCCAAATAAGATGGACAAGGTGTCAATGATGATAATGAGAGGAAATGAACATGTAGAATGAGAAGTAAGCTCATGTCAGAATGCATTGCCGGCACAAAATCCCAGTCACTAATCCAAAATAATTCGGCATTATATTGGCTAAATAGCTGTTCATCCAACACTTAGGATTTTATTTTTCAAACTCAAATTCTGCAAGTAGAAAGTATAGAGCAAGATGACCTTCACTAACTGAAGCCAAACTTGTTCGCTCCATGATTTTGAAAGTAATAGGAGAAGCAATTGGTAGGGATGTTGAGACGCTCTGGAACGAGGGAAGAAACAAGATCGTTTGTTCACCAATTCGAATCACATTATCAATCAAATTGTGGCACCCAAGTGCATGATTTGTGACCGGGCAAGAAGAAAAGCCTTTGCTTTCACCTATTGGTAAGCCATGACACCTGCACGCCTGTACAAAGTAGTCATAACTTTAGTTGTCCCATAGCAAGGACAAATCATTGCAGAAAAGAGTAGGTATACTGATTTAGACAGGGTACTTGGCAAGTATAAAATCCGTCGATGATTGGGCAGGTAGAAGGTGACAAGTTGCAGAAGATCTGATTGATTGAGCCTAAAAGATCATTCTTGAATAGGAAGACAGCTTGATGGGTGCCATTTCCATCATATTTGACTTCTTGCAGCCACCTCTTTACCAGGCCAGACAATACCCATGTATCCACTGCATGTGAGGAAGTTTTAAAATTTGACAGACAAATAGATAGTCCATTAGGAACCAATAACAGAAGATATCAGTAGCCTAACCACAATATACTTAATTTCCAAATAGGTGGCAGTAAGGCATTGAAAGTAAGGGACCAAATGTCCATGCAGAAGGTGCTAATACATTGATTCCCAATTGAACTTCCACCGTACAGAAGCAATAATAGTTGTGCCACTGTTAGAGCGTTAACAACCCTCACCAGGACAATACTTCCGTAGCAGGCAATTTTCAAGATCAGAGATACTGTTTGAGAATTCTTCTACTCTTCCATATATGTCATCAAATTGGTTCAACTCTTGTTCCATAAGTACAAACTCAACTGAAATACACTGTTCTGCAGCATCCTGCAATGAACAAATTGTTTTCCATACATCCACAATACTGAGAAGATAGTTTAAATACTTCCACGTTGTTTCCATAAATGCATTTTAAAACCATAAGTGAATCACTGAAGATAGTTTATGTGGACGTGAAAAAACCCAGCTCTCCGTTGTACCATGAGAATCTTCTTGGCATCGTCAATTTTTCCTACTAAGCAAGAGCTAATATAAACCACTTTTCTAAGAACGTCATCGCTACCCCATGAGTATAAAGCATCCTTACTGAAGAGTTTGGACATAGTCGTCTCTGCAAGCAACCCAAAATCAATTGTACATAAGTTGCCTGTTTATATATTAAAGAAACAAGAGACCTATATGAAACTACTTATAAAATGAAATACCAGAAGCCAATTTCCTACCTAAATCTCCTGTATAAAGAGCTCCAAATTCACTGGGTTTGAGTGAATAACAGTCCGACGGTAAATTTCTAACAGCATGGTGAAAATCACGAAGGTTGAAATTCCCTCTTGGAATATAAGCACACTTGAGCTGAACAGATTTCAGTTTTGCACATTAAATTTCCATATTGAAAAAAAGGGTAAATCATAACATCCTTCTACATCATGGCAGATTAAGCAGAATATCCTTGCATAAGAGGTCTTAGTAGGACATGTGACCATAAATATTTCTACCTTAACAAGTATGGCTGATCATATTAAGAAAGGAGAAGAGGTCATCAAATAAAAACGAGCCACTGAATTCCAAACTGCTACTATCATACAAAGCCCTGAATAATCTATCACAAATAAAAAATACACCCTCCCCGTCCCACTTAGTTTTGAAGCCTCTTCAACTAGCCCATATCCATCCAGCCACTTAAGTTGAGCCAATGGAGCTATTATTATGGGACAAATTTTTTTTTTACAATGGAGCGATTACAATGGGATGGAAGGAATAAAATAAAGAACAGGCACTGGCATATAAAATGTCTACTAAGACCAATTCCAAGTTTAGAAACTGCAATGTAAATTTTTTTTTTGGCAAACTAGTCCCTCGGTTCTGTATTAATAGCCCCATTTGGTTTCTTGAAATAAACTGCTTTTAGTTCATTTTAGAAAACCAAATACCGACTAGGATGGAACGGAGAGAGTAATAAACAGCAGGAACAGCAATTTTCCAATGTTTATGCAATCTAATATGATACCTCCAAGTTTAGGAAGCATATGCACCACAACTGAAGGATTCAAAGAACACTATGCGCACTGGCACATACTGCGCCTATCATATTCTTGTAAAATTCATCAGATATGCATAAGTTGCATAAACTCGGAGCTGTGGTTTTAGACTGTATATACATTATTAGATAGCATATAAGATATTTCAAAGCAAGAACAATGGATTGTCAGACATCATAATCAGATTTTGCCGCCCATTCATACCCTATTTTTCCGGACATGAAATTCAATTTTTGGAGAGTTACAAATGTCGAACTTTCTAAACAAAAACCAGGAAAAAAAAAAGAGTGTTCTAGGTCAGGAAGTGATGGAATTACCTCATCAGAGCCGGAAGCCCTGTTCCATTGGACGTAGAGCAGACCGATCCCGTCTCGGAGGGTTCCCCCGCCCGAAATCGCGTACAAATTCCCGAGCTGCAGCAGCGACTACCAGTTGATGGATGCCAAAAATAGAAGAAATCAAAATGTCAGAAGCCAAAAGGAAGAAAGAACTTCACCAAAAAAATGCCGAAAAAATCACATTCGGAAAAAGAGAGAAGATGAAACCTGCTTAAGATCACGGAGGAGGGGAGGGGATAGAGTCGGGAGATGCAGCAAGAAGCACAGAATCCCCATTTTTGTTCGCGGAGGAGTCTGCGAGAAGAAATGGTGGAAGAATTTGAATTTTGAAATTTTGTAATTAATGGAATAAGGAGACGAAAGGAAAATGCATCTTCTCCCGCATATTTATCACAGCCAACCTCACGGGGTTCTCCCCCCCCCCCCCCAACTGGCCCCCGTGGGGCCCACAGCATTTCCATGAGAGGGTGGCCGTGATAAATAAGCGGGAGGAATAGCATACTTAGGAGACGGAACAGACAAAAAGGACAATTAAAATGGCCAGGGCTGGCTTGCGTCGGTATAGCCGTCAGATCACGTGGGGCTCACTAATCTAACGGCCGTAGCTCAGTCTAATTTTTTCAAAAATGTACGAATACTAAGAGCGCCAAATCACGCTAGCTCATGCGGAGGTCCTTCTACGCCCCGCATGGGAAGAGTGTGCTCATCACCAATGGGTGATGGGACGTCTCCCTTACTTGTCATGAGGGACTCACAAACAGGGGAGACGTGCCCATCACCCATTGGTGATGAGTACACTATTCTCCCTATGCAGTGTATAGCCAATAATTTTCCCCGGGCCTTCACTTGTAGGTAGCAGGGCTGGTGAATGAGGAGTGTGTCTAGTGTGACCAACTTGGCCACCAAATTGTGTTACTACCCAATAGATTTTGCCATTGAGGGGCCGTTTGGGGCATGATTAAAAAATAAAACATTCACAATGGATGTTTTGATACACTGTAGCATCCATGTTTTTTCATATATAGCGTGTCGTGTTTCACGCTAGATATGAAAAAAACATGGATGCTCCAATGGTATTTTTTTCATATCCAGCGTGAAAAAATATGGATGCTCCAGTGGATGTGGAAAATCCACGGTAGATATTTGCTTATAATCATGCCCCAAACGGCCTTTGAAGGAGAAATTACAACTTTACTAAGATTCCTAGGTCCCCCGCCACTTATCCCTTCCCTTGGTCATGCTTCTTGATCACATAATGTTGGTTAAGAAAATATTTTTTGTAAATGAGCTAGGCTCAGGTGGGGCCGCAACTCATCACCTACAGGCCGAGCCCGCTAAGCCCATATATCCACAGCCTCTCAAATTTCACCGGATTGGGCCCTTCACGCACTTCATGGTGAATGCTCAGCGATTCACCGGAATTTAGAGGAATTTTATTCTTTTCTAATGAATTTTGGGAAGATATTAGGGAAAATGAGCATGTCTTACTTGTTTTTTCACATGTTGTCTAAGTTGTTATACGGTATGCCGAATTCCCTCCGAATTGCCGGTGATTTTTTCCTTACCGAGCCCAGCTAAGTCCTTGTCGAATTGGAGCTGAATTGCCGACATGTCACGATGGTTCAACGAGTTGTAAATGTATTTGGCTCTTCTACGGACCCTTGTTGGACAAAATTCAATTCGGGCTGTTGGGTTTCTTTTTGGGTCAATTTCTATCTCTTTATCGGGCTTTCTTTTTTGGCTTTCTTTATTGTTTTTGTGAACTGCGAATACCAAGTGCGGTGGTCCCACTTTACTTTTCAGTTTTTTTTATTAGCGAAACTAAAAAGATGCAATCCCTTTCAATACAGCAAAAAAAGTTGTAGAAAATGATTCGAGAAATATGAAAATGTCAAAAGCACGTTAATTCTACCTAGCATGGACAATAATTATATTTGTTTCTAGGTGAGACCGGAGAATAGCTATTAATTGGCTCTCCAAAAAATGCTACCTTTTCCCAATCCGTAAATGAGCCCAATGCTCCATATTATTATTATGCTCAAAGGAGGATTACAGGAGAGAAAAAATTACATGACAAAATAAAGCAAGATTACATAAGGACTGTGATCAATGTGCTTAGAGGTGTGCATTGAGGACATGATATAGGATGTGAGATATACACCCAACCATTCATTGATAAAAAAAAAAAATCTGCCTTCTTTTTCCTTCGGAAATAGTATTGCCAGTTTTCATATAGCACTCAACGAACTATACCCATTGCTCAAACAAAACAAAAGCGCATGATAATCATAACGGCTAAAGCAATTCTTATACAAGGCATCCTTGTCAGGATAGTTAAAAACAAGGGGGTAGTTGAAAATTAAAATCGATCAATTCTGTCATCCTTTGTGAGGATTTCCACCTGCTCAGTTTTAAAGTTTTAAACGGGTAATAATATTACTACTACACTTTTCTACTCCATTTACCCACTCCGCTTTATGTGGCACCAAGCCACAATGTGGACCCATGTGGTGAGCAGTGGGCTCATGTGTTGCCGTGGCAATCAACATATGCATGTGACGACCAGAAAAATTGTGTATAAAACCAAATTTATTGGTTGATCCGAATTAAAAAAGTGAAGTTTTTAATTTGATTTCTTTTAAATGGATTGACTTGTTGTATGGCATGTATCTAATTATAGTAGAAATTTGATTTCGTAGAAGTTTCTTGTTTAGCTAGGACACTCTGGCACTAAGGCTAGGCCTCACACCAGAGCTTGACCAGTGACCGGTTCTAGTACTTGGTTGGACGCCAGAAGTGTAGGGTGTAATCTTGCATTATGGAAGGACGCCCTTAGGGAAGGGATGCCTGAACGGTTATGATTGATCCTAATCAGTGCTAAAGAAGGAAGGGGTGTAACCCTGCATTATGGAAGGACGCACTTAGGGAAGGGGTGCCATGAACGGTTGTGATTGGTTGCCTTGTAACATATTATAGATTCATGTTACAACTATGCCTGCTGATTGTATTATCCTTGCATTATCTTATTCTATTGCGGTTTTGCATTTTACTGGGTATTTCTATGGAATACTCTTCTATCCTGCGATGCAGGTTTAGGTGTTGATAGCTCGTAGAGGAGAGCTGGACTTAAACGTGGATTCATATAAGAAGCGTTCAAAGCTTAGACTTTAGAATTGCAGTTCATTTTGATGATTTTGTAATAATGGCATTTGAACCATTAGAGAACATACAACATGTTATTATTTATTGTTCATTTTGGATTTTTAGTTATAAATAGTATGTCATTTGAGAGATTGTCATTTTATACTTCTCATTATGTTTGTGTGAATGACGGTGCGATTACCTATAACGCCTCAAGTATTTAGCACATTTAAAATATACGCACTCTTATAAGAGTTGAAAATTTGGGGCATGATAGTGCCAACATGAAGAAATAGGAAAATAGAGTAAAAAGTGGAGTAGTAATATCATTACCCTTTTAAAAGGCTAAAAAAGGAAAATATGCAAAATAACAATTATCAAACACAACCAACAACAATTTTTTGGATTTATTTAGATGACTAGCAACACTATCATCCTCATTCATCTTCAATTAGAAGAAACTAGTAACCAAAAATACCTTGTTCGTTGCTAAAGGGGTTGTACACAACTTCTTCAGCAAATCAAACAAATGCTTTGTAGTCTTCGCACTCGTGATGTTTGAAGCCACTGACAAAGCAATCATCAATCGAGCTGTGCCAAGTGTCTTCCGATCAAGCAACGTCCTTCATCATCCTTTATAGCTTCAGGTTTCTTGCCATCTATTGGCAAATACATGTCCTTCTCATAAAGATAGTCTTTAATTTGCATAAATCAAAACGCAAAATTCTTGCCATCTAATTTCTCAATCCTCAGTTTTTTGTCGTCTCCAACCTAGGCTCCAATACCAATTGTTGTGAAAACATGATGTTGATCTCCTTGCGCATGCGGAAGGATCATTTAAGAGACTAGCGTGAAAACACACGATCAAGAAAAGAGACACAAGAATTTATGTGGTTTCAAGATGTGCCCACGTCTACGGGGCCACACAATTTCACTATGCTTTTAAAAGGGATTACTATCATGCCCTAAATTTTTGGCCTCATCAGAGTACAAAATAAATAATTATAAAATATACCGATCACTTGGGACACGACTTGATATTCCACATTGTCATTCACTCAGTCACAAAAGGACAAATGGATGACAATTTCCACAGATGAGTGTATTTACCAAATGAAAAGTCCACAAGAATTGAAAATTTTGATATGAAAATAAATCTTTGCTGGCACACTCACTATTTATTACAAACTTAAGTAACTTAAAAACAAAGAGTTCATCAATAAAAAGTCTTCACATTCTCCTGCACCTGGAATTTTCATCAAGTTATTCCTTTGTTTAACCTGCATCGCAAGATACATGAGTACTTCGAAGATATATTCAGTAGGATGTAAAACCAAAGCAGAAAGTAAAGTATAAAGCAATGAGAGAATCAATAATGAAGAAGCACTATAATACGAAGTTTTGAACAATTGAATTTCCATTAATAGAGAGACAAGAACATCATCAACTTCCAAGGAAACATCAATATCCAATAACTCTATAACATCCAAAGTGTTAGGAAATAAATAATTTCTGCTCTCAGACAAAGGCAAGCATACAAAATCTTGTCATGCCTAAATCCTAGGGGTTTTCTCTTTGAAACCTTGCCATGTATCTAGGATAAGGGCCCCATCGATGTTCACAGACACAATGGGTGGAGACTGTCAGACCTTCTGTGATGTCTAACCAGCCTAGAACGTACGTATAGTCCTCTCTTTGGGCGGAATCCTTCAAGCATACAAAGTCTTGCAAGGTCCAAAAACATAAACTCTAACATAGGTACTTTTGAGCATACAAAGTCTCTCAACCTGAAAGAGTATCATGGCTTTATGAGCATACTATGAAAGTCTCCAACATGTACTTTTGAGCATATAAAGTGTCTCAACCTGAGAAACTCACTCGGTTGCCACTAATGGGCGAAAACCTCACAAGTATACAAAGTCTTGCAAATACAACAATCAAGTCAATATTGACAAAGATAGTCTACTGAATCAGCAACCATGTGCCAAAATAAAGCATGAAGCAATTGTAACACCCAGAAGATTCGTATGTTAACTAAAGGTATCTAATTTAGGAAACTGGTCTAAAATAGGAAAGTTTCATTTCTTGATTTGATTTCTGGTTTTGCGATATGCTTTGATGTGTTATTTGATTTAATGATGTGATATAATTAGTTAAACATATGGCTAATAGTAGTAGAAAACCAGGACGCGAGGGTTGGTCCTGGCGCTAGGCACAACCTGGCGCTGAGGCCAGCCTGGCGCTAGGGTCTGAGAACACCTGATGCCAGGAGAGGGGCCAGGTGCCAGGGCATGTGTTCAGTGGATTATTCTTAATTAGTAAAGTGAAGTTGGTTTTGATGTGTGGCTAGTGATGCACGCGTGTTAGTATGACGAGTAGTGCAACCGCGGGATGCCAGAGACCTGTGCGCGTAGGACTCAAGCCAAGACGCAAGACCTGGGCACTGAGCCACGTGGCACTGGCCCAGGGGTGATTTGTGAACCTGGGTAACCTTGCCATTAGATGATCTTCGGATGGTTGGAGTGATCTTGAGTCGGATGGAGTGAATCTTGAGCAAAATCTACGATTTGACCTAATAGTGGTAAGTATCGCGGAGGATCAGGAAGTATCAGTTTGGTTGAAATAATTAGGGAAGATAAATCTTAATTAAAAAGAGATGAATATTTCACTTTTTAATCAACCAATAGGAAGGGGACGTCTAGTTGGTTGGCCTAGATATGGTAGTTTCCTAGTTTGGAACGAGATATGTAAAGTATGATTAAGATGGTAAGCTCGGCTAGTACTATTTCTGTGTCGACAGTCTGTAGTAAATAAATCATAACTAATTCAAGGAAAATTGGAAAAATATAAAATTAGTGGGGTTAAAAACTAGACTCATATCGATAACTCCAATAAAAATTTCATAGTTTAAGTCCAAATGGACTGACCGTGGGAAGAGTCGGAAGTGGACTGTTATGCGTATGACAGTGTGCTATAATTAGGATTAAGATAGTAAACGAATCTTATTAGAGATTTGAAATCTTAATTAAATGAAGGAAACCCAATGGATTAACATGGCTGAACGTCCCTTACTAATGAGGGAGAGCTTTTAATTGGTAGTGAGAGTTTGGATTAGGAAGGAGTCTTAATTTAGAGATATCCTAGTTGTAGTAGGTTTTGGGTCTATATAAGCACAAGAGAGAGGGCTGGCTGGTATTTTTCAAGCCAAATCCTTTGTGAACGTCCCAAGACTTTCTCCTTCTCCTTTGTTCCAGCAAGCTTTACACCTTTTCCCTTCATCTCAAGAATCAACGATTGGAGCGCTAAAGGGCGGCATCGTGTAGAGGAATCAAAAGCCTTCGCGAGGAAGCAAGAAGATGCTACGTTAGGACTAGATAGGATGATTTTTCCCACACTCTTGGATCTGAATTTCATACCTTGTTCAAGTGCTTCTTATGTCAATATATTGATTTATGATTGTGAATCTTCATGAGAATCAATCGCTAAGTACCAATCTTTTGAATTATCCAGTTATTACGTGTTGTTGCTCAATCGTGTGAACCTTGATGTTCCAATTCCTAATTGTTACACATGCTAGCCCAATGATGAGAAGTGTGAATTATTTGGAGTCCTATTTGAAGCTTCCTTGTGTTCTTTTGGTCTCTGACATTGCTGTCTAAATTTTATCATCCTTAATTAGTTGTCCAGTTTGCTTAATTCAACTAGAAAAAGGGGTATGTGTGTGAGATGAATTAAGATAATGAAACTACACCTCAATCCTTCTAAATATTATGACATATCATACCTAATAAAGTTCTGGAATAAGTAAGATATGAAAGATATTCAAGTATACTATGTATTATTGAACGGATTTTGGGGTAAACACACTCACAATTTGATTAGAACTATGATTAAGGGTCTCGGCCAGAACTATTTCTGCATTGACGACCTTCAGTAAAATATTTGTAACTAATTATATAAAAATCATAAAAATATGCCGTTTGTTGGGTTGTAAACTAGACACATAGGAGTAATCACAATAAAATTTTCAGAGTCTAATTCCTTATTTTTTGACGTTGGTAAGGGTTGGAAGTTGACTAATATGTAAAAATAGAACACTGTAATTATGGTAAAGGTTGAGAAAATTTTATCAAAGCAATAGTCTATGCTATACTAAGCATACTAAGAACTTTATATGTATTATATAAGACTTTAAGTAAATATTACAGTAGGATAGACTACGTATAATACTATAGTATCACAGGCTAATAGTGAGTGGTTTGATATTCATCAAGTCTTATATGTCCACTGGTGATATTGACTCGATTCGTGTTTCCGATTGGAAACTGAACCATCTATTTCTATTTGACCAATGGACTTCCATTCGTTTGAGAAACTTCAGTTGACCTGTTATTGAGTCTATTTAAGTCAAGTCTTCTTTCAAACCAGAACTTGATATTCTTTATGATATAACTTGTGATTTCTTGGAGTCTTGAAAGGCAATTCTTGATCAAGTCTTTCTCTATGAGTCTTATCTAGGGCTATGCATGCGTAACATGATCGTTGTTGAAATCTCTGTTGTATTCTTTTCCTGAGTCTCATGTTCATTGAGATATTAAGATCTCATTGATACTCTTTTACAAGCCGTCTGCTGATCGAGATATGAAAATTTTATTAGTACTCTTTTGGTGAGTCAATCGTTGGTAAAAGATACCTTGAATCTCAGAGTATTGTAATCTCTACCATGCAAAAGATTTCTCAGATATATATTGGATTATTTCTCCACTAGAGACCTTGCGATAATCTCTCCGAGGTGGACTCATAGTATGCTCATGAGCCATTGCTAGACCTTGCGAGATCTTCTATATTTAGGGAGTTGCGATTCATAACTGCCTAAAAAGAGGCACATACGTACGTTTAGGCTGTATGACATTACGGAAGGTCTGCAGTCTCCGCCCATTGTGCCCGTAAGCACCGATGGGGCCAGCATCTCTAGACGCATGGCCGGGTTCCGAAGGGAGAACCTCTAGGATGTTCTGGTATATTTTACCTTTTGCGATCGGTAAATTCAGCGAGCAGAAATTGTAACTCCTTGCACTACAGATGCCTGGAGCCATTAGTATTTTGACTATTCTCTCCTTACACCAGTATTTATTTGGAGTCGTATAATTTATTGTCCTTGCTCTATACTTGAGAGTCAGGAAGCGTTGATGTTCGGAGTCTTGGATTATAGTAATTTCTCTCCTTACACTTTGGTTGTTAAGGAGTCTTCATTGATGCTATTATTTCCTCTTATAATGGAATTCTTGTTGCTCAGTTTAAATATTCTTAATTATTCAACTGTCTTATATTAAACCCTACTATTTATCCTATATTGTATATTCTGTTCTTGTGGGTTTTTGAATTCTACTGGGTATTTCTTCGGAATACTCATGCATCCTCTGATGCAGGCATGAAGAAAGTATAGCTATGGCAAGTGTAGATAATAGAAGACTCGAAGATAGTTGTGGAAGATAAAGCTATCTTTATTATTTTAAATTTAGTGTTAATATTATTGGCATGTTGGCCAAAGTATTTTAATGATTTTGATTTTTAGTTATTTTAGATGACTTGTATTATGGATTAATTTAAGATTATTAAGTTCTCATTTCATATGTGTTAATGATGTTATTTAAAAACTCAGTTGTGTTATGTCGAGTACACATCTATTCATGGTGATGTATTAGACGGGATGTTCGAGTATTCGGTCATATCTCAGGATTTCTAGCCTCAAACATACTCATATTCATGAAAGAAAAAAAAAATGTCTTCCGCACTCCGACGAGGCCGGGAATTTTGGGGCGTGATAGAATGGTATCGGAGCCCCACAACTTAGCTTTGGATAACATTGTTAATATATGAAGTGGTGTGTCAGAACTTAGTTGAAAATAGTATAACTTAGAGGCATTTAGATGAGACTAGAAAATTATAACTAGTAAAGACTTATCTAATAGATATAGAAGAACCCTTCAAGATTGATATAGAAAGACCATATTTGGAAAACCTAGATTTTGACTACCTTGAGTTTAATCATCAGGAGTCTATAGCAGTTGGTTAGCAGACACACTTAGTCATCGAGTTAGACGACATTGAGGCATCACTATTGATTATAGAACCCATACCTCAGATTGTGATGGATCACCTAATTTATCAGAGAGTAGCTTATTATGAAGCCTTGTGTGAGACTCTATGTAGGAAGTTCGTGTTGAAAGGTTATTGTTGGCCTCACATGAGCATAGAGGAGATGTCATTATGCCCAGAGTTTTCTAGCACCGACTCGCATGGCATTGGACATGCTTGATAAATACCTTTGAAGTCATGAATCATAGAGGAGAACCCTAGAATGGTAGTTTTAGTAGCTGAATTTTATAAAGAGTTCCTTTGACAAGTACCCTAGGGTAGACCAAGTGTTAGAAACCTCTAATAAGAAATTGATTTTTGTCTTCTATCTGGTGTTTATGGTTGTTGTGTTTAGTGTGTAATTTGTTTGCTCGAGTATTGGAAGTTTACCGACACTCGAATGATTGTGATCTTAGGGGATGATGAATAGATAGATGAGTTAAGATTCATTTACTTTCATGGACTGTAGAAGGTAGACAGTGGAACGTTCTTGAATCAGAGTGCGCAGCGGAAGTGTGGTTAGCTGAAGATGTCGAATGTGGTTAATTCTGGAGCAAGAATAGGCGTGCCCGATAGGGCTATATTCTCGCACCAGGACGAAGAGGTGGATAAAAAGGAGTACATGATGCAACAACTCGCTACTGCAAGTGCGATCAGACTAGTCTCTATGTCTCTATCATGGATGTGGATTTCAAAAGAATCCAAGAAAAAAGAACTAACTTAGTCAAGGGTCAGAATAACAACTTCAAGCGCCATAACAACAAGAGATGCAGAGGCAACGAGGAGAATAACAACCGGATCTATAAACAGCAGAAGCAACTGCAACAACAAAATGTGTAAAACTTGCCAAATCGTCAAGCCCAATAATTCAACCATACCGGGAAGAAGTGTGGAGTTTGTGGACAATAGGATCGCATTGGGAGGCCATGCCCACGTGATACAAGAAGCTGCTACGCATGCAAAGAAAAAGGGAATATCGCGCCCTATTGCCCAAATAAGGTAAGTCGATGCAAATTTTGTGGACAACAAAAGCATAATGAGAAAACGTGCCCAAAGGATACTAGAAGGTGCTACATATGCCAAGGATTTGGACATGTCTCAACCTATTGCCCAAACAAGGAGTGGATGAACAAGGCAGAACCGACTGAGAAAACTCCAGCGCAAATATTTGCAATGATGCCAAAAGATGAAAGGGTTACAAACAACACTATCGAAGGTACCCTTCTTGCCCTCAATAGAGTAGCTAGAATGTCAATTGACCTAGGAGCATCTTGTTTCTTTATCGCATTTATCCCTGTTTGAAGTTTAGCAATAACAACTGAATGTCTGGAGGACACCTCAGTGAAAGAAGGGAATGAGGTCTGATTGTTGTATTGATATTATTTGACTTATGCGATTTTGACTCTTTGCTTGGTTGGAGTGGTTAGCTTAGCTTTTAATGAGTGGAGTTTACCATAAGAAGAAAACCTAACTTAGAATACAAGAAGAACAAGAAGAAATAGTTTGAAAGAGAAAAGAAAACTATATCTTAAGTTGTTTGGAAATTGGTTTCAGCATTTCGAGGACGAAATATTCTTTTTAGGAGGGGAGGATGTAACACCCAGAAGATTCGTATGTTAACTAAAGGTATCTATTTTAGGAAACTGGTCAAAAATAGGAAAGTTTCATTTCTTGATTTGATTTTTGGTTTTGCGATGTGCTTTGATGTGTTATTTGATTTAATGATGTGATATAATTAATTAATCTTATGGCTAATAGTAGTAGAAAACCAGGACGCGAGGGTTGGTCCTGGCGCTAGGCACAACCTGGCGCTGAGGCCAGCCTGGCGCCAGGGTCTGAGAACACCTGACACCAGGAGAGGGGCCAGGTGCCAGGGCATGTGTTCAGTGGATTATTCTTAATTAGTAAAGTGAAGTTAGTTTTGATGTGTGGTTAGTGATGCACGCGTGTTAGTATGACGAGTAGTGCAACCGCGGGATGCCAGAGACCTGTGCGCGTAGGACTTAAGCCAAGACGCAAGACCTGGGCACTGAGCCATGTGGCACTGGCCCAGGGGTGATTTGTGAACCCGGGTAACCTTGCCATTAGATGATCTTCGGATGGTTGGAGTGATCTTGAGTCGGCTGGAGTGAATCTTGAGCAAAATTTACGATTTGACCTAATAGTGGTAAGTATCGCGGAGGATTGGGAAGTATCAGTTTGGTTGAGATATTTAGGGAAGATAAATCTTAATTAAAAAGAGATGAATATTTCACTTTTTAATCAACTAATAGGAAGGGGACGTCTAGTTGGTTGGCCTAGATATGGTAGTTTCCTAGTTTGGAACGAGATATGTAAAGTATGATTAAGATGGTAAGCTCGGCCAGTACTATTTCTGTGTCGACAGTCTGTAGTAAATAAATTATAACTAATTCAAGGAAAATCGGAAAAATATAAAATTAGTGGGGTTAAAAACTAGACTCATAGGGCTAACTCCAATAAAACTTTCAGAGTCTAAGTCCAAATGGACTGACCGTGGGAAGAGTCGGAAGTGGACTGTTATGCGTATGACAGTGTGCTGTAATTAGCATTAAGATAGTCAACGAATCTTATTAGAGATTTGAAATCTTAATTAAATGAAGGAAACCCAATGGATTAACATGGCTGAACGTCCCTTACTAATGAGGGAGAGCTTTTAATTGGTAGTGAGAGTTTGGATTAGGAAGGAGTTTTAATTTGGAGATATCCTAGTTGTAGTAGGTTTTGGGTCTATATAAGCACAAGAGAGAGGGCTGGCTGGTATTTTTCAAGCCAAATCCTTTGTGAACGTCCCAAGACTTTCTCCTTCTCCTTTGTTCCAGCAAGCTTTACACCTTTTCCCTTCATCTCAAGAATCAACGATTGGAGCGCTAAAGGGCGGCATCGTGTAGAGGAATCAAAAGCCTTCGCGAGGAAGCAAGAAGATGCTACGTTAGGACTAGATAGGATGATTTTTCCCACACTCTTGGATCTGAATTTCATACCTTGTTCAAGTGCTTCTTATGTCAATATATTGATTTATGATTGTGAATCTTCATGAGAATCAATCGCTAAGTACCAATCTTTTGAATTATCCAGTTATTACGTGTTGTTGCTCAATCGTGTGAACCTTGATGTTCCAATTCCTAATTGTTACACATGCTAGCCCAATGATGAGAAGTGTGAATTATTTGGAGTCCTATTTGAAGCTTCCTTGTGTTCTTTTGGTCTCTGACATTGCTGTCTAAATTTTATCATCCTTAATTAGTTGTCCAGTTTGCTTAATTCAACTAGAAAAAGGGGTATGTGTGTGAGATGAATTAAGATAATGAAACTACACCTCAATCCTTCTAAATATTATGACATATCATACCTAATAAAGTTCTGGAATAAGTAAGATATGAAAGATATTCAAGTATACTATGTATTATTGAACGGATTTTGGGGTAAACACACTCACAATTTGATTAGAACTATGATTAAGGGTCTCAGCCAGAACTATTTCTGCATTGACGACCTTCAGGAAAATATTTGTAACTAATTATATAAAAATCATAAAAATATGCCGTTTGTTGGGTTGTAAACTAGACACATAGGAGTAATCACAATAAAATTTTCAGAGTCTAATTCCTTATTTTTTGACGTTGGTAAGGGTTGGAAGTTGACTAATATGTAAAAATAGAACACTGTAATTATGGTAAAGGTTGAGAAAATTTTATCAAAGCAATAGTCTATGCTATACTAAGTATACTAAGAACTTTATATGTATTATATAAGACTTTAAGTAAATATTACAGTAGGATAGACTACGTATAATACTATAGTATCACGGGCTAATAGTGAGTGGTTTGATATTCATCAAGTCTTATATGTCAACTGGTGATATTGACTCGATTCGTGTTTCCGATTGGAAACTGAACCATCTATTTCTATTTGACCAATGAACTTCCATTCGTTTGAGAAACTTCAGTTGACCTGTTATTGAGTCTATTTAAGTCAAGTCTTCTTTCAAACCAGAACTTGATATTCTTTATGATATAACTTGTGATTTCTTGGAGTCTTGAAAGGCAATTCTTGATCAAGTCTTTCTCTATGAGTCTTATCTAGGGCTATGCATGCGTAACATGATCGTTGTTGAAATCTCTGTTGTATTCTTTTCCTGAGTCTCATGTTCATTGAGATATTAAGATCTCATTGATACTCTTTTACAAGCCGTCTGCTGATCGAGATATGAAAATCTCATTAGTACTCTTTTGGTGAGTCAATCGTTGGTAAAAGATACCTTGAATCTCATAGTATTGTAATCTCTACCATGCAAAAGATTTCTCAGATATATATTGGATTATTTCTCTACTAGAGACCTTGCGATAATCTCTCCGAGGTGGACTCATAGTATGCTCATGAGCCATTGCTAGACCTTGCGAGATCTTCTATATTTAGGGAGTTGCGATTCCTTACTGCCCAAAAAGAGGCACATACGTACGTTTAGGCTGTATGACATTACGGAAGGTCTGCAGTCTCCGCCCATTGTGCCCGTAAGCACCGATGGGGCCAGCATCTCTAGACGCATGGCCGGGTTCCGAAGGGAGAACCTCTAGGATGTTCTGGTATATTTTACCTTTTGCGATCGGTAAATTCAGCGAGCAGAAATTGTAACTCCTTGCACTATAGATGCCTGGAGCCATTAGTATTTTGACTATTCTCTCCTTACACCGGTATTTGTTTGGAGTCGTATAATTTATTGTCCTTGCTCTATACTTGAGAGTCAGGAAGCGTTGATGTTCGGAGTCTTGGATTATAGTAATTTCTCTCCTTACACTTTGGTTGTTAAGGAGTCTTCATTGATGCTATTATTTCCTCTTATAATGGAATTCTTGTTGCTCAGTTTAAATATTCTTGATTATTCAACTGTCTTATATTAAACCCTACTATTTATCCTATATTGTATATTCTGTTCTTGTGGGTTTTTGAATTCTACTGGGTATTTCTTCAGAATACTCATGCATCCTCTGATGCAGGCATGAAAAAAGTATAGCTATGGCAAGTGTAGATAATAGAAGACTCGAAGACAGTTGTGGAAGATAAAGCTATCTTTATTATTTTAAATTTAGTGTTCATATTATTGGCATGTTGGCCAAAGCATTTTAATGATTTTGATTTTTAGTTATTTTAGATGACTTGTATTATGGATTAATTTAAGATTATTAAGTTCTCATTTCATATGTATTAATGATGTTATTTAAAGACTCAGTTGTGTTATGTCGAGTACACATCTATTCATGGTGATGTATTAGACGGGATGTTCGAGTATTCGGTCATATCTAAGGATTTCTGGCCTCAAACATACGCATATTCATGAAAGAAAAAAAAATGTCTTTCGCACTCCGACGAGGCCGAGAATTTTGGGGCGTGACAGCAATAGCTCATAATACTTAAAGATCTCAATAGAGCAAGAGAATGTGGCAAGCATACAGAGTCTTGCACACAGCCAGACAAATATCTTAATAGAACTTTAATAGTAACAACGTTCTGTCCTCATAATAAGAATCCCTTGAGAAGGAGATACACGAATCTAAAAAGAAGAAAGATCTAGAAAGGGTCTCTAGGATTTTAATTTGAAGTATTTTATTAATTTGCTCCTTACATTCACTTGGGTTTTATTGTGATCGATTAGCTTCAATGAAAATGCCAACAATCTTTTACTCTTCTTAACTAGTAAATATTATCTTACTGATCATTCCGTTAATGATGGGTACATAGGCCAATACTTATGCTAATAATCGGTACTTATTTGTATTACATCCCTAGTAGTTCACTAGTTTACAAAGACAACACGAAAATAGATATTTAAACCAAACTGTGTTCTGTCCAAAACTGGACAACAAAGTTCAAGAAATTATTTCCCACGGCTAGCACGTGAGGAATTTGGACCTAGAATTCATACAGTAGATACTTCTATGAGTCTAGACTTCAACAAAACTGACGACATAATTTTCTGATACCTGTAGAATTAGTTATGACCTTTTTAGTTCAGACTATCGGCACAGAAACAGTTAAGACTGTCAGCACATAAACAGTTCTGGCCGAGAACATGTTATTAACTCCAAAATCCTTTCCTACTTAACTAAAATTATGTGATTCCTAAAACTCTTCATTAATACTTATTGCACACTATTCATAAATTAAATTTGATCCGAGAGATGAATTATAATGAATAGGCATAAACTTCGACTTATTTTTCACATGATCCGACAATATAGACAATGAGAACTCTTCTAAATGCTAGACAATTAGCAATAAATGAGACATCTTTAAAGGGACATCAGTCAAATAAAAATAGATCAAGACAATGAAGGAATCAAAAGGAATTATGACTCTCATCATCTTACTACGAGCATGTTTTGCACAATTCCAATGATCAACTACTACAAATTGAAGCAGATATTCTATATTGAATAATCATTGACATCAAAAGATTTTGAACAAGGATACGAGTACCAAGATCAGTATAAAAACAATATTCATATCACGCAATTGGAAAATGAACTAGGTGATCATGAATTGAAAACCTAGGGGATGCTGAGGAAAACCATCCTACCTCGTTGACGAACTTCTCTTCGGGCTGTGTGAATCAAATGTCCTGCGCCACCACTTCGTGTTGCTTCAATCACCAATTAGCAAGCAAGAAAGGAAGAGAAAAGAGGTAAAGGGAGAAAGAACTGAGAAAGAACGTGAGAGAGAGAATGGAAGAGAGCTGTCGGCCAACAATTAGGGCCGACCAGTTCTAGTCCTTTTTATACTAACCCTAATTTCCTAGTTTTGTTAGGATTCTTGTGAAACCCTTGATTACCTTCCAATTAATCTTGTCCATCCATCTATAACCTCTCCTTAGACTCCTTGGCGTCCAATTCTATGATGCCCAATTCTTGTTTGTTTCCAATTTTTTAATCCCATTACAAATCAATTTTCCATGCTTATTTTCAAACTGAATATGATAACTGTCTGACTGACTCTCCTTATCTTGGGCATCACATCCTTGTGGTGCCCTCCTCTTGTGCCACATCTTCTCCTTTCTATCCCTAGTCTATATCCTAATCCATCACATATTCTAAATTTCCAATAATAAAACACCATAATCATTCCTATTTTAACTTGAATTTTAATTGCCGATAGGTTTATTTAAAGATGAACATACCAAAGGAGTGGCTTCACTTAAAGTGCACCACTTGATCAGAAGTAAATTAGGGAGCAAGGAGCCATTGCTTGAAAGAAAAGGAGCTAAAAATTTCACTCTCACAGCTGCCAGTTACTTTCTGAACAAAAAGGTCTACAGCAAGACAGGGTTCACTCCATTTATATTTGAGTCCCGTTTATCACCCAGGCTAACACATATGATCTTAACCATTATCCGGCAACAGCATTAGTACAGGGGGCACATAGGTTTAAATTACTGCACGCACTGTGCATCGTTGGGTCTCAATCTGATGGCTAATATGGTCTCTGCTCATGACACGCATGAGAACGGGCTCATATGAGCTTTAACCTTTATAAAAAAAAGTGGATTATATAAGTAAACAAGAATTATAAAAGTAACTTGTGAGGACAGATCAAACAATAGTAAGGACTCACAAAAATGATGGCAATTGCATGGGTTGAAAACCATGAACTGGAGCTGTTTTTAAAAAATATTATTGAAAACAGCCTATAATTAGGCTCATCACTCATAACGTGTAAGATAAGTGATTTAGCATGGGTGCAACAAAGTCTTCCTACAATACAATTGCCAACGATGATATGAAATTGGAATTTCATAAAATAAATGAGATTTAAGTAGAGCCCACGAAATGCTCCTTGTGAGGGTCTAAGTTTTTACATACATAGAATAAGAAAGTAGGGCTTCAATGGATTATATACCGCATTTGACTCTTATCGGAATCAAAATGGTACAAAGCCATACAAAGAAACATAGTGGCAAGTTTTTACGCCGGATGCCCTTTCTGACGCAACCCTCCGAAGAGGGGACAATGATAAGAAGATTCAAAATCATCATATGTATCATACACCTTTCCAAATATGTGGATTGGCTTCATGACATGATAGTTGCACATGAAATATTAATATAGCCATCTTCCATCACAAAGCAGGTAACAATGAAAACCAGTCCGCTTCAGGGCTTCAATCACTTGAGGGGAAAACAGCCGAATGGAGATCCTCATAGTGTAACACCAACCGTTCCTTGGTAAATTGATATAAACCAACTAATTAGCTGTATAATATCCATGATGATATGAGAAGACAGACAACCAAAAGCATACTTATTTACAGATGTGAAAAAGAGTAACTTTAAATGATTTTGGTATGATAATAAATTCTATAGACGCGAAGAAGACACTAGGAGGGCTAATTTCTGTCTTACCAAGTCTAGAAATAGGAGGATTATTAAGCTCATATGTCCCCACTTGCAATAATCTAAAACTGTATGTCTATTCACATCCTGTTTTCACAAAGCTTAGCCAAAACCACGCTAAAAATAAATTTTAGCAGCAGTTACGTTTAGAAATAATGAAGGTACGGATATTCATGCACAGTCTAAAATTCTTTCAGATTAATGGAAGTGACAGTCAGTGCTCGATGCAGTTCCACACATAGGGAAGTCCAAAGATGTGAGAACTTTCAGAACCATTAGGAAAACTTCTGGCAACAGCAAAGCCTGAATAGAGATAATAATTGAAGGGCATTGAATTTAAGTGCAAGATAGCGTGAAATTTTCAGAAACTGCTCTAGGCGTATATGTTGTCATTAAAGGGCATTGAAAAGGGACACTAACCTGTCATCCTAATTCCAGTGTCCCTGAAAAAGAGTTTACAACAACTCTTGCTTCTGTTGCCCACTCTCTTATTTAAGTTATCAAGCCTCCCAATCAAGAAGACCATGACTAGAGCAATCCATCAAATGTTATTCCTCTGGTCCTGAATTAGTGAAATGAGCTGTTAAACATCTCTAAGCAAGTTGGAATTACCAAAGGCACGGTACCTCTATAAATTTGATTGTTGAACCCTGCATGAAGACACAATTAAAGGAGTCGTATTCAAAACATGGGAAGATAACCATAAACAAGTTAAACATATAATCAGAGGACATACTTCATTTTGCCAATGAAATTGAGGACGAGGATATTTAAAATTATTTCTTCAGCTTTTCAAACACCATTTCAAATTTGGAGTTAATATGCATGATAAGCTATTCTAAAGGGTGGACGGGTGCAATATCCTATGCTTCTGACCTCTGATCAATAACATGCACTTGAAGGGTTATATAGCTCATAAGGGGCTGCTACTATAGGATAAATAAGAGGCGAGTTAACACGGAAGCCAAGCAGTTGATAAACATTTCAAAGTAACAAGTTGGTCATAGGAGGATGGATGATTATAAGTTTTAGATAAAGCTAGTTAAGATGAATCTCTACAACATCTATCCTGACTAGCAGCCGTTAACTCCAAAGAAGATGCATAGTAGCTCATGGGAGCTTCATTTTGTATCAAGCAACAAACATTCTACCAATTGACATGTACTACATGTGACTTACCACAGTAGTTTTACTCACGAACTGCATTTACAATATGAGAATAACAGTTGAGAGGCCATATCCCTCTCAATGAACTGATTACTATACCTAACAGACAATACCATTCAAATCGCCAAACAACTTTCCGCATTTACAAGTGCAATCTAATTTTTTATTTACAATTTGCATTTTTTGAAGAATTATAGCCTTACATGTCATGAAAAATACCTTTCCTCATGAAATGCATAAAGTAAACCATTAGCAATAGGATTCACACAACAACCCAATGCTAAAAAGGAACAGATTCTAGAGCTTACCTCCAACTCGAAAATGAGGTAGGAACTCCAGCCCCAAATAAGTGCCTACTTGCCTACATGGGTGACCATACCACAGATATCATTCTGTTTCTCATGCGGCATGATACTTGAGAGTGAAGAGGATGATACTGAGGCAGTCAGCCATGAAGAAAAATAGTCAAAGATAACTCCATCTAGTTGATATACAAATTTGTCAACTCTTGTGATTAATTTCATAATGCTTCTTCAGTTTGAATGGTAGATTCAATCAAGAGCCATCTTCCCTTCAATTTCGTTATTTTCTTCAACAAAGTAATTTCCCCGATTATAATTACTGTAAAGATGAATATATTCTATCACCAGAAATCCTTACATGAGCAAATACCTTCCTTGAAATGGTGAAACAAAACACGATCCCTAACTATAATTTTCCTGTCAAACATCTTGTTAATAAGCTTCATGGCAGAGTGGCAATCACGGCATATTCGTAAATTTTTTAGGATTGTAAGAGTTGTTCCAGGGCTTGTGTTTAGAAGCCCAAATGCAACAGCAAGTCTTTCGCTGTGCCATGATAATGCATGCTCCTTTTCTTCTTCATTCACATCATGCAAAACCTCCCTAATTTGAGGCTCATAGTCCATACCCTTCAGCTTCACTTCCAGCATCTCCAGCATTAAATATACATCTTTAGGTAGAGTTTTATCCCCTCGAGAAAACTTGTAAACCAGGCCACCCACTTCAATAGTACTAAACCCATAAATCTTTTCAACTATGGGGTTTTCCATCATGCTCCTGATCCTCTCCACATCATCCCATCTACTTGAAGCAGCATATATGTTTGACATTAGTACGTAGTTTGCTCCGTTATGAGGCTCAAGCTCCATAAGATGATTTAAAGCCTTTTCACCTAATTCAACATTCCCTTTCACCCTGGCAGAAGCTAGAAGGGCCCCCCAAACAATGGCATTGGGTTTCAAAGGCATGGTATTGATAACCTTTTCGGCTTCGTCGATAAATCCTGCCCGACCCAGAAGGTTAACTAAACAACCATAGTGCTCGATTTTGGGCTCAATGCCATAAGTGTCAAATATAAGGTCAAAATAGGCACGGCCCTCTTTCACTAGACCCGTGTGGGTGCAAGCATTTAAGATGCCAACAAATGTTACATCACTAGGTTCAACCCCCTGATTTTGCATGCTTACAAATAGATGCAAAGCTTGCCTTCCTAACCCATGAACTGCTAGTGAGTCGATCATGGTATTCCAAGCATACAAGTCCCTCTTAAGCATCAAGCCAAATACCTTCATGGAATCCTCAATACGACCACATTTTGCATACATGTCTATCAAAGTAGTGCCTACATAGACATCAAGCGGAATGCCATTCTTCTCAATGTATTCATGCAATCCCATTCCTGCTTTGAGGGCTCCCAATTGGGCACATGAAGACAGAACAGTTGCCACTGTAATGCCATTGGGCTTACAAGCAGAATTCTGCATTTGATGAAACAAGAAGATGACCTCTCCATATTCTCCCCTTTGCACATAAGCACTCATCACTGAATTCCAAGCGACAACATCCTTGTCCACAAATTCATCAAACACTCTTCTAGCTGCATCTATGTCACCCCATCTAATAAGTCCAGCAATCATCGCATTCCAACAAACCCCATCTCTTTCTATACGCACCTCCTTGAAAAGCCGATACGCTTCCTTAACATCCCCACTCTCCTGACAATAGGCCGAAATCAGAGCCGTCCACGCCACTCCATCTCTGTGTGACATTTCATCAAACACCTGGCGAGCAGGCTCCAAGCTGCCAGCCTCCGCCAGAAACCGGAGCAACTGGGTCTGCACGTGGACATTCGATGCCAACCCACTTCTAAAAACATGAGTCTGAACCTGCATCCCTTCCCTTTTCGCCATTCCCCGCTTGCACGCCTCGAGAAGGGGAACGAAAGTGTACAAATCCGGCCCAAGGCCTTGCACACAAAACAGGGCATAAGAGAGAAACGCGTCCAAGGGGCTATTGCTCTTGGAATGAGACTTCAGAAGAGTGTTCCAGAGAAACACATTGGGGGTATTGACCGCGGAGAAGATCGCGGAGGCGTAAGCGGTAGAATGGCAAAGGGAGGGGCAGAGAAGCAGCATCTTGTGGACCAGGGCGTAGCTCTGGTGGAGACCATTGACGATGGCCAGGGAGTGGGCTAGATGAAGGGTGGCGAGGGAGGAGCATTGGCCGAGCAACTGCGAGAGCTTCTGCAACATGGGGAGGTGGAGGAAGTCAGAGGAAGATTGCCGTTTCCTGGAATGATTTGTGTTGATTCAAATAAGGCGGGAAGGTGCTTCCAAAATTTCACTGCTTATCTAAAACTGAGAGTGAATTTATCTAAATGCAAATGCAGTGGAGAATTTCATGTTTTGGCAGGTTTGGATGCCACTTACTTTGGGAGAGAAAGCCCTTTCCCACAGTCTCAGACTCATCTGGCTATCTCGTGAAAATATCTATCTTTCCCTCACCAGGTCATCTCCATTATAGTGTTTTTAGAGGCATAAAAAAGTTTATTTGTTTATATTTTTACCCATAGAAAAATTTATAGAAATTTTTTTTTTATAAAAAGATGAAAGAAATGGTCTGTGTGAAAGTAAAATAGATATTTTTACAGGGGGAAATTTATATAAAAAAACATAAAAAAAAAATTACCAAACTGGCGCACTGTAGCAAATATTTCCCAAACTGGTGTTCTGACAAGCCACGCAGGCGCTTTTTTTTAACCGGCCCGAAAGGCGTCGGTTCTTTCTCTTATTACAGATAAAAGACGCCTTTCTCTTATAACATAAAGGCATCGGTTAAACCGACGCCTTTCCTTAAGTTTTTTTTTGAAAGGCGTACGGAAAGGCGTCGGTTGAACCGACGCCTTTTCGACACTTAATTCAAATCACTTTATCCTTTGGACGAAATCTACAATTTTTCACAACCTAATAATACACACACATCACAACCTGACAATACAACATCACAACATGATAACAAGATAAATTTTTTCTGATAATACAACAGACATGACACAAAATATATTACACCACATCAAACTATTATAAATGTATTTATAAAATTACAAGAAGTGTTTATTCAATTCTCCTCAACCTATTCCTACCCCGTCCTCGTTCTCGAACTGGAATATCCTCAGGCTCAACGTCAGGTAAAGCATCTGAAGACGAAGCTGCCTGACGTTGAGCACGAAGTGCACGCTGTCACCGAGTATATACTTTCGAAGAAAGAGGCCTCTCAACTTGCTCCAGCGGGGCATCTGGAACAACAGGTGATGGGGTAAAACTTCTCGTGTCAGCTGATGTTGTCAGAATGTCGGGTTCTGGAACAACCTCTAATCCTGGAATCTCAGTAACAACTGGCCGAAGCAATGGCAAACTCGCAAGAACATGTCCAGAGCGATCGTGTAGCGTCTGACAGGCCGCTAGCAAGCTCTCATATGATCGGTCCACCAAAGCTCCCTCCGTCTGATCAAATGTCTGTCGTGCAAGAGTAAGCTAGAAAGAAAAACACAGGTATGTTATCTACTCACTACAAAACACTAGTGAATAAAATCAAATATGAAGTTAATGATACTCACCAACGCCCGCTCAGTGTCGCCTCTTGGTTGATATAACATCTCCGGCTCATGCATGGGTGGCATTATAAGTCTCCTAGTGATGCTCAAATACCATCTCATGTATGCATCTCGCTCAGTCATAGCAGGCTCCCCTTGAATGAGAGTGATCGTCCGGTCGTCCCATCTAGTAATGTAGGCTGCATGATGCGACCTCCAATCAAAACTACCTCGGCCTCGGCGCGATACTCGTTCAATGAACTCAACCAGAAGAGGGGGGAAAACTTGTTCTAATCCAAATTGTAACATGACCTGATCCGGAACATGCATCTCGACGATGTCCACACATATAAGCGGCGTCCTAGATAGCCACACATGCGCTCCATCCGTACAAATTCCAGGTAACTGTGCTAACACATCATCATGATATAGTTGCCATATTACCTACACAACATATGAATATGATACTTTACTTTTTGGTGAAATGTACATTTGTCGTATTCATAACGCATGCAATATAAAGGAGTAATACCTGGCCGGATCGTTGATAGTCCAATTCCGATCTATACAACGCCAAGACACTGTGAGGATTCACAGTTTTTGTCTTCTTCGCATTCCACCTAACATAACGAGGATGAGGAATAAATTATCTAAAATATAACATCATCAAATACCCTTAATAAATAACACAAACCGAACTCCTAACGGTGATCAACCATCTAGTGGAGTGCTCCTAATGTTTGGACGACCGACATGCAATCTCTCCCACGACCATAACTGTTTGCCACATACACACCCAACATGAATCAAATGTTATACTTATGAAAAATATAGGAAAATTTATATAATAGGGTATAAAAAAAAAATTTTAAAATGACTCACTGTAGAAAATAATTGCAAAAGAGGGTATCTGACAAGCCACACAGGCGCCAGCGCGGCCGCTGGCGCCTGTGTGGCATTTTTTTTTTAAACTGACCCGAAAGGCGTCGGTTCAACCGATGCCTTTCGCAGAAACGTGAAAGAACCGACGCCTTTCGCATAAACGTGAAAGGCGTCGGTTCAACCGACGCCTTTCGCGTTTACGTGAAAGGCGTTGGTTCAAACAACGCCTTTATTGCCCTTTACATTTTTTTCGTAGGCTTTTTAAAAGCGTCGGTTGAACCGACGCCTTCGATTTACCTTTTAGGGCTCGGGCTCGGCCGCACCGAGCCCGAAAGACTGGTTTTCCTCCGGCGTTTCCTCCGCCTCCCCGCGATCGCCTCCGGGCAGAGTCCTTCTACGGCCCCGCCACCGTCGCCCCTCGCCTCCGGCCAGCTCCTAGGCGGTGACCGTCGCCCCGGCCAGTCTCGTTCGCCTCTCCGCGCTCGCCCCGGCGTTCCCTCCGCCTCCCCGCGCTCGCCTCCGGCCAGCGTCCTTCTACGGCCCGGACACCGTCGCCCCTCGCCTCCGGCCAGCTCCTAGGCGGTGACCGTCGCCCCGGCCAGCATCCTTCACCTCTCCGCGCTCGGCCCGACGTTTCCTCTGCCTCCCCGCGCTCGCCTCCGGCCAGCGTCCTTCTACGGCCCGGCCACCGTCGCCACTCGCATCCGGCCAGCTCCTAGGCGGCCACCGTCGCCCCTCGCCGCCGGCCACCGTCGCCCCTCGACTCCACCACCTTCGTCGCCTCCGGCCAGCTTCGCCTCACCGCCACCGTCTCGGGCACCGTCACGTCATCGGCACCATCTCAGCCAGCTCCGCCTCCCCGTCCTCACCCCGGCAATTGATCGGCTCACCTCCTCGCCCCGGCCACCTCCTCACCCCGTCGTGCGCGTCTTTATAGGTAATATATATTTTTAATATATGTTAGAAATACGTATGAATGTAGATGCATCGTATGAAATTAAGTATATTGTATTTATGTAATATTTGATAGCGTTTCTTTCTTAAAAGTTTTGTGAGAAGAGATGGCGGGAGAAATGGTTCCGTTTGTCTTAATGTATGGTGGCAGAATTGATAGAGGTGAATACGAAGGCGGTGAAAGTGTAGGATTGTTTATTAATAAGCCAAGTACTTACGAGGAACTAGAGATGCAAGTGGTAAACAAACTGGGATGGGACCAAAGATTGTAGAAAATTCGTATGAAGTACAAGATGCCTGTTTATGGAGGAAGGACTACCCTAATACCAATTGACGATGACAATTCAATGCAACAAATGTTCTATTTTGCGCCTCATGTGCTTAGCTTCGAGCTATGCATCGAAAAAGAGGCGCGCATGCCTAGGTTTGTAAATGATGGTGAAGGCGGAAGTAGGAGTGCTCGCAGAAATAGGTCGAGTGGACACCCTAGAGGAAGGCGTGTGGAAGATAATGAAGAAGATTTGTCTATATCACTAGCGTGCAACGAACCCCAAATTTCGCATAGTTTGAGGTAAGTTTATTTAAAACCTGTATTGAATACCATTAAACTTACGGTATCATGAATTGTTTATAATGTATAATGTAGGCACACATCTTATGCTCATGAAGCGATGAATATTGGCATGGCACGAGGTGGTGAATGGTTTGGCACACAAATATCATTTGATAACCCTTATTTTCACACTGGTTCAAGTGGTATGCAAGAGGGAAATATGAATGATGACGAAGACGAAGGGGAGAATGAGGAAGAGGATGGGGAAAATGATGAGCAAATGCCGAATTCACCGGTTATTAATGTTGAAGATGTACGAGGAGAGGATAGTGTGCAAGAGATGGTTGATAATGAGGGAGATGAATTAGTAGACATCGTAATTGCTACGGATAACTTAGATGATTTTGAGGAAGAGTTGCCATATGAGGAGGAGCCCCCATGGGCGCGACTAACCGATGAGGAAATAGATGGGGCAATTAATCGGGGTTTGCATGAGGAGACATATCATGAGGAAGCCATATATGTGGGGCAAATATTCCCTACTAAAGATGAATTTGTACACGCATTGAGGGAGTTTTCAATAGCGCATGATGTTCGATATAAAGTGTTGCGTACAAGTCCGACACCGTACACTGCAAAATGTCAATACCCTGCCTGCCCATGGAGAGTACATGCATCATTGAAGAAGGGGATGAATCATTTTAAAGTGAAGACGTATGGTGGGGAACACACTTGTAGAAATGCTCAGCTAGACACTGGTCATAGACAATGTACTGCGGCCTTTGTTTGTCGGCATACATTACCCTCTATTAGAGCGGAAGTGGATATCCCACCAATGGTTATTCAAGAGAGGATTAAGGAGACGTTTCACGTGGATATTTCATATACAAAAGCATGGAGGGCAAGGAATATGGCCATCAAAGCAGTGTATGGTGATTGGGTTGAGTCATATCGATTGTTGCCAATGTACTTGGAGGCAATAGTTAATGCCAATCCGGGAACCATTTGTAGGTTGGTGACGACCCCAATGGAAAATGCTACATCTCGACGGTTTGAGAAGGCGTTTTGGGCATTTGGGCCTTGTATTAAGGGTTTTAAACATTGTCTCTCAGTCATAAGTGTTGATGCAACTTTCCTATCTGGTAAGTATGGAGGAGCCCTTTTGGCGGCGACTGCTAACGACGGGCACAAGGGTTTGTTTCCTCTTGCATTTGGCCTTGTTTCGGGTAAGGATTACCCTAATTGGAGATGGTTCTTACGTATGTTGAAGGAGCATGTTGTCCTTGATAGGATCTGTATCACTATCATATCTGATCGACATAAAGGGTTGCAAAAAGCTGTGCCAGAGGTGTTTCCGCACCCGCATTTTTGTCACCGATATTGTATGCGACACATAAACACCCATGTCGTCATCTACTTGTTGTCCATTCGAAGCGAAGGCGACCCATCGGCGATTTAGTTGAACATTGGTATACATCTGATGCATATAGATCGGTGTATGCAGTCGAATTCTTTCCTCCTCCTGATCGACGATCTTAGGAGGAAAGTCACCTATGTATGTGGTGAAGCCCCCAAGAGTGACACGAAAACCCGGTCGTCCACGCACTAGGAGAATACGTAATGCGATGGATAGTGCGGGCATGACGACAGATGGTCGATCACACTACCATTGTGGGAAATGTAACCAACATGGACATAATAGGCGTCAATGCCAAAACACACCTTCAGCGGATTGGTGCATGTTCTTACAATGGTCTATATATTTAAAGTAGGTTGGTTTATACATTCTTTGAAGTTACAATTAATTGTTGGTTTCTTTGTAGATATTATGGAACCAGGACCGATTGATCCCTCCGTCCTCACAGAGCAGAGCTTGCACAGATCCGATGGCATATGGAACGGAGAGGTATGTGCAAACATCATTATATCATTAGTTTTGGATATTGCAGAAATTTAACTACTTTTCTAATTGTAAGTACTTTTCATGTGTATAGGATCTCGGATGCATTGAATGCACCGAGCACTGGCAAAACGTGCGCCATTGGATAGTTGATCCGCGCATGTTACCGTACATAGAGATGGCAGGTTTTGGCCACTTTACACGGTTACAGTATATCAGGATTGATAGGGCTCTCATCACTGCCCTAGTTGAGAGATGGCGGAGGGAGACGCAAACATTTCACTTGCATTTGGGGGAAATGACTATAACATTACAAGATGTTGCTGTACTACTCGGATTGCGAGTTGATGGCATTGCGGTGAGTTGCTCGACTGTGGGCATTGACTGGAATGAAGTATACGAGCACCTTCTTGGACGGGTACCTCCACGCGAATCATTGAAAGGACGAACTAGGGTAAGTCTGTTGTGGTTGAGAGAGCAGTTCAGTCGCCTGTCGGAAGATGCCACAGAGATTGAAGTCGAGCAACACGCACGAGCATATTTACTCTATTTGCTCGGTAGCACTATATTTGCCGATAGCAGCAGTAGCCATGTGCACCCGATGTATCTTCTTTTGTTAGAGGATTTATACACTGCGGGACAGTATGCATGGGGTAGTGCCACCCTTGCCTACCTGTACAGAGAGTTGGCAAAAGCTTGCCAACCTAGCACATTCGGGATTGCCGGGTGCGTCACTCTGATCCAGGTAAATCATCAATAATCTGATTAATGCTGAAAATGTTTATTTCAATTATAACATTTGATTCATGCTGTGTATGTGTTAAACAGCTATGGTCGTGGGAGAGATTGCATATTGGCCGTCCAAACATTCAAAGCACTCCACTAGATGGTTTATCTCCGTTAGGAGTTCGGTATGTGTTTTCTATTTAAGTTATTTTGTGATCTTCTATTGGGATTTCAACTAATGTATTTTTCATCTTCTTTATGTTAGGTGGAATGCTAAAAAGAAAAAAACTATAAATCCTCACAGTGTCCTCTTGATGTATAGATCTGAACTAGACTATCAGCGATCCGGCCAGGTATTAGTCATTCGTAATGTACATGTTATGAATATAACGAATGTAAATAGAAGTGACACGAATACTATTTTCAAATGTTGTGTAGGTAACATGGCAGCCATATTATGATCATGTGTTAGCGCAGTTACCAGGAGTATGTACGGATGGAGTGCATGTGTGGCTATCTAGGACGCCACTGATATGTGTAGATATTGTGGAGATGCATGTTCCAGATCGGGTTATGTTGCAGTTCGGATTTGAGCAGATTTTCCCCCCTCTTGGTGTAGAGTTCATTGAACGATCTTCGCGTCGAGGCCGAGGGAGTTTTGATTGGAGGTCGCATCATGCGGCCTATATTACTAGATGGATGACCGGACGACCACTCTCGTTCAAGGGGAGCTTGCAATGACGGAGCGAGATGCAGATAATGCATATATGAGATGGTACTTGAGGATCACGAGGAGACTTATCATGCCACCTGTGCATGAGGCGGAGATGTTATATCAACCGAGGGGCGACACTGAGCTGGCGTTGGTTAGTATCTCCGACTTCATCTTTGATTTAATTCACCATTGTATGAGTAGATAACATATATTCTTCTTGTTCCTTTGTAGCTTACTTGTGTGAGACAAGTGCACGCTCAGTCTCATAGTGCTTCGGTAGACCGATCATATGATAGCTATGTAGCGGCATGTCAGACGATACACGATATCTCTGGTCATGTTCTTGCGAGTTTGCCATTGCTTCGGCCCGTTATGACTGAGATTCCAGTAATGGAGGTTGTTCCAGATCCTTTATCAGCTTCACCAGACGTTGTGACATCATCAGCTAACACGACGGGTTTTACCCCATCACTAGTTGTTCCAGACGCCTCGGTCGATCAAGTTGAGAGGCCCCTTTCTTCAAAAGTATATACCCGGCGACAGCGTGCACTCCGTGCTCTACGTCAGGCACCTTCTTCTTCAGATGCTATGCCTGACGTTGATCCTGAGGAAATTCCAGTTCGAGCACGAGGACGGGGTAGGAATAGGTTGAGGAGAATTGATTAAACACTTGTAATTGATTAAACATTTGTAATACTTTGTATAACTTTGTAATAGTTAAAGTTGTGTAATATGTTTATGTATATTTTTATATATATTTTGTGTATGTTTGTGGATGTGTTTTTGTATATGTTTGTGGATGTGTTTTTGTGTATGTGTTTTTTGTATGTTTTTAGACTGTTTAAGTGTTATCAGGTGAAAAATTGTAGATTTCATCCGGAGGAGGATATGACCGAGAGTGGTAATAGGTGAGAGGCGTCGGTTCACCCGACGCCTCCATTGTGGAAAAAAAAGCCAAAGGGGCGGAAAGGCGTCGGTTCAACCGACGCCTTTAGTTGCATAGACGGAATCGAAGGCGTCGGTTTTCATTTTATACAAAGGCGTCGGTTCTGCAAAAGACGTCGGTTCAACCGACGCCTTTTACGTTTATGCAAAAGGCGTCGGTTGAACCGACGCCTTTCACGTTTATGCGAAAGGCGTCGGTTCTTTCACGTTTCTGCGAAAGGTGTTGGTTGAACCGACGCCTTTCGGGTCAGTTTAAAAAAAAATGCCACGCCAGCGGCCGCACTGGCGCCTGCGTGGCTTGTCAGATACCCTCTTTTGCAATTATTTTCTACAGTGAGTCATTTTTTTAAAAAAAAATTTTATACCCTATTATATAAATTTCCCAAAAATATACTAGTCAAAGATAATTGATGGTTTACCTGGACAAGGGTGACGCACCCGACAATCCCTAATGTGCTTGATTGACAAGCTTTTCCCAACTCTCTGTACAGGTAAGCGAGGGTGGCACTGCCCCATGCATACTGTCCCACACTGTACAAATCCTCTAACAAGAGGAGATACATGGGGTGTACATGACTGCTGCTGCTATCGGCAAATATAGTGCTACCAAGTAAATAGAGTAAATACGCCCTTGCATGTTGCTCGACCTCAATTTCGGTGGCATCCTCCGGTAGCGGACTGAATTGCTCTCTCAACCACAATAAACTGACCCTAGTTCGTCCTTTCAATGATTCGCGTGGAGGAACCCGTCCAAGAAGGTGCAAGTACACTTCATTCCAATCAATTCCCACAGTCGAGCAACACACAACAATGCCATCAACTCGGAGTCCGAGAAGTACTGCAACATCCTGTAATGTGATCGTCATCTCCCCCAAATGCAAGTGAAATGTCTGTGTCTCCCTCCGCCATCTCTCAACTAGGGCGGTGATGAGAGCCCTATCAATCCTGATGTACTGTAATCGTATGAAGTGCTCAAATCCAGCCATCTCAATGTACGGCAAAATGCGCGCATCAACTAGCCAATGACGCACATTTTGCCAGTGCTCGGTGCATTCAATGCACCCGGGATCCTATACAATTTACATGGATGGAAAATTGTTAAATATATGTAATATCTAAAACTAAGGAGATAATGATTATGCGCATACCTCTCCCCTCCAGATGCCATCAGATCTGTGTTTGCTCTGCTCTGTCAGGACGGCGGGATCAATCGGTCCTGGATCCATAATATCTACAAAGAAACGAACAATTAATCATAACTTCAAAGAATGTGTAAAACAAGTTAAGTTACATATTAAGATCATTGTATGCAAGTACCAATCAGCAGAAGGTGTGTTTTGGCGATGACGCCTGTTATGACCAACTTGGTTGCAATTCCCACAATGGTAGTGAGCTCGACCATCTGCTCTCATGCCCGCACTATCCATCGCATTATGTATTCTCCTACTGCGTGGACGACCGGGTTTTCGTGTTACCCTTGGGGGCTTCACCACATACTCAGGTGACTTTTCCTCCCAAGATCGTCGATCTGGAGGCGGATAGAATTCGGCTGCATATACCTTTCTATATGCATTAGATGTATACCAATATCCAACTAAATCGCTGATGGGTCTTCTTCGCCTCGATTGGACAACAATTAGATGACGACATGGGTGTTTGTACACTTGAGGGTAATTGCAAGAACATGTATGATCGCTTACATCCACCGCATATTTTCTACCACGCATTGTTTTCACACTCATACAAGTGAGAATTGATTTGGTCAGCCCACATGCTGCCAATCAGGCGCGTTTGTTCTTTAATCTTCCATTCAATAGTAGGGGTGTATGGGGTTGTCATAGCCAACCCGGCCGAATGTCGCTTCACAAAGAATTTGACAATCCTGTAGAATGTGGCCGACACTAAGGCTTGCACAGGTAATGATTGAGCCCCCTTCAACACGCTATTTAGACTTTCAGCCACATTTGTTGTGGTCATTCCAAATCTTCTAAAACCATCATGAGCAAGCGACCACAATTGAGGTGATAATCCACCTTCCTCACTGAGTAGCCATTTTGCCTCTTGACTTTCTGCACCGATAAGTTTCATCTTTTCATCAAACTCGTCTACAGTAAGCACATATGCAGCTTCCCCTATCAACCTCATCAATACATCATTTTTAAACTTCTTATGAAAATTTGCCTTGATGTGTCGGATACAATATCGGTGACAAAAATGCGGCTGTGGAAACACCTCTGGCACAGCCTTTTGCAACCCTTTATGTCGATCGGATATGATAGTGATACATATCCTATCAAGGATAACATGCTCCTTCAACATACGTAAAAACCATCTCCAGTTAGGATAATCCTCACCCGAAACAAGGGCAAATGCAAGAGGGAACAAACCCTTGTGCCCGTCGTTTGCAGTCGCCGCCAAAAGAGCTCCTCCATACTTACCAGATAGGAAAGTAGCATCAACACTTATGACGGGGAGACAATGTTTAAAACCCTCGATACATGGCCCAAATGCCCAAAACGCCTTCTCAAACCGTCGATATGTAGCATCTTCTATTTCGGTCGTCACCAACCTACACACGGTTCTCGGATTGGGCATTAACTATTGCCTCCATGTACATTGGCAACAATCGATAGGACTCAACCCAATCACCATACATTGCTTTAATGGCCATATTCCTTGCCGCCCATGCTTTTTTGTATGAAATATCAACATGAAAAATCTCCTTAATCCTCTCTTGAATAAGCACTGGTGGGATATCTACTTCTGCTCTAATAGAGGGTAATATATGCCGACAGACAAACACCGCAGTACATTGTCTATGACCTGTGTCTAGCTCGGCATTTCTACAAGTGTGTTCGCCAGCATATGTCTTCACTTTAAAATCATTACTCCCCTTCCTCAATGATGCATGTACTCTCCATGGGCAGTCAGGGTATTGACATCTTGCTGTGTACTGCGTCGGATTTGTATGCAACACTTTATAGCGAACATTATGCGCTATTGAAAACTCCCTCAATGCATGTACAAATTCATCTTTATTGTGGAATATTTGCCCCACATATATTGCTTCCTCATGATATGTCTCCTCATGCAAACCCCGATTTATTGCCCCATCTATTTCTTCATCAGTTAGTCGCGCCCACGTGGGCTCCTCCTCGTAAGGCAATTCCTCCTCAAAATCATCCAAGTTATCCGTAGCAATTGCGATATCCACCAAATCATCTCCCTCATTTTGAACCATCTCTTGCACACTATCCTCTCCTCGTACATCTTCAACATTAACCTCAGGTGAATTAGGCACCCACTCATCATTTTCCCCATCCTCTTCCTCATTAATATTTCCCTCTTGCCAACCACTTGAACCAGGGTAAGTATAGGGGTTACGAAATGATGTTTGTGTGTCAAACCATTCACCACCTCGTGCCATGCCAAGATTCATCGCTTCATGAGCTTGAGATGTGTGCCTAAATTATTCAAAACAAAACTTATATCATAAATAAATAATTCACTTAATCGTAAGTTGAATGGAGAAACTACATTTTGTAAATAAACTTACCTCCAACTCGGCGAAAGTTGAGGTTTGTTGCACGCTAGTGATATAGACAAATCATCTTCTTCATTATCTTCCACACGCCTTCCTCTAGAATTTTCACTCGACCTATTTCTGCGAGCACTCCTACTTCTGCCTTCGCCGTCATTTGCAAACCTAGGCATGCACGCCTCTTTTTCTATAAATAGCTCGAAGCTAAACACACGAGGCGCAAAATAGAGCATGACATGCATAGAATTATCATCATCAATTGGTATTACGGTAGTCCTTGTTCCCAAAACAGGCATCTTGTACTTCATACGAATTTTCCACAATCTTTGATCCCATCCCAATTTATTGACCACTTGCATCTCTAGTTCATCGTAAGTACTTGGCTTATTAATCAATAATCCTACGCTTTCACCGCCTTCGTATTCACCTCTATCAATTCTACCACCATACATTAACACAAACGGAACCATTTCTCCCGCCATCTTTTCTCACAAAACAATTAACAAACACTAGCTAATTATTTTCAAACCATACAAAAGCTAAATCAATACATCAATATGTATTTTAAACGGATATTAAACGTATATTACCGGTGAGACGGAGCGACGAGACAGTGGCGAGGCGGGGTGACGACTGGCCGAGGCGTCGGTGGAGAGAACGGCGGCGGCGGAGTCGGTGGGGCGAGAACGGCGGTGGCGGCGAGAGAGGGGAGGAGAACGACGGAGGCCGAGGCGAGCGAGGGGAGGAGAACGACGGCGACGGCGACCAACGGCGGTGGTGGCGGCGGAGAGCAAGGGGAGGCAACCAACGGCGGCGGCGGCGGCGTTAGGTATGGGTGGGGAGGAGACCGAGCCCGCGCGGGCTATATACGAAATGAAAGGCGTCTCCGTTATAAACGAAGACGTCGGTTCAACCGACGCCTTTACGTTATAAACGAAAAACCGACGCCTTTCAAACACAGTTAAAAAAAAAATGCCTTTCGGTTATAAGAGAAAGGCGCCGGTTCAACCGACGCCTTTCGGGCCGGTTAAAAAAAAAAAGGCCACGCAGGCAGCAGCGGCCGCGCTGGCGCCTGCGTGGCTTGTCAGAACACCAGTTTGGGAAATATTTGCTACAGTGCTCCAATTTGGTAATTTTTTTTTATATAAATTTCCCTTTTACAGGAGACCTTTTAAAACAAATTAAAAAATTAAAAAGATGACGTACTAAACATAAACTTCCTTTCCCTCTTTTTAGCAAAGGGAAAAAAGAGGGAAAATAAATTTTCTTTCTCTTTCAAAGTGGCATCCAAATAGGCTCTAAGAAACGTAAAATTCCTTTTAACAAAAAACCTCTTGTAAGAAAAATACGGGCAGAAATACCCTTTCTTCCATCTTTATATATAAAAAAAATTTATATCGAAAAAAATACAAACAAGTAAATTTTGTACCGAAGGGTCTTTGTTCTTAAAAGTGTTTTTTTGGTACATCTTAAATAGCCCACCTTTGTGTGTGTGACTTTAATGGATAATAATATTCCTGAAGCAGTTCCATGCACATCCTGCTTGCACGATTCATATCAGCTCTTTCTGTCAGGCGACCAAGCTGAGATGGCTCTGGATTTGCATTTCGACTTCAAGACTTGAAACAAAGAAAAAGGCTTTGATTTTGAAATTAAGATTTCAAAGAAGCTGAACCTAACCCAAATGCTTGCCACTTCGTGCCGGCCATCACTCCGCTGCTTCTCTCTCATCTTTTCCTCCGCTTCCATCTTTGCCGCATCTCCTCCCGTCACCGGCGCAGAAATGGGGAGCCCGTCAGTCTTCAGAGCCGCCCTCCTCTCCAAGCGGCCGACCCCCTCCCGAGCCAACTCGGCATCACTCTGCCACCCTGTCGCCTGCCCTTCCTGCTGCTTGGCCTCATCGGTCCCAGCTCCAAGCTCCTTTTCGCCCCTTCCTCCCCCACCGCCGTCACCGCCACATCCTGTCAGAGCATCCGTGCTCTCTCTTTCTGTCCACCGGCCCGGACTCATGGGCTCGTCGCGGCAGCCAGTTTGCCACCCCGACGCCGAGTAAGTCGCCATGAGGGTATGTTTCATTTCCTCTTGTGGGTTCAGCTCGGCCTGTTCTTGATCCGATTAATTTGGGCGGGTTTGAGATGTGCTTCTTTGCAGGGTCGGCGTCCAGCAGCGGCTTCTCGGAGGTGATCGATTTGACTCCCAACGATGTTGGGACCTGTCGGCGCAAGCAAAGTGCAATCCGGTATAAAGCTTGGATCTTTTTGCTTTTCTTTTTATTTTTGGATGAAGATTGTTGATCAAATTGAAACTCCATTGTTCAGTATTTTGTACTAATTGTAATAATTCAGGTTCTATATTAACTAGTTTGAATTAGTTATATACTCCCTCCATCTGGAATTAGTAGTAACATTTGGTTTTTTAATACGAACTGATTTCAGTTCATTTTGGAAAACCAAATGGTATTACTAATTCCGGACGGAGGGAGTATTGACATTCCATGGAGAGAGAGTGTATATGTTAATAACGCTTTGAAACAGAATATGCCTGCATTTCTGTTCGAAATGCTTTATTGTGAAAAGAAAATGGATGTAGCTATGTGGCCAACAAAGCAATCAAACAAATAAGTTCACCTAGAACTGCTTCTTGTTCATTTTAAGTTTTAGGCTTAGTGTCGTTTCTCATGACGAGACCTTAAAGAGAACGTATTGAGTCTGTAATGTGCCCTCCTAACACATTTCATATGCTGAAAGTTTATTCATCAAGGAGTCTGCACATGACACATTATGTGAAAATTTCTTCCACAGAAAAGCATGATAGGATTCATTTGCACAATTGAAAATTAGATTAGTTTTTATTCAAGAAAAAGTGTGCAATGGCCATTTACCAGCTGGAATTTTAATTTTCTTGCTTCCTTAAAGGTAGGAAAAAATAAGTGGCTTGCTTATGACAAAGTACAAAGACCTTATTTGATGGTTGGTAGTATATTGGACCTAGGGTTGAGTAAAGGCTTATGTAAATTGATCTGCATAGAAAAGAAAATTAGCGCGCATTTGACGATAATGGCCATTGCTTGCATTGTTTTTATTAAGATCTTTCTTTCTATTCCTATTAATCTTTGGAATTTGCTTTCAGCTTTTAGATTGTCTATTAGGCCATAGTGATTCTGCATTGTTTAGGCGAGCTCAGTTGAAGGCTCTTATCTCCATCCACAACAAAGAGGTTTTTGCCTTATGTTTCTGTCATTTCATTTATTCAGGTAGTGTTAGTTCTTATGTTTCTTCTTTTCTTCTTCTATACTAGGCTAGAAAAGGTGGTGAACTTACTAAGCTCTATATTTGACTAAGAACATAAGGGTGACAATTAGAACTTGCCAATGTAGGAGATTTCTATTGTTGGTGTACTTAAATGGCTTTGCTTCTTTCATCGACATTGGGTAGATATTTTTATAAAAAACCGATTATGCACTCAAATCAGTTAGATATTACAATCTCTAGTATCTTCTCAGATATGTTGATCTTATACAAGTAGATGAGTGAAAACTGGGCCTTTTGTTAAATGACAGTATATATGTGTATCTATGATTATGCTCTTTAGCATATTGATCCAGTAAATGATTTCATTTAGGTGGGTGCATTACTTGCCTCCATAGTTGTACATGGCTGAAGTTTCATGTGCTCCTATTAGTGTTTTGTTCCCAATTGAAGGTTCGTCTACTTTTTTCTGTTATGAATTCTTTAATAAAATTGCTCCTTTTTATGGATATTCATGTTGTTAGCAGTGTTCTTTTTGCTAGTTTTGTCTATTGTTAACACCACTGGTTGTTTAGAAGAAAATGCACAAAGTTTAGCTCAAATTGAAGCCAATTATGCAGACTTTACACTGAGTATTTCTAACTTATGCTAACAGATTTTGATCCTAGATCCCTATCATATAGCGCTTTAACAATTCTATTTTGTTAAATTTCAGGTAGAAGCCACCATCAGAAAACAATTAAATGATGCTGAACAAAGAGCAATAGTGGAACAACAAATAATTTGCAAGCCTTTGAATGATGCTGATTCAAGTGATCAGGATAGAAACTAAAGCGTGAACTTACCAATGAACAACGTCTTGGGGTGTATTTCTCTCTATTGCAGCATAGCTGTGAAGGTACGCTGAATTATGGTTCAGCTAAAGTTGTTGCCGGGAAGTTCTCAATTTCTAGAGCTACTGTGTGTTGCATTTGGTCTCAAGGCAAGGAAAAGTTAGAACTCCCGACGTCTTCTCCAAGAAAAAAAGAAAGGTTGGCCGAAAGAAGGTGGACCGGACCTTAAGCTTAGTAGAATTCGAGAGATGCCATTGACGGATAGAACAAACCTTCGGACCTTGGCACATGCACTTCAAATTTCAAAAATGACACTTTGGTCTCGGATCGAAGGACTCATTGGATCAAATCCTGGAGTATATGAATATTGTAATCAGGACAAAATAGATTCCTAGCTTTTCTATATTACCATTGGTCTGATCGTATATTGTGTCTATTTTCCCAGAAGCAAACAAAATCACACTTTCATGTGTATCTTCTTTATTTAGATGTTCCATTTTTCAGCTATTTCTTTACAAAAATGTTGACATATATTGGGGCACCTTCACATATTGTACATGGTTGTTTTGACACCTGAGAATTTAAGCTGTAGTATGAAAAAAAAAAAAAAGTTATTTTAAAGTCACATGTCAAACACACACATTAAGGGCTCCATTTCTCTACCCAATTGCTTTAAGTGCCTCAAGAGCTAAATTGTCATCTCGTCCGCCATCTCTATCCCTCTGCTGTTCGTAGACAGACACGGACACGGACAGAAGTCATCTGTGTCTGTGTTCGTTTAAATCTGTCTGCCATTTATTTGGCCGTGTCCATGTTCGTCAGGCCAACGGACACCGACACGGGCACAGCCATCCCCCCCCTCCCTCTTTCTCTCCCCTCCCCTCCCCTCCCTCTCTGCTACTTCTGTAACGCCCCGCGCACCGCCTGACCCGACCCGAACCCGGTTCATGGGCCGAATGATGTGCGGGGGCGACGTTATGTCGGACAAAGCGGAAGACTTACACCCATATACGGGCGATAACATAATTTCGGAGTTTCGCGCCGCTTTGTGTAAGAGTAAACAAGTAAAAATTCAACGAGGTATAAAGTCTAGAATATCAACAAGTCTTACATCCACAATTAGATAGAGTCCGGAGCCATACACGCGGCTCGGATAACAAGTCTAAACAGTCTGAAATATAACACGACATCTACTGTAATCTCATGACAATAGAGAGTACGATAACACAACACTAATCATCATGCTCAAACTAATCCCATACTCCTTGTGGTCGCTCCTCGAAGAGAGGATCCTGCGCGTCTGCGTGTCGCATCACGCAGCCCCAAAACAAAACAAGGAAGAGGGGTGAGTATAAAACTCAATAATGGTTTTCAAGACACATCGGAAATCCACAAGAAACATCAAAGCATGAAAGTTCATCAAATAATATACGTAATCCACGTGATAATATCGTCTAAATCATACGTCCATCTCACAACATCATATACCATGGAATTTTATCAACATACCTACTGAACATGCATACTCGTCATAAGACGATACATAATAATATCTCAACCACAAACTGTCTAAACATGCATTCCTGTGGTATGAATCTCATACAACCTGGTACACAATCATACATATATAACATAATCCATCCATCCATCACGTCACATGTGGAGCATCTACATGGTACATAATCATGCATTTATATGAACATACACTCACCCTTCACGATACACGTAGAATCTACAGGATACACAATCATTCATAGCATTCATAATAATGCATCAATACAATGGTGAATGCCTCTATCAAGGAGTAACCACAATATCTTTGGGATACAATCAAGCCTAAGAAGGCGTATCATGGTCCGGTTTCCTCGCTGGAAACAAGGGGGTGTCGTGTACCCCAAAGTCTGTTCGCCCTGGCCAAGGGTGCCCGAATCGTACACAACGAAACTAGAACAGGTGTGTTCGCCTTGGGTAGTCTCCTGCGGTGGGGGAGAGCCCGAATCCCGGTTACGCGGGACCCTAGAACACATGTGGTAGGGGGTGCACAAGCCTACCACCGGGAATACTCATGTCCCGTACGACTAATCTCAATAGTATCAACCGCAAGTCGAGTACGAAACACGCCCCCCATATCATCCATCAAACTCAACCCGGGGAGTATTCGTGATCCACGAAGGACCAAATCGAAAACGTGTCCTTTCGGACCAACCAAGTTCGATAATTCTCCGATCGATTAATCCGGCACGCAATTACATTCATTACATACAATCGATCAACACCGATGAAGACACGGTAAAATCTCATTCATGAAGTCCGATTCATGATGCATGCTCTCAGGATACATACGTGAGCAAATTCTACGTGGGTGCCAACACATGAAACATGCTCTCAACCCATTCCCACATGCATCATAATCAAGGTATAATTACAATCTCATGGTAAATCCCCATGCGTGTGTGTAGTCATGCATATCCTAATCACATGATTCATACTTATCATAACTCATAGTGTCATATTCATATGTTGAAAACTCGTTTAAGTCCTGGTCACAATCCCAAAATTATGGTGAAAACCACCGTGAAAACATAACTTTACTTGCATGAACTCGACAACATTCCTACAAGCATACTCACATTTATTTTCTATAATCCAACATACATAAGGTATTATATCATCATTTCTACATATCACGTGGCCTCATTAACTCATAATATACTTCTCATGTCATTAAGTGAAGTAAATCATGGAAAAAAATGCAAAATTTCCAAAAACCTATTTAACTGTAAATTTTTGAACATTACTGAGTTTATTGGAATTTTTTGAAAGTTACTAAGTTATATGTAATTGCGAACAGTAAAGAATAATTCCATGTACCACAGTAAAGTTCAATAATTCCAAAACACTCAGTATATCCTCATTTCGATAATTAAACCGAAACACCATTTTCATAACTTCAAACATCAAATCGAAGCATCAAACAATATCCAAATTACACCAAACTTTCCAGAAATCCTATTTAGACCATCACAAATCAAAACCCAAAGAAAAGAAAGCATAAGATTAAGGAAAACTAATCTTACCATTAGAGACCTAAAAATGAATAAACCCCTTCAAAATACATTCATTAAAACAAGATTTACACTACCCAAGCTGAGATTAAAGAACCCATTACCTTGATTTGGATGACCACGAAGTCCAACACCTTAATCACCTTGAAGAAAATATAAATCCATTGTTAATACTCTACTAATCACGATTAAGCTTGAAAACCCAAAATAGACCTTAAATCTAGGGCTTTTAATCATATAAAAACGAAATTTGAAGCTTAGGGTTTGAAGATACATATTAAAATAGAGATTTTTATCCTTCAAATGCTTTGAAATCATTTGGAAAATCAAGGTTTTGAGTAAAGATTATTGAAAATCAAATGAAAATGAAAGATTAAGCATAGATTAGCATACCTTAACTCCTTTCCTCTTTTGGAAATGGGGAAAGAGGCTGCTGCTCCAAGCCAAAACCCTTTCCCAAAATGGGGAGGGCGCAACCCTTTCCTTTTATAGAAAGTTTTGGGGTAGACCTAGGTAAAAACTGGGGTAAAATGAGCAATTTTGGCTAAAAATGGGTAATTTAGCGATTTTAATTCAAAATTAAGCTCAGAAAATTGTGAAAATTTTTATAACGACTTTGTTTATTGTCTGGGGATTTTTGGTCACAAAACCCAATTTCGTCGGCGGGGCCCGCCGGGGGTCCCGTCAAACCCTAATTTTCGGGAAAATAGGTAAAAATCAGAAAAAAATTCCAAAAATTAAGATTTGATTCTAAATCACTTAAAACTCATTTATGTGAAGTTGTTTTTGATTGAAACCTTTGAAAACCATTTTTATTTTCGAAATCAACCGAATTTAATCTGAAAGTGCTTAAACCACACGATAATCCACGTTTAACAAAAATAAACCGGTTTTTAAGGTGTGGGTTCTTACAAATTCCCCTCCCCTCCCCTCCCTCTCTGCCCGCCACCCGTCCACTCCTCCTCCTCCACCCCTACCGCCACCCCTCCTTCAACGCGAGACTTGGGCAATGGTCGGAAGACAGGTAAAAATCAAATTTTTTTTATCCGTTGCCGGTGGTCATCGACGCGGTCGCCACCCCTCCTCCTCCGTGACCGTGTCGATGACCCAGGGGCGGCCCCTCCATCCTCCCCTCCACCCCGCCGCGGCGCCTCCCCTCCGCGACCGCCCCACCCCGCCGCCCTCCTCCACCCCGCCGGCCACCACCCCTCCTCCTCCTCGGACCTCAGACAGACGGCTGTCCGAGGTCCTTTGGCCGTGTCCGTGGCCGAAATCCACGGACAATTCATCTCGGCGCGGACACGGCCACGGACACCTCGGATGTGGCCGGCCGCGAACAGCCCTACCTCTGCCTATCTCGTTCTAAATGTGTTTCTTTTTCCATGTACCTTCGATGACCCTGCACTGATGATTAACAACTTTACAAAGTACTAGCATTGTAAACATGAACAACTTTATCTTTTAATTGTCTTTTAAATTTCATAAGATTTTGGGGATGGATTGATTAGCTAAGTCTAGCGCGATGGTGGATTGTAGTAAGAAGAGAGTTTATTTTAGAATTCCGGGAAATGGAGAATTAGTGTTTCAAGGAATTCAAGCTAAGAAGAAAAACTGTTTAATTTCTGCAATGAAAGTTCAGAAATTGGTAGCTAAAGGTGGTAGAGCCTTTTTTAGCGACTGTGATGTTAGTTGAGAAGACTACCCCAAGTATAGAAGAAATTGAGGTGGTGAATGAATATAGATTTGATGCCGAGAACTGCATCAATATCAAAAGCACCATATCGGATGGCACCTGTTGAATTAAAAGAACTAAAGGATCAATTACAAGAACTGTTGGATAAACGCCTTATTCGGCCTAGCGTGTCTCCATGAGGAGCGCCAGTTTTGTTTGTGAAGAAGAAAGATGGATCTATGAGGCTATGCATTGATTATCGAATGTTGAATCAAGTGACGATAAAGAACAAGTATCCGTTACCCAGGATCGATGATTTATTTGATCAGTTGCAATCAGCAAGGGTTTTCCCAAAGATCGATTTGAGGTCTAGATACCATCAACTAAGGATTAAGGAAGAAAACATATCCAAGACAGCATTCAGAACCAGATATGGGCATGATGATTTTCTGGTGATGTCGTTCGATTTGATGAATGCCCCTGTAGCGTTTATGGATATGATGAACATAATTTTTACTGAGTTTGTAATTGTGTTTGTAGATGATATTCTAGTATATTCTGCAAGTCGGGAAGAACACAGGAGGCACTTGGCTCAAGTGTTACAGATTTTGAGAGACAACCAGCTGTATGCAAAATTTATCAAGTGTGAGTTCTGGTTGGACAAGGTGAATTTCTTGGGTCATGTTATTTCCAAAGATGGAGTGTCTGTGGATCCGACAAAGGTGGAGGTTGTTCTTCATTGGGAGCAACCTAGGAATGTGACCGAGATAAGGAGTTTCTTGGAATTGGCAGGATATTACTGAAGATTTATTGATAGATTTTCTAACTTGGCCTTGCCAATGACCAAACTAACAAGGAAGGGAGTAAAATTCAATTGGGACGATGCATGCGAAAGAAGTTTTCAAAAGTTGAAAAGGAGATTGACTTCTGCACCGATTCTGAAGTTACCATCAGGATCTGGTGGGTTCGTTATCTACAGTGATGCATCAAAAAGCGGATTGGGTTGTGTGCTAATATAGAATAGGCATGTGGTGGCATATGCATCTAGACAAGTGAAGATCAATGAACAAAACTACCCGACTCATGATTTAGAACTAGTAGCGGTAGTATTTGCATTGAAGATTTGGAGACATTACTTATATGGAGAGACTTTCGAAGTATTTACCAATCACAAAAGCTTGAAGTACATATTCTCCCAGAAAGACTTGAATATGAGACAGAGACGGTAGTTGGAGTATTTGAAAGACTATGACTTCTCTATTCATTATCATCCAGGGAAAGCTAATGTAGTAGCAGATGCACTTAGCAGGAAAACAGGGATAATAGCGCACATGATGGTGCAAGAATGGAAATTGATGGAAGAATTGGGAGTGACTAATCTGGAATGGCCAACTGAACAAAGGATGTCATTTTTGGGAAATATCTCTGTAAGATCGGTGATATATGAGAAGGTGCTGAAAGCACAAAAGAATAGTCCTCAATTGTAAAAGTTGTTAGACAAAGCAGATTTTAGCAAAGGGACTGATGGAAGTATTCAGTTTCGAGGAAGGATGGTCATGCCAAAAGATGTCGAGTTGAGACAGGAGCTTCTTCGAGAGGCACACCATTCGCTGTATGCTATACATCCAGGAGGTACAAAGTTGTATCAGGACTTGAAGAGAAATTTTTGGTGGAACGGAATGAAGAGAGACATCGACAAGTTTATATCTAAATGTTTGACTGTCAGCAAGTGAAGGCGGAACATCAGAGACCTGCAGGATTATTGCAGTCGTTGGAAATTCCACAATGGAAATGGGAACACATTACGATGGATTTCGTAGTGGCCTTACCAAAGACTCAGAAGCAGAAAGATGCGATATGGGTGATTGTTGACTGACTTACAAAGACAACTTATTTTCTACCGATTCGATGGAAACAGAATCCAGAGAGTCTAGCAGAGTTGTATATCAGGGAGATCGTCATACTACATGGTACACCCTTGTCTATTGTGTATGACAGAGATATACGGTTCACATCACGAACGTGGAAATGTATACAGGAGGCTTTGGGTACTAAGCTTAATTTCAGCACAGCCTTTCATCCATAGAGCGACTGACAGTTAGAGAGGATGATTCAAACATTGGAAGATATGCTTAGAGCTTGTGCGATTGATTGGAAAGGAAACTGGGATGATCATTTGTCATTGATCGAGTTCGCCTATAATAATAGTTACCATTCTAGTATTGGAATGGTGCCTTTTGAAGCATTGTATGGAAGACCGTGCAGATTGCCTACTTGTTGGACGGATGTTGGAGATAATCAAGTAATGAGATCGGAGATAGTGCAGTACTGTGTGGAGAAAGTAAAGCAAATTCGACAGAGACTACAAACTGCTCAAAGTTGACAAAAGAGCTATGCAGATTGCCGAAGAAGAGAACTAGAATTTCAAGAAGGAGATAATGTATTTTTGAAAATTTCGCCATCAAAGGGAGTTATGAGGTTTGGTAAAAAGGAGAAGTTGAGTCCGAGATTCGTTGGACCTTTTGAAATATTAGAACGGGTTGGACCAGTTGCTTATAGGTTAGCCTTACCCCCACAATTAGCATAAGTGCATAACACGTTTCATGTGTCTATGCTGAGAAAGTATGTGCCAGATCCTTCACATGTATTAGACTACACGATTATGGAGTTGGAGGCAGATTTGACATTTCCAATGAAGCCTATCAAGATCTTGGATAAGAAAGATCAAGTACTATGGAGGAAGATAATTCCTTTGGTGAAAGTTTTGTGGCAAAGTCAGCACTCCAAGGAAATGACATGGGAAATCGAAAGTGAGATGATGAAATTCTACCCAGATCTTTTTGCAGATTGAGTAGCTGCATTTCATGGAGGAAATATTCTTTACGGAGGGGAGGATGTAATACCTAAAAAATTTAAATTCTTAAGTGGGTGTTTTGATTGGTGTGATGGCGGGAAATATTGTTTAAATTGCTCAAGGTAAGCTTTCTTTTGCCATAAAAATTTTGAGTTTTGGAATTATTTGAAAAGATTGTTAATTTCAAAAAATTTTGGACTCGAACGATCGCGTAAGAGACATGATCAATCGGGTCAATTTTGTGGCCGAGATAAAACCTAGTGCGATCGATCAGTGACATGACGATCGATCGTATCTACGATGATTTTTGAGTTATGTTCTTGCGATCGATCACCTCACGAACGATCAATCGTATCAGCTGTGAATCACGTTTTTGTGTGTGCCGATCAGCTGTGAAACACGTTTTTTGTTTCGGGCAGTTGCGGTTTTGATAATTTTGAAATCCTTTCTAATTGGGATTAGTGGGCACGTGGGTGACGTGGCCTAACTAATTTTCCTTGAGTGAGGGATCAAGTCGTGGATGAATTTGGGATTACATTCCTATTTGAAACCGATTGGATTGCTTTCAAAGAGGGAAATTACCCTAGGTGGTTATGGTAAATCTAAAAGGTTTCAATTAGGATTTAATGAGAAGATTAGCATGATTTATTCCAAAGCCAATTAGGGGTGTTACTTGTCAAGGAGGGGACGTCCAAATTGGAATCAAAGAAGGGAGTTACCACAGTAGTTATGGTAACCGATTTGAATGGATTTACATCCCTACCTTTTGTGAAATCCTAACCGAAATAAAGAGAGGATAGTGGAGCACATCTTGGCTGAAGAGATCCTATTTGCTGGACTCATTTGTGATCGTTAGATGTGGATTAGATCAATGGTGGTGGATTGTTTGAGTTAGAAAAGAAATTACCTATTTAAGTCTTGATTTTGGAGGGCCGGCACCCCTTTCTCTTTGGCAAAACATGTGGTGGGTGTTGGTGTGTAGGATGATTTATATTTTTCCCTACAAATCTCTAATGATAAATTTTGTATTTCATGTTGATTATGTCATGTGATTAATACTCATAATGGTTGGTAAAGAGGCTGATTCATTTGATTATGGTGTTGTTTAATTGGACAAAACACCAATTGTTATGTCCGGTAAGTGATTAATGGTTCTACTCGATTTTTATGTTCAAATCCTTCACATGTTAGTCCTACAAAGACACCCCATTTTGATTGATGTCCGAATGGACTTGTCTCATATTGTTTCATGTCGCGTAATGTTCTGTCCCCATAAAGTGGGCATCTTTCCAAATTCAATTGCTTTGAATCTTAGCGATGGTTATCATATTTCATACCAATATTCCTAATCTTGATTATATGTGATGTATTGATCATAAAGTAAGTAGCTTTATGGGTTAGAGCTTGCTGGTGTTACGAGGGGTCTTTGTTAATCAAGTCAGTTTGTGGATAATGGAACGTTGTGTTCTTAATTAATTGACTCTTTTGAGTATAGTGGCCTTAAAGAGATAACTATGTGTAAACTACTTTGCATAAACTGCTTTGCATAAAAGGTTACATGAAATAAAATACCTAATCACAGATGTAATGGGGATCTGGAAAACACTTAAGGAGGTGAGATACAATGTCAGGGAGGTAGTAAGAGGTATTAATTAAGTGTTTATGAGTTATTAATTAAACTATGTTAAGTTTGGTGCTCTCGGCCAGAATTGTTTCTGCGCCATCGAGATGCAATGGAAAATTAATAACTAATTACAGAAAATTTGGAAAATTATTCCGTCAAAAGGGTTAGAAACTAGAGACATGGGGTTATCTGATGTAAAAAGTTTGGAATAATGTGAGTTCTGTACAGATCATAGTAAGCGTGGGAATTGGGATGTTGTGCATACAACAGTACACTGCGTAAAGATTAAGACACTAATACATACTAATCTTATAAGACATGATTATTTATGAGAAATAATAACCTTATAAGGTACTGTAGAACAGGATTGGTAACGACTATAGTTATGATAATTCAAGAAAAAGAGTTTTCATGAATTGAGTTCTTCCTTGGTGGTGCGGTGCACTACAAGTCTTAAGTTTGGCGAAACCGTTTATGAACCTTCAATTCTCGGTTAGGGTTTGACTTCATAAACCCTACCATCTTGTTGTGTTGTAACCTAATAAACCTTGTATCATTCGATTCTGGGGTTGGTCCGAAGTAGGGCTATGCACGGTGAAGGTGCTCAGTGTGTCAACTCTCTGATGAGTTGATGAGTTCTCAGTCATGAGTTATCCGATGTTTGAAACAATGAATTTCTTTGATTACTCTTATGTGAGTCTATCCAGATTGAGATAATGAAATTTCTATTGTACTCCTCTATGAGTTAGCTACTGAAAGATCATTGAGTGAGTCTCCAGATGAGATAACCTCCATTGTTCATAATATGATTCAGTTCTATGTAAACTGCTTATCCACTAAGAGTTCTAATAGAGATCTCTCCGAGGTGAAACCATAATATGCTCACGAGCCATTGCTAGATCCTTAGTGATCTCAGATTATTATTAAACCTCTCTAGTTCAGCCGATGAAGGCAAATGTACGCACTTAGATTACAAGATATTACGAAAAGTCTTGTAGTCGCCGCTGCAACCTGCTACTGTTGCAGTGGGGCAGACTGAGGGTGTGTGAGGGGGGGGGGGGGGGGGGGGGGGATGGGGCTTTGCCGGGGGTTGATGGCCGCCGCCCCTCCTTCCTCCTACCCCGGCCATGGCCGCTGCCCGCTGCCCCCTCCTCCATGCCTCGCCTCCCCTGCAGTCTCCTCGGTCCTCGGACAGGCAGCTATCCGAGGACCCTTGGCCGTGTCCGTGGTCGAAATTCACGAACAGCTCTTCTACGGCGCGGACACGGCCGCGAACACCTTGGACACAGACGGCCCCGTGGACACGGCTGTCCGCGAACAGCCCTATATGCGGGTTGCATGAGTGTCAAATAGAAATGGTGGGTTTTAATCACCTTCCCTCCAACTAAATTGTTTTGGCATATCAAAATCCTACAGTTCATAGCGTTGTCTCATGCTTTCACGCTATCAAGGGTGTTCACAATTGTAGCACGTTAGGCGATACTGTTTTAAGCACACAGTGACCTCCCGTCTAGTTAATCTCAATCTCCGATCAATAATTCACAAGAAGAAACAAATAAACTTACATAAAATGTAGACAATTAAGTTATTAATAACATAACATAAAATTTAATTTACGAGATAAAATTACCAACTTAATCATAGTTATGCAAGAGACATAGACACTTGTTTTCGTTCCAAAATACTATGTACATTTGGAAATATTATTATTCCAAAATATTGTGTACATTTTGTCAAATCACGTGACTTCCTCTTTCCAAAATTGGAGGAGACTTGAAAGAATTGACTATAACTTTGTTCATGAACGACTATACGAGTTGGATGGGATATAAGAGAAAAGAAATCATGTGAATTCCTTGTGGGGCTTCATGGTCTAATAAAAATGGAAATTTTATCAAATGTACACAGTATTTTGGAATGGAAGGAGTAATATAATTTTATTAAAAGGAGGGAGTAATATAATTTTATTAAAATTACTACTTGCGATAGATTTTATAAAATTGCTGCAAAAGGTGTCTCCTTTCGTGACAGTTTTAATTTTGTCTTAATAAACAGCCGCTCATATTGTCTGGTTTCTGTCAATCTACCTTTAGCGATGGCTTTATCACTACCGTTAAAAAATTGCCTCTAATGACAGAGTTTTAATTCAGTAAAAACTAATATGACGACAAAGGGTTTTACCAATAGTGACAGATTCTTGTTTGCAAGGAAAAAGCTGTCTCTAAATGACGATTTTATTGTAGTTAATCAAACCGTGGTTCAAGATCAAATCAGCGGACTGAGTTGCTTACAAGCTCACAATAGCATCACTAAACCAATCTATCAAGGGTATTCACAATTGTAGCATGTTAGGTGATAATGTTTCAAGCGCAGACCTCCCTTGCCAAGTTATTCTATGATCAATAATTCACAGGAAGAAATAAATAAACTTGCATATAATGTAGTAGATAGGGGCCGTTTGGGGCGTGATTAAAAGCAAAACATCCAGATGGGATGTTTTGCTACACTGTAGCATCTGGATATTTTATATATCCCTGAGGTGTTTCAGCTGGATGTAAAATTCCACATGGATACTACAGTAAATATCCAATATCCAGTCTGGATATTTTGCAATAATCACGCCCCAAACGGCCCATAAGTTATGAATAACAAAACATAAAATTTAATTGATGAGATAAAATTACCAATTTAAACATGTTATGCAAGAGAGACAATTATTTTAACTGAACTGTGGGTTTGACTTAAAAAAACATAATATTTATTGATAATAATATATATTTTATTAAAATTACCTCTTGCGACAGATTTTATGAAACTGTCGCAAAAGATGTCTCCTTAAGCGATAATTTTAAATGTGTCTTAATAAAAAACCGCCCATACTGCCTTTTACAACAGAAAGGTTTATGTCAATCTACCTTTAGCGAATATTGCTACTAATGATTTATTTAATTTGATAAAAGATTATATGACCATAAAGCCTAACCTTACCAATTTCTTTGAATGTGTTTCCCCTGTTAACAAGCCCATCACTTGCCATAGGATCTATAGTTGCTAAAAGGAGCATATAGTATATTTGTAATAGCCAGCGTAGCCTTATAGAATGTAGCAGCGACACTTATCATGTTACTGCAGAAGCAAGATTTATATGGACATATAATCAAGACCTCTATGTGGAACAATGAAGTAGGTACTTACCGTTCCATTATTTTTACAGCCTCGGACAATGCACGACAAAAGTAACTTGAGTACAAACAGGTAGAAACTCGTGAGCACTAATAGTTGCATCCCAAACACATTTCTATGTAATGAATTTAGTGAACTGAATATTGATTTTGATAGTAGCATTTGGTGGAATGGTTGGGGGAGAACCTGGCTCGCCATAGCCAAGTTCAGAAGGAATAGTGAAGATAGCACTTTCTCCTTTCTTCATAGTCTTGATACCTTGGTCCCATCCCTTTATTAAATGCTTCATCACAATTTCACTAAATCTGCCAACTATTATATGTTGCGGCGTGAACTCAGTTTAGGAAACAAGGTGGGTTAAGTTCCCAAGAACAGTAGCTAATGTGAAACTCCTAGACAAAGCAGTGATGACCAGGAAAATGATCTACCTGGCCAGGCTAGAAGACGCAGATACTTTTCCAAAAACTCAAAAGACCTGGTGACAAGACCGGGTATAAATGGGATGCCTGGGACGCTAAGCTTAGTTCTAAAATCACTGTCCGTTTCCAAGCAAGCCATTCTCACAGGAATCGCGCGCATTGTAAAAACGTATTCAAGGGCCCTTTCGAATTCAGAGGCAGGCTCAGATATCGAGTCTAACCAAGCTTTCCATCGTGCACGACTTTATCTAACTCTTAAGGCCCGAGTCTAAACAGTAAACTCAGTGATGGAGTGGCTATGTGATGGAGGAGAAGGGGCCGTAGCCAAGCAAGGGGGAGCCGAAGCACGAGTAGGGGAGACCAAAGGCCGAGAGCCGAAGCTCAGTTAAGAAGTTTTTTCATATTCTTCCTTCAACATCAAATTAATAAAATTCACCTAATAAAAAACTTCAGCTTCTTCGGCTCTTCAGTTTTTCAAAGTGCAATATGACAAATAAATCTCTTGTGAACACACAATATTCAAAATTTACCTTAAATTAGCTGATGGACAATTACGAAGATCACAAATTTCTTCCCACTACAACAATATTATTATAAAAATTATCAGCTCATTTAAACTCTACTCAGTTTGATACTTATGTTGCAGATAAAAGTGTAAATTATCATGCCAAAAAAGAGATGTAGTCATAGTCATGTTCAAAATTTTGTTATGGTACTATCAAAGGTCCAACAAAAAAACCCGGCCAGTGTTCAATGATTAGGAAGACAATTATAATTGGGAGAGTTATTCAAATTTCAGCAAAAGTCCATTATACCAAATTTATGTTTATTTGCTACCAGCATGCCCCATGTAAGTGATTATGCAAAAGGGCATTTAAGCTTATTTGAATTTAACATGGCAGCACACAATTAAAAGAACTTTATTTTAATTCCAAGTATCCCTATACTGATTCCAGAATTATGTTTCCTGTATCCATACCCATATATGAATGCGTTGTATTAGATTAATCCTACTTTCAAATTATAAATTTCATCGAAGATGGTGTCATGCTTTCATGGAAAGGTAAACTAGTTCTCGTTGTCACCTGCTTTGAGATGTGTAACCATCAACTCATGAAGTCAAGCATAATAAATGGAAAGGAAGATGATGGCATTGAACCTTCATCCCAATGTCTCCTCTTCATAAGGTTGCGTCAGGAAAGGCGGAGTAAAAAAGTTGCCAGTCTATGCTTCTTTGCCTGGATTTTATACCATATTTTGATTCTGATAACAGTCAAATATGGTATAGAATCCATGCTGCCAACCACAGATAGCCGAGATAAGGCTTATGATGATGATGATGATGATAAAAGTACAATATTTTCATGGATGATGATGATCATTCATAAAATTTATAAGGAATGAGGTTATTTTAACAGAAGAAGGAATGTCAGTATTCTGAAGGAATGTCGTATGATAATGCTAATTCTTTTACAAATATTTTAAATTACTATATAAAAAGTATAATTCTATACCTCGAAGTTCCAACGCATGGACTTGGGAAATTAAATATTTGAAATGATACCAGGCAAATCATCTTCTAAAACCTGTAATTTAGAACATTAAAAGAAAAGAACCTCTCGTGCAAGGGGATCAATAGAAATTAAAAAATTTAAACAGCAAATAGGACATTCACAAAAAGAAAACAATCTGGATGGAAAGTAACTACAAGTCAGCAAAAGGTGCTTCTGATTATAAGCGAGTAGTTCAGCACACCCTGTTTTAGCCAGCCCACCCCACATACACAGACGTGGGTATCCACCACTATGGTAAAGGGAGTGGGCTGGCTAAAACGTAAGGAGGCAGACTACTCATCCCAAAATTACTTGCAAAAGTGAAACAACAACTTAAACAATTATGTGAGACCCACATAAACCAAAAACACTTGTAATATCCAACTCATTTGATTATGAATTTTCAATCTCAATAATTACATTTGATCTGAACTCAAAGGTATGACCTTCAATCCACCTGCAATAGGCACCAATAAACACATAAAACCAATTCATAGATTATGCACATATAAGAATCTCTATGGCTCTACGCAAATTTGCAAGATAGGCATTTTTTTTGTTTTTTCTTTGTTACAAGAAGATTAACCATTTTCAGCACTTTAAAGGCTACTTGCACTTCTAAATATAATTGAACTAATTTGTGATGCAATTCCTTAATAGCAACCATTGCTCCAACAGAATGTTGTCCATTACGCAAATACCAAACATTAGTTTATTTGAAAACTATGAAGACGAAAATATCTAGAATGAGAAATAAAAAAAACTTTGCATGAATAATACCACCATTGGAGTACATGCTAACAGAAGTGCATTTAAATTAGTTAGAGACAATAACTCACAGGCAATTTCAATACTGTCAAAGTGTGGGAAACTGGAAATTAACATATATCAAATTTTATATTGTTAAGCATAACTGACAGAACCAAAGAGCAAAGGGATATGCCAAATTAGTTAAATAATAAAAAAAGGATAAGCGAAATTGGAAAATAAAAATTCAAGAGATAACCCTTAATCGAAAAGAAACAAGGGATAAAAGAGGAAACTCTTCACCATATACCAGAGCTAAGGAATATCAATCAGTGAATTAACAAGCATTAATGCTTCCCAATAGCATATACCACCTTATCCACATATCTGGGCTGGAAGCATGAACTTTCCACCATTCTGCTCCATTATAAGCTATTGCTAACCTTAAAACATATCCAGATATCAAATTAGTAAGCCAGATTTTACTCTCTAATACATCCAAACAATATGTGAAGTATCAGCTCCTTCCTAATATTAGGATGGAGTACACAGCACGGAAGGGTGCCTTTTGACCCTCTTCATGCATATGCAAAATCAAAGAAGACAAGTACGCATATACAAAATCAAAGAAGAAAAGAATTACTTGTCTCATGTGAGATCCTCCCGATGTAACTATATCACGTGATAGCGTTGGAGGACACGAACTAGTGGTGTCATGTAAGGACTAATCAAGTTCTTCTGGACTTCATTTAAAGTCTTCACAATAACCAGAGCAAAACTTATCATTAATTGGCAGAGCTAGCTTCAAGTGTTATCTGATGTCCCATCACTGCTGCCAGATTCTTGTGTATGAGATCCTCAAGTTTCTGGTAGAGCATCTTTACATCTGGTGGAGTATTGGGAGCCTCCGAGGGAAAAGCTGAGAATACCATTTTCAATGCAAACAGAGTGATTTTCCAGCATCCAAGATTTTACTATTGAAGCAGGGCTCAAGTATCTGCACAAGATGGCAAAACATAAAAAAACTGATAAAAAATAATTTATTTATCCAAAGAATATATGCAGGGAAGCATACTTGAGATATCTGGTTAATGTTGTTGCGGATAAATAAATGTGGTTGCTTCTCCAAGACCTTGTTCATGACATCAAGACCCTGAGCAAGAGCTGTGGCAGGGTCTTTTGATTGAGAAGATTGAAGGCTACTTAGCAATTTTTCAAGATAGTTGAACTTAACATTGGCATTTGGCCAAACCTCTAAAAGCTTGTGAGAGGAGCTCCAGAGCATGCTTATACAAAGAACTTGCTTCCTTATCCTTTGGTTTAATGACCAAGGCAACCTTATCCTTTGGTTTAGTCACAGTCGCACTACCAATTAAGATCATTCCGCATCTAGGAAATAATAGTTCAAATAAAACTAGCGAATATATTGGATATTGCCACATCAGCTTGTTTTAGCCAACTGACATCAATGACAAGTTATATCAGTTCAATTCCACAAGCTCAGGTAGGATAAAAGGCTTGCATTATGCCTAAAAAAAAAAATTCAACCGGGAGTTTCAGCAATTATCAAATTTCTTCCTATCTAAGGAAACATTATTGAATGAAATGACAAAAGCGTCGCTAAAAAAGATGGAATTAAAATGAAATAAGTTGTCTATGTGCCAAGAAATCCATCATATTTTCACTGATTGCTCTTATATTACGCTTTCTTCCACACAAAGCCGGTATTGTAAACAGCTGAAAGTACCCGGAATTTACTCCAATACATTATGGCAAGATCATATATTCATCTCCCCACGTGTCCACTTGACACTCTTGATAGATTCCCATTTACATACGAAATATATAATTGCATTCTCTACCCACGACCAATTAACACTAAGAACATGGCCTTACAGATATGACAGCAAATCAAAACATAATAGACTAACTTTCATATATTCATCTCCCCACGTGTCCACTTGACACTGCATCTGCATGTATATGCAAGCATGGGGGTATGTAAAATATGATTGCCCGTGCAGTCAAGTGCTATTTTGATTTAGTTTCAATTGTTTTTGCTTAGATGGCATCCATGGTTTAGCCCTCAATAGTTTGAGCTATAAAGAGAGTGTTTACATACTGAGATTGATTTGTATATAAATATCTTCAGCAAATGGTCAAAGGAACTTAGAAAAACATATTATCACCCAGTGATGTTATCACAATATTTAGCAAACGGTCAAAGGATCTTAGAAAAATATATTATCACCCAGTGATGTTATCGCTAACCCTTACTCTTAGTAGAAAGTTGATGATCATTTCTTCCATTGCAGCATTTGGCTTGTACTCTTCATCAGTTGCTTCTCCAGCTGAACCAGGAGTCTCAATATTTGGCATTGAAGATCCACCAGCGAGAAGAGAATTGTGGAAAAGCACTATCAAGAATTTTATGTGGTGACTTCACTAATTCCTCTCTCATAGGCTAATCAGCATCCGACGAAATAACGTACATAAACCTGAAAAAAAATCAACAGAACAGAGAAAATCAGTGACAACTATTTAATTATTGACATTTTTAGGCACTTATGGTGAGAATTTAAGCTTTACCGTCTGGAATATCTAGGATGATCTAGTAGACCAAGAAAATAATCCCTGGAATCAGTTGCATAGCGATTCAAAAATTTAGTCAGTGGAAGGCGATAAGGACTATTTATTTCGATATAAAATTAACCTTGAGGAAGAGCACCTTCTACAATATGAAACGGAGGAAGCATATAATAATATCATCATTTTCTAAAAAGGAAGATAAGAAGAAGATTCAGAAATTATAGATAGTACTAGACCTAAGCTAATGAAGGGAATAAAACCTAACCAATCTACGTCATGACATAGACCTCAATGTTAGTCACCAATTTAGTGATTAAGAATCCATTAGTTAAAACACCCACCAGCTCAGCAGCCACCACAGAAACTGAAACTGGTATGTTAAGACAAAAAACCATCATCACCATCTCATGCACTTAGACTAAATAAACAAGCTAGGGTCATCACGGTATATATCGTCTTTTTCATGGGCAGACCATCTGTATGGAATGAGTAATGTAGCATATTTTCCCGCAACGAACTAGCTGTCGATATTATTGTTATCATTTTATAAAGTTACTAACAGCCAATGCTGATTTCTTGCTTGTTGATATACAGAGGAGACTTTTAGCAGAACAAGCTTTGCATGAGGTGCCTCTGTTCTCTGTAAGGAAAGCAATAACTGAGGGATCCAAGAAAGCCAAACCCAATGAGGTATCTAATCCAAGAACTTGTCAAATGAGCTTCCAACAGGTTCATTTGGGGTATCAAAACTAAGAAGGTATAGAACATGAGCTATATGGTTCCTAGAGTTTGATACACCATCTTTGATGCCTTGAAGAAAGCAACTGACAACATATTCTAACCATACTTCATCACGTGTTTCTTTATAAACCTGCATAAAGAAAAATCTGACTAATTTGTAAGAGAAAGAAAAAAGTGTATCAGTTGCTCAACTGTTGTGACAATGATATAGTCAACAAGGATTTTCACATTAAACAAAAGAAAAATACCAGGTCACAATAATTTCCCCAGCTTATCCACCCTTTTGGGAGATGCTTATAGAGGCTGATAGCGTTTGAATAAGCTACATTAGCATTTGCACTGTCATTTAGCTTCAGCAGAATAATTCCTTTGAGCCAAAAAATCTCTGCTCAGTGCTTTGGAGTAAAGTATTCTAGATTAGTACTGTTGATAAGATTGAGGCCTTTAGTCAATTCCCCGTTCATTTCAACATAAACCTTTGCCTGCTCACGTATCTTCACAAATGTTTACTGCAAGCAAGAATCTCTTACCATAACTTATGGAAACTAGTTATATTGCAAATCTATTAAAAGAAGCTAGAAATGGGTAACATGGTCGTGTCACAAGTGAGAAACTAGACACCAGCACTGGCCTCCAACAAAAAGTAAAAATAACTTTTTGATGTAAACTAATGCAAAAGAGAAACGGCCACTTGGATCTATATTCTATACGGCACCACATTCATTAATACTTCCAAAATCAGAAAGAACTTTATATATAGAAACTAAGAACATTCTCATACAAGCAATTACATAAACATGAGATACCTGAACTTCTATTTGTGAATGGCCATACATCTTTTCCAGTATGGTAACACAAACATCGGACAAACCCTGCTTGCACATATATGAGCATGCTTATTAGCATTCCATGCTTTGTCACGGAAACCAAGGTGATAAAGTTGCAGATTAGTTGTATTGAAATCCTTAAAAGCCTCTATAACAGTATTGTATATTTCATTCCTCCATTGAAACAGATCATACCAAACTGACATATTATCCCATTCATTAGGAATTCTCAGTTTCCAAGTCTCAAGGATGTCCTTCAGATCCACATTTATTCCCATTAGCTATGTCCACAAGAATTCTAACTGATTCTTGAACTTCAACTAACTGCTGGAATTGCTGCAGAAGTGGAATACGCGACTGAACAGACAATTCCGGTAACTGCCACCACTGTTCCAAAGCAAGCTCAACACCTTTCTGCACAATATTCTCTGCATCAGCAACACCATTTCATTTCCATCATGGAGGGCAAATAAGGCTTGAATGAGACGAAGCTTAGGTATTTCTTCTACTTGAGTCTTTGGAAATACATTTTCCTTCGTATAAGCCTAGTTAGGCATCTTCCAATGGCAGTCAAGTAGAAGTTCATAGTTCTCAACGCTTTTTCCAAAATCAGCCAAAGCATCCCTCTGGCAGAGTTGATCAGCACAGTGAAGCCACTGCTCTTGCCAGAAACACATTTCGGCCTTGGGGACCGTGCTATTGTAAGTGCTTTGTGTGGCTTTAATCATGGCTTGGTAAGAGAGGCTCTGAGCTCGCTGCCAGTATCTATGCTGAACCAGTGAAGGTCCAGCCCGCGTTTCAGCAGTAATTGGATCCTTTTTTCCACAATCCACGGAAACACAAGGTCAGCTACCTATAAGTTGTAACATGTCAGTTTCCAGAAAGATGAAAGCAAACACAATCTCAACGCAGAAAAGTCAGAAAGCAATTGAAACAATAACTAAAAGTAAACATACGACAGATAATATCATTCCAATCGCTAGCAAGTTTACTGAATAAAAATGACCAGTCTGACACACAATACCCATAAAAGTCTACACCAAATTCACAAATAAATTCCAATGCTGATTCCCGAAATTTAAAGGGTGTTTAGCATGATAGCCTTACTTATTTATAATAAACATTTTGTAGTAAAAAAAGTCATGAAGGCAACAAGAAAGATTAATTAGTCATGTAAAAAATGAGACGACCTGAAGTTAGCTCATATTATTCAAAAACTGCCTGTTTGGACACGAGCATCAAAAGTGAGAGAAGCGCCTTCATTGTCAACTTGCTCAATGGAGCTTGACAGCTGTAGAAGCCCAGACCGCTCTGGGAGAGTTCCAGATGACATAAGGGGAGGTACCCGTGCTGAGTTTGGAGCAAGTGTTATTGGCTCGTCTTCAATTAATATTGCCAAAAGAAGATCAAATCCTTGTTTCGGCCAGAAGAGATCACTTGGAGACTCCCAGTCCTGAATTTGAATCTTGTACTGCAACCTTGTGAACAATGTCTTACCAAGGGACTCATGATAATAGGGTGAAGAACTGTTTTCGAATTTCTGGTTCTTTAGCTCTAAGACCAAGCATGAACTGCCTTTCTACCTTCAGGAAAATTTCTTGTCGTAGTGCAAATGGATATGGATATCTAAAAAGAAAAAGATATACCAAGCACATCAACTACAAGAGAACACCATAAATAAATACATCACTACCTCACAACCAAGCAAAGAATTCCTCATAAATAGCTAAGGTTTCATGCTGTGAGGCATATTGAAGGCTAAAAATAAAAAATTCACCATAGAATAGTGTCTCAAATCTCATAATCCCTCCATCCAAAAATATGTGTCATTAGAAAACCAAAATGAACTAAAATCAGTTCAGTTTGCTTTTCTAATGACATATTTTTGGATGGAAGGAGGTAGTATGATTGTTAAGTCTGACTAGAGGGAGACCCTAGGGGTGGTGATGGTGCGAAGCAAGAGCTTAAGGTGAAATTACAAAAGAGGCTCCGTGCACTAGGATATTTACGAGGATCAAATATTTAAAAATGTTGGTTTTCGGTAACAAAATTGGAAGTGCTTACTTGTTTGAGTCAGCACAAATGCCATATAACAGCTGGAGATACTTGGCATCCCACTCTTCTAAAGCACTTGAGTAGAAGTTCTGCCTGTCAACATGTTATAGCTTCTGTAGATACGAAATTGTGTCCTGATACAGAAGAGCACCTGACACAATAGATGAGGACGGTCAGACATCATTTTCAATCCAACCTTTTACTATATCAAGTATGCAAAGAAGCACCACTGGATCTGTACGCTTTTCAGAGAGTAGTCCGACTAGTATTCGGCATAATATACGTTTCCAGAACAAACATGACCCCTTCACTAATAAGTTTTAGAACAGTCTTCAAATTGGTTGCAGTTGTCCCAATGTCACTAACTGCTCGTGAAGAACTGACTGCAGAGTCAGGGTCTAATCACTGGCCCTAAATGAAGAATGAAATACATATTGCCAATGCGGGAGCAAAACTCAACTAGATGCATAGATGTAACACAATGAGTTATTGGTGAATGAAAACTGAAAAGAAAATTCAATTGGGATGCTAAGCATTACAGATATCACGGATTTAAGAAAGTAAAAATGACAAGAAAGAAATAAACCAGAAAAAATTAAATATTGTTCTAAAAGTTAATATCAGGCCTTCTATGACCATTGTCAAAACCAAATAGACGAAAATATCTAGAATGAGAAATAAAAAAAACTTTGCATGAATAATATCACCATTGGAGTACATGCTAAAAGAAGTGTATTTAAATTAGTTAGAGACAATAACTCTGAGGCAATTTTCAATACTGTCAAAGTATGCAAAACTGGAAATTAACATATATCTAAGTTTATATTGTTAAGCATAACTGACAGAATCAAAGAGCAAGGGGATATGCCAAATTAGTTAAATAATAAAAAAGGGTAAGCGAAATTGGAAAAGAAAAATACAAGAGATAACCCTTAACCCAAAAGAAACAAGGGGTAAAAGAGGAAACTTTCCACCATATACCAGAGCTAAGGAATATCTATCAGTGAATTAACAAGCATTAATGCTCCCCAATAGCATATGACAGTATTGTATCTACCGCCTTATCCACATATATGGGCTGGAAGCATGAACTTTCCACATATCCAGGTATCTAATTAGTAAGCCAGTTTTTACTCTCTACTACATCCAGACAAAATGTGAAGCATCAGCTCCTTCCTAATATTAGGATAGAGTACACAGCACGGAATGGTGCCGTCTGCCCCTCTTCATGAATATGCAAAATCAAAGAAGACAAGTATGCATATGCAAAATCAAAGAAGAAAAGCATTACTTGTCTCATGTGAGATGCCCCAGATGTAACCATATCACATGATAGCATTGGAGGACACGAACTACTGGTGTCATGTAAGGACTAATCAAGTTCTTCTGGACTTCAATTAAAGTTTTCACAATAACCAGAGCAAAACTTATCATTAATTGGCAGAGCTAGCATCAAGTGATATCTGTAAGAGTACTAACCATGACAGGTTTCAAATCCTTCTTACCATCCCACACATGAATTTCAATAGCAAGAGTATGAATACCTAGGTCCACGGGCATTGCTTTGTCTAAATCCTTATTAAGCTCCACTGACATTCTGATAATGCTCATCACCCTTGCCAAATCTGCTGGTTCGCCTCCTCCCCCTTACAGAAACTCCATGACCTTTAGAGGCAGCACGTCCACTGACTTGCTCAATGGACATGACTTTATCAGTTTGCCCACCAGTATACACTCCATGATCCTGCTGTTTTTGTGACTTGCAACATATATTTCATGATTGGCAAAGCCAGAAACTTCAGTGAATTCAATTGCACGATGATTCACTAACTTGCCATCCTTTTCTGCAACATTCATTCTAGACTGAATTGATGAATTCGGTGTTTCAGTCATACCATCACTCAGCTTTTCACTAACCACTGAATTTTTTACTGTTCTTCCCTCCTGAATAGGAAGCTCTTCATGCTTAGACAGAAGTTTGCTGCCATCAGACTTTGAAGGAACATTATCCCCCAAGGTCTTCCGGTTCAATTCATCAAACTTTGAAGAGCTTTTGCTTTCTGCTCTCTCGTCCTCTCCTCTTCCTTAGCTCGCTGAGTTGCAATCTCTTCAAGTTTCGCAGGCTGAACAAATAAAAAATTAATAAAGGAAACGCAAGTTTGATATTAACAATTTGATGCTGCAGAAAAGCATACCTGTGCTTTATAGTCGGCTGAATCAAATTCACCTTTCGCCTTGAACTCGTGTTCATCAGTAAGCTCCTGAGAGAAGTTTCTGTATGTCCACCACTACCGGCAGCCGCATAAGAAGTTTTAGAACATTTTACTTTGTCCTCTACCTGGTCTTGTTTCTGCACTGCAGGGACGCCATGACCGAATGTGATGAGGCCACCAATCCTGATGCTAATGATGGCCTCAAGTCCGTGCCCCTTGCACTAGAGGCAAGATCATGTGACCTCTCACTCCAGCTGTTGATGGCCGTGTACCACAGCCACCAGAAGAACCAGAAGAAGGTAGACCATTTAAATTAGCAGGACAACCAGCCCCATCTGCAGTAAGTGATGAGGGCAACGCAGGCGATGAACCCCAAGAGTTATGATTTTTGTCCTCTGCCTGGTCTTGTTTCTGCACTGCAGGGACGCCATGACCGAATGTGATGAGGCCACCAATCCAGATGCTGAAGATGGTCTCAAGTCCGTGCCCCGTGCACTAGAGGCAAGATCATCTGACCTCTCACTCCCAGCCGTTGATGGCCGTGTACCACAGCCACCAGAAGAACCAGAAGAAGGTAGACCAATAAAATTAGCAGGACAAACAGCCCCATCTGCAGTAAGTGATGAGGGCAACGCAGGCGATGAACCCCAAGCGTTATGATTTTTGTCCTCTGCCTGGTCTTGTTTCTGCACTGCAGGGACGCCATGACCGAATGTGATGAGGCCACCAATCCAGATGCTGATGATGGTCTCAAATCCGTGCCCCGTGCACTAGAGGCAAGATCATGTGACCTCTCACTCCCAGCCGTTGATGGCCGTGTACCACAGCCACCAGAAGAAGGTCGACCATTCAAATGAGCAGGACAAACAACCCCATCTGCAGTAAGTGATGAGGGCAACGCAGGCGATGAACCCCAAGCGTTCTGATTTGGAGATGATTTACTTCCCCAACTAACAGTGCCCCTAACATATTCACCAAGATATGTTAAGTCCAGTAAAGAACAATAATTGACTACCCCACTGTACATAAAGAAAAAACCAAGGCGTAACTCAAAACGAACAACATTTTTAAGAAAGGAACAAGAAAGAAGAAAATACACACTTAGGAACGATTTCCACATTGGGGTCTAGACCATGGTTTTCCAACCTAAAAAACAACAGAAAAGATTTTATGCATCTGGTCACACATCAAAATAAAGAAATCACGAATAAGAAGGAAGCAGACTACTTTTGAGTTGTTAAATTAATTCGCTTTGGAACTGCAAATTTGCCCAAAACTGTCATTTGGACTTCTTCACGTAAAATTCCACCTGACACAATTCAAACAGGAAGCAAATTATGGCCACTGAATACTAACATATAAAAATAACAAAAAATAAAGAAAATCAGGAAGCAGCTTTCCACAAGTGATATCGACCCAAAGATAGGAAAACTTAAAATTAAACTACACGTGTGAGATGCAAGAGACTGAGCAGCCAACATAACAAAACTCCAATGTGGAGTACTGAAAGTCATCAATATATTCAGCTGAGAAACAGATTATATATTGCATGTTGTACTGAAAGCCATCAATTGACTGTTTGCAGCATCAGCTTAACGTTGAGGGGTTATGTTATCAACAAGATGGAGCACCCTAGCTGGCTTTTATTTAACATTTCATACCTGTCAAATCTTCCTCACAATGCTAAGATCATGTTGGTCGTTTGTGCCACATGCAGTTACAAGCTAGAAGCTATTTACGCTATATAAAGAGTATTCATAATTTTAGCACTGTAAGAGTACTAAACATGACAGGTTTCAAATCCTTCTAACCATCCCACACATGAATTTCTACAGCAGGAGTATGAATACCTAGGTCCACGGGCATTGCTTTGTCTAAATCCTTATTAAGCTCCACTGACATTCTGATAATGCTCATCACCCTTGCCAAATCTGCTGGTTCGCTTCCTCCCCCTCCCAGAAACTCCATGATCTTTAGAGGCAGCACGTCCACTGACTTGCTCAATGGACATGACTTTATCAGTTTGCCCACCAGTATACACTCCATGATCCTGCTGTTTGTGTGACTTTATATCTGAATCTGATTGCTGGTGTTCATATGCCAACTTCTCAACAGCTTCCCCAACACCAGAAGAAGATACAGATTCTTCATGGGAACCATCCAAGCCTACATGATATTCATTCGGACTGCGCTGGCACCATAATGCATGTTTTTTCCCATGCTTATTCTGCTTATTCTCAATATTCCTTGCATCCGTACCAGAACTTTCACTACCAACAGCACAGATATCATTCCCAGAGCTACTCATCTCATCAGATATGGAGGATAAAGGAGGAGAACGCAGAGTCAGTTGCAAATTGCTCTGCAGTGACAGCTCTTGGGCAACTGGTTTGGGAACATACTTCTCCATCACCGCGCGCTTAGTCTTCCCACACTTGCGCGCTTAGTCTTCCCACATTTTCCGCATGGTTGATGACCCTCAATCTGACCAACCTGCTCAAATGACTGTTGCTGCTTATTCAGTGGCTGCACAGGGGCCCAGACAACAGTTTCATTACCACGAAATTTCTCTGCCAGTCTAGCAGGTTGACTATTCCTTGATCCTTTCCCAGAAGACTGAGGTTTCAACTGGTTCTCATTCTTCTTACAAGGGCTGCTTCAATTTGTTTGTCCAAAGCTTTCTCTATAAATGGAACTACCTCTAGACAATCCCCAGACTCTACAGTATTTGCAACCAACACAGGCCTAATATCTTGGACAAAAGTTTCTGAACATTTCACCATGCAACTTTCAACTGAGGATTTGATAGAGTTTCCTTCCACAGGCGCAGACGCCAACAGACCAGACTCCCCAGATGCATCATTCACTATATGTTTGCTCATAGTGTTCCTCGTATGCTTCTTTTTAAGCAGGGAGGAACAATCATCGGCATTATATATATTACTCACTGAGATTGATTCACCAAATGCATCTGCATTTGCCCTGAAGGAAACTTTAACAGTACTTCCAGATGAAATTCCCCCCTCTCCACGGTTAATGTCATTCGAATACTATTCCTTCTTCGAGAATGAATGATTCTGCTTGGAAAATCCATTGTCATGCAACAGTAACGCACATCCGTCACTAGGAGAATTATCAACAAGTTGAGAGGAACAGACAGATGAAGTACTTTCAGCATCCAATTCATGATTGGCAAAGCCAGAAACTTCAGTGAATTCAATTGCAGGATGATTAACAAACTCGCCATCCTTTTCTGCAACATTCATTCTAGACTAAATTGATGAATTTGATGTTCGAGACATACCAACACTCAGCTTTTCACTAACCACTGCATTTTTTACTTTCTTTCCTCCTGAATAGGAACCTCTTCACGCTTAGGCAGAAGTTTCCCGCCATCAGACTTTAAAGGAACATTATCCCCAATGTCTTCTGGTTCAATTCATCAAACTTTGAAGAGCTTTTGCTTTCTGCTCTCTTGTCCTCTCCTCATCCTTAGCCCGCTGAGTTGCAATATGTTCAAGTTTCGCAAGCTGAACAAATAAAAAATAAAAAATTAATCAAGGAAAAGCAAGTTTGATATTAACAATTTGATGATGCAGAAAAGCATACCTGTGCTTTATAGTCAGCTGAATCAAATTCACCTTTCGCCTTGTTGGAGACATTCAACTGTCTTCATCAGTAAGCTCCTGAGATAAAACTTCAGAGTTCTTCACAAGTGAACGAGATGAGTCTGATTCTGGTGTAGGTTTCTTTTTCCACCTATCACTCTCCTGAGAACTAAACCTTGCCCACCCTCTATAATCCCCTCCTTTGCCTTGTGTTCCTTGAACTACCCTTCTTTGAATACAAGGACGATTATTCACTGCATCTATAGACACGAACAGCAAGCCTAGGGATAGCACCAAATATAATTTCAGAACCACTTATTTCTCCGTTGTTATCACCCACTGCATCTTTAGAGAAGGAAGCATAACTCATATTCCCCCCTGAGGGCTTTTTCAGTAGGTCCACCACTACCGGCTGCCTCATTAGAACGTTTAAAACTTTTTACTTTGTCGTTTGCCTGGTCTTGTTTCTGCACTGCAGGGACGCCTTGACCAAATGTGATGAGGCAACAAATCCAGATGCTGACGATGGTCTAAAGTTCGTGCCCCATGCACTAGCGGCAAGATCATGCGACCTCCCACTTCCAGCTGTTGATGGCCGACTACCACTGCCACCAGAAGAAGGTCGGCCATTTAAATGAGCAGGACAAACATCCCCATCTGCAGTAGCTCATGACGGCAATGCAGGTGATGAACCCCAAGAGTTCTGATTTGGAGATGATCTACTTCCCCAACTGTAAAGCACTTCCGGCACTAGGAGAGTTATCAACAAGTTGAGAGGAACAGACAGATGAAGTACTTGCAGCATCCATTTCATGATTGGCAAAGCCAGAAACTACAGTGAATTCAATTGCAGGATGATTAACTAACACGCCATCCTTTTTTGCAACATTCATTCTAGACTGAATTGATGAATTTGATGATTCAGTCATACCAACACTCAGCTTTTCACTAGCAACAACATTTTCTACTGTTCTTTCCTCCTGAATAGGAACCTCTTCACACTTAGGCAGAAGTTTCCTGCCATCAGACTTTAAAGGATCATAAACCCCAAAGGCTTTCCGGTTCAATTCATCCAACTTTGAAGAGCTTTTGCTTTCTGCCTTCTTGTCCTCTCCTCATCCTTAGCCCACTGAGTTGTAATCTGTTCAAGTTTCGCAAGCTGAACAAATCAAAAATTAATCAAGGAAAAGCAAGTTTGATATTAACAATTTGATGATGCAGAAAAGCATACCTGTGCTTTATAGTCGGCTGAATCAAAATCACCTTTCGCCTTGTTGGAGACGTTCAACTGTCTTCATCAGTAAGCTCTTGAGAGAAAACTTCAGAGGTCTTCACAAGTGAACAAGATGAGTCTGATTCTGGTGTAGGTTTCTTTTCCCACCTATCACTCTCCTGAGAACTAAACCTTGCCCACCCTCTATAATCCCCTCCTTTGCCTTGTGTTCCTTGAACTACCCTCCTTTGAATACAGGGACGATTATTCACTTCATCTATAGACACGAACAGCCAGCCAAGGGATAGCACCAAATATAATTTCAGAACCACTTATTTTTCCTTTGTTATCACCCACTGCATCTTTAGAGAAGGGAGCATAACTCATATTCCCCCTGAGGGCTTTTTCAGCAGGTCAACCACTACCGGCTGCCTCATTAGAAGTTTTAGAACTTTTTACTTTGTCGTCTGCCTGGTCTTGTTTCTGCACTGCAGGGATGCCTTGACCAAATGTGATGAGGCAACAAATCCAGATGCTGACGATGGTCTCAAGTTCGTGCCTCATGCACTAGCGGCAAGATCACGTGACCTCTCACTTCCAGCCGTTGATGGCCGAGTACCACTACCACCAGAAGAACCAGATGAAGGTCGACCATTTAAATGAGCAGGACAAAGTTCCCCATCTGCAGTAGGTCATGAGGGCAATGCAGGCGATGAACCCCAAGCATTCTGATTTGGAGATGATCTACTTCCCCAACTGTAAAGCACTTCCATCTCTAGGAGAGTCATCAACAAGTTGAGAGGAACAGACAGATGAAGTACTTGCAGCATCCATTTCATGATTGGCAAAGCCCGAAACTACAGTGAATTCAATTGCAGGATGATTAACTAACATGCCATCCTTTTTTGCAACATTCATTCTAGACTGAATTGATGAATTTGATGTTTCAGTCATACCAACACTCAGCTTTTCACTAGCCACAGCATTTTCTACTACTCTTTCCTCCTGAAAAGGAACCTCTTCACGCTTAGGCCGAAGTTTCCTGCCATCAGACTTTAAAGGAACATTATCCCCCAAGGTCTTCCGGTTCAATTCATATACCTTTGAAGAGCTTTTGCATTCTACCCTTTGGTCCTCTCCTCATCCTTAGCCCGCTTAGTTGCAATCTGTTCAAGTTTCGCAAGCTGAACAAATAATAAATAAAAAATTAATCAAGGAAAAGCAAGTTTGATATTAACAATTTGATGCTGCAGAGAAGCATACCTGTGCTTTATAGTCGGCTGAATCAAATTCACCTTTTGCCTTGTTGGAGACGTTCAACTGTCTTCATTAGTAAGCTCCTGAGAGAAAACTTCAGAGCTCTTCACAAGTGAACGAGATGAGTCTGATTCTGGCGTAGGTTTCTTTTTCCACCCATCACTCTCCTGAGAACTAAACCTTGCCCACCCTCTATAATTCCCTCCTTTGCCTTGTGTTCCTTGAACTACCCTTTTTTGAGTACAGGGACGATTATTCACTGCATATATTGACACGAACAGCAAGCTTAGGGATAGCACCAAATATAATTTCAGAACCACTTATTTCTCCTTTGTTATCACCCACTGCAACTTTAGAGAAGGGAGCATAACTCATATTCCCCCTGAGGGCTTTTTCAGTAGGTCCACCACTACCGGCTGCCTCATTAGAAGTTTTAGAACTTTTTACTTTGTCGCCTGCCTGGTCATCTTTCTGCACTGCAGGGACGCCATGACCAAATGTGATGAGGCAACAAATCCAGATGCTGATGATGGTCTCAAGTTCGTGCCCCGTGCAATAGCGACAAGATCATGTTACCTCACTAGCGGCAAGATCATGTGACCTCTCACTTCCAGCCGTTGATGGCCGAGCACCACTACCACCAGAAGAACCAGAAGAAGGTCGACCATTTAAATGAGCAGGACAAACATCCCCATCTGCAGTAGGTCATGTGGGCAATGCAGGCGATGAACCCCAAGTGTTCTGATTTGGAGATGATCTACTTCCCCAACTGTAAAGCACTTCCGTCATCGGAGAGTTATCAACAAGTTGAGAGGAACAGACAGATGAAGTACTCGCAGCAACCATTTCATGATTGGCAAAGCAAGAAACTACGGTGAATTCAATTGCAGAATGAATAACTAACACGCCATCCTTTTTTGCAACATTCATTCTAGGCTGAATTGATGAATTTGATGTTTCAGTCATACCAACACTCAGCTTTTCACTGGCCATAGCATTTTCTACTGTTTTCTTTCCTCCTGAATAGGAACCACTTCACGCTTAGGCAGAAGTTTCCACCCATCAGACTTTAAAGGAACATTATTCCCAAAGGTCTTCCGGTTCAATTCATCCAACTATGAAGAGCTTTTGCTTTCTGCCCTCTTGTCCTCTCCTCATCCATAGCCCGCTGAGTCGCAATCTGTTCATGTTTCGCAAGCTGAACAAATAAAAAATAAAAAATTAATAAAGGAAAAGCAAGTTTGATATTAACAATTGGATGCTCCAGAAAAGCATACCTGTGCTTTATAGTCGGCGGAATCAAATTCACCTTTCGCCTTGTCGGAGACGTTCAACTGTCTTCATCAGTAAGCTCCTGAGAGAAAACTTCAGATCTACTCACAAGTGAACGAGATCAGTCTGATTCTGGTGTAGGTTTCTTTTTCCACCTATCACTCTCCGGAGAACTAAACCTTGCCCCACCATCTATAATCCCCTCCTTTGCCTTGTGCTCCTTGAACTACCCTTCTTTGAATACAGGGACGATTAGTCACTGCATCTATAGACACGTACAGCAAGCCTAGGGATAGCACCAAATATAATTTCAGAACCACTTATTTCTCCTTTGTTATCACCAACTGCATCATTAGAGAAGGGAGCATAACTCATATTCCCCCTGAGGGCTTTTTAAGTAGGTCCACCACTACCGGCTGCCTCATTAGAAGTTTTAGAACTTTTTACTCTGTCGTCTGCCTGGTCTTGTTTCTGCACTGCAGGGACGCCTTGACCAAATGTGATGAGGCAACAAATCCAGATGCTGACGATGGTCTCAAGTTCTTGCCCCATGCACTAGATTCAAGATCATATGACCTCTCACTACCAGCCGTTGATGGACGAGTACCACTGCCACCAGAAGAACCAGAAGAATGTCGACCATTTAAATAAGCAGGACAAACAGCCCCAGATACGGTAGGTGATGAGGGCAATGCAGGCGAGGAACCCCAAGCGTTCTGATTTGGAGATGATTTACTTCCCCAACTGTAAAGCTCTTCCGTCACTTGGAGACTTATCAACAAGTTGAGAGGAACAGACAGATGAAGTACTTGCAGCATCCAGTTCATGATTGGCATAGCCAGAAACTTCAGTGAATTCAATTGCAGGATGATTAACTAACTCGCCATCCTTTTCTTCAACAATAATTCTAGACTGAATTGATGCATTTGATGTTTCACTTATACCAACACTCAGCTTTTCACTAGCCACAGCATTTTTTACTGTTCTTTCCTCCTGAATTGGAACCTCTTCACGCTTAGGCAAAAGTTTCCTGCCATCAGACTTTAAAGGAACATTATCTCCAAAGGCCTTCCGGTTCAATTCTTCCAACTTTGAAGAGCTTTTGCTTTCTGCCCTCTGGTCCTCTCCTCATCCTTAGCCCGCTTAGTTGCAATCTGTTCAAGTTTCGCAAGCTGAACAAATAAAAAATAAAAAATTAATCAAGGAAAAGCAAGTTTGATATTAACAATTTGATGCTGCAGAAAAACATACATGTGCTTTATAGTCGGCTGAATCAAATTCACCTTTCGCCTGTCTTCATCAGTAAGTTCCTAAGAGAAAACTTCAGAGCTCTTCACAAGTGAACGAGATGAGTCTGATTCTGGAGTAGGTTTCTTTTTCCACCTATCACTCTCCAGAGAACTAAACCTTGCCCACCCTCTATAATCACCTCCTTTGCCTTGTGTTCCTTGAACTACCCTTCTTTGAATATAGGGATGATTATTCACTACTTCTATAGACACGAAGAGCAAGCCTAGGGATAGCGCCAAATATAATTTCAGAACCAGTTATTTCTCCTTTATAATCACCCACTGCATCTTTAGAGAAGGGAGCATAACTCATATTACCCCTGAGGGCTTTTTCAGTAGGTCCACCACTACCGACAGCCGTGTTAGAAGTTTTAAAACTTTTTACCTCGTCGTCTGCCTGGTCGTGTTTCTGCACTGCAGGGACGCCTTGACCAAATGTGGTACGGCAGCAAATCCAGATGCTGACGATGGTCTAAAGTTCGTGCCACAGCCATAGAGGCAAGATCATGTGACCTTTCACTTCCAGCCGTTGATGGGCGAGTGCCACTGCCACCAGAAGAAGGTCGACCATTTAAATGAGCAGGACAAACATCCCCATCTGCAGTAGCTCATGAGGGCAATGCAGGTGATGAACCCCAAGAGTTCTGATTTGGAGATGATCTACTTCCCCAACTGTAAAGCACTTCCGGCACTAGGAGAGTTATCAACAAGTTGAGAGGAACAGACAGATGAAGTACTTGCAGCATCCATTTCATGATTGGCAAAGCCAGAAACTACAGTGAATTCAATTGCAGGATGATTAACTAACACGCCATCCTTTTTTGCAACGTTCATTCTAGACTGAATTGATGAATTTGATGTTTCAGTCATACCAACACTCAACTTTTCACTAGCCACAGCATTTTCTACTGTTCTTTCCTCCTGAATAGGAACCGCTTCACGCTTAGGCCGAAGTTTCCTGCCATCAGACTTTAAAGGAACATTATCCACCAAGGTCTTTCGGATCAATTCGTCTACCTTTGAAGAGCTTTTGCATTCTGCTCTCTTGTCCTCTCCTTTGAAGAGCTCTTGCAGCATCCATTTCATGATAGGCAAAGCCAGAAACTGCAGTGAAGTTTTAGAACTTTTTACTTTGTCCTCTGCCTGGTCTTGTTTCTGCACTGCAGTGACGCCATGACCAAATTTGATGAGGCCACCAATCCAGATGCTGACCATGGTCACAAGTTCGTGTCCCGTGCACTAGAAGACAAGATCATGTGACCTCTCACATCCAGCCGTTGATGGCTGAGCAGCACTTCCACAAGAAGAAGGTCGACCATTTAAATGAGCAGGACAAACAGCCCCATTTGCAGTAGGTGATGAGGGCAATGCAGGCAATGAGCCCCAAGCGTTCTGCTTTCAAGATGATCTAATTCCCCAACTGTAAAGCACTTCCGTCACTAGGAGAGTTATCAACAAGTTGCAGCATCCATTTAATGATTGGCGAAGCCAGAAACTTCAGTGAATTCTATTGCAGGATGATTAACTAACTTGCCATCCTTTTCTGCAACATTCATTCCAGACTGAATTGATGAATTTGTTGGTTCAGTCATACCAACACTCAGCTTTTCACTAGCCACCGCATTTTTACTGTTCGTTCCTCCTGAAAAGGAACTTCTCTACGCTTAGGCAGAAGTTTCCTGCCTTCATATTTTAAAGGAACATTATCTCCCAAGGTCTTCCGGTTCTAATCATCCAACTTTGAAGAGCTTTTGCTTTCTGCTCTCTTGTCCACTCCTCATCCATAGCCCGCTGAGTTGCAATCTGTTCAAGTTTTGCAAGCTGAACAAATAAAAAATAAAAAATTAATCAAGGAAAACCAAGTTTCATATTAACAATTTAAAGCGGCAGAAAAGCATACCTGTGCTTTATAGTTGGCTGAATCGAATTAACATTTCGCCTTGAACTCGTATTCATCAGTAAGCTCCTGAGAGAAAACTTAAGAGATCTTCTCAAGTGAACGAGAGGAGTCTGATTCTGGTGCAGGTTTCTTTTTCCACTTATCACTCTCGTGAGAATTAAACCTTGCCCATCCTCTATAATCCCCTCCTTTGCCTTGTGTTCCTTGAACTACCCTTCTATGAAAATAGGGACGATTATTCACTGCTTCTATAGAGACAGGAACAGCAAGCCGAGGGATAGGACCAAATATAATTTCAAAACCACTTATTTCTCCTTTATTATAACCCACTACATCTTTAGAGAAGGAAGCATAATTCATATTCCCGCTGAGGACTTTTTCAGTAGTTCCATCACTACCGCCTGCCTCATTAGAAGTTTAGAACTTTTTACTTTGTCCCCTGCCTGGTCTTGTTTCTGCACTGCAGTGACGCCATGACCAAATTTGATGAGGCCACCAATCCAGATGCTGACCATGGTCACAAGTTCGTGCCCCGTGCACTAGAAGACAAGATCAAGTGACCTCTCACATCCAGCCATTGATGGGTGAGTTGCACTGCCACAAGAAGAAAGGTCGACCATTTAAATGAGCACGACAAACAGCCCCATCTGCAGTAGGTGATGAGGGCAATGCAGGCGATGAACCCCAAGCTTTCTGCTTTGGAGATGATCTACTTCCCCAACTATAAAGCACTTCCGTCACTAGGAGAGTTATCAACAAGTTGAGAGGAACAGACAGATGAAGCACTTGCAGCATCCATTTCAAGATTGGCAAAGCCAGATACATCAGTGAATTCAATTGTAGGATGATTAACTAACTCGCCATCCTTTTCTACAACATTCCTTCTATACTGAATTGATGAATTTCATGTTTCAGTCACAGCACCACTCAGCTTTTCACAAACCACTGCATTTTTTAATGTTCTTTCCTCCTTGTCAGGAACCTCTTCACGCTTAGGCAAAAGTTTGCTGCCGTTAGACTTTGGAGGAACATTATCCCTCAAGGTCTTAAGGTTCAATTCATCCAACTTTGAAGAGCTTTTGCTTTCTGCGCTCTTGTTCTCTCGACATCCTTAGCCCGCTGAGCAGCAATCACTTAAAGTTTCGCAGGCTGAACAAAGAAAAAATAAAAAATTAATCAAGGAAAAACAAGTTTGATATTAACAATTTGATGCTGCAGAAAAGCATACCTGTGCTTTATAGTCGGCTGAATCAAATTCACATTTCGCCTTGAACCAGTGTTCATCAGTAAGCACCTGGGAGAAAACTTCAGAGTTCTTCTCAAGTGCACCAGAGGAGTCTGATTCTGGTGCAGGTTTCTTTTTCCACTTATCACTCTCGTGAGAACTAAACCTTGCCCATCCTCTATAGTCCCCTTCTTTGAATATAGAGACAATTATTCACTGCTTCTATAGAGACAGGAACAACATCCTAGGGATAGCAGCAAATATAATTTCAGGACCACATATTTCTCATTTGTTATAACCTGCTGCATCTTTAGAGAAAGGAGCATAACTCATATTCCCCCTGAGGGCTTTTTCATAGGTACACCATTACTGGCGGCCTCATTAGAAGTTTTAGAACTGTTTACTTTGTCGTCTGCCTGGCCTTGTTTCTGCACTGCAGGGACGCCATGACCAAATGTGATGAGGCCACCAAATCAGATGCTAATGATGGTCTCAAGTTCGTGCCCCGCGCACTAGAGGCAAGATCATGTGACCTCTGACTTCCAGCCGTTGATGGCCGAGTAGCACTGCCACAAGAAGAACCAGAAGAAGGTGGACCATTTAAATGAGTAGGACAAACAGCCCCATCTGCAGTAGGTGATGAGGGCAAAGCAGGCAACAAACCGGAAGCGTCCAGATTTGGAGATGATCTACTTCCCCAACTGTAAAGCACTTCCGTCACTGGGAGAGTTATCAACAAGTTGAGAGGAACAGACTGATATAGTACTTGCAGCATCCATTTAATGATTGGCAAAGCCAGAAACTTCAGTTAATTCTATTGCAAGATGATTAACTAACTCGCCATCCTTTTCTGCAACATTCATTCTAGACTGAATTGATGAATTTGATGTTTCAGTCATACCAACACTCAGCTTTTCACTAGCCACCGTATTTTTACTGTTCGTTCCTCCTGAAAAGGAACCTCTTCACGCTTAGGCAGAAGTTTCCAGGCATCAGACTTTAAAGAAACATTATCCCCCAAGGTCTTCCGGTTCAATTCATCCAACTTTGAAGAGCATTTGCTTTCTGCTCTCTTGTCCTCTCCTCATCCATAGCTCGCTGAGTTGCAATCTATTCAAGTTTTGCAAGCTGAACAAATAAAAAATAAAAAATTAATCAAGGAGAACCAAGTTTGGTATTACCAATTTAATGCGGCAGAAAAGCATACCTGTGCTTTATAGTTGGCTGAATCAAATTAACATTTCACCTTGAACTCGTGTTCATCAGTAAGCTCCTGAAGAGAAAACTTAAGAGTTCTTCTCAAGTGAATGAGAGGAGTCTGATTCTGGTGTAGGTTTCTTTTTCTACTTATCACTCTCGTGAGAACTAAACCTTCCCCATCCTCTATAATCCCCTCCTTTGCCTTGTGTTCCTTGAACTACCCTTCTTTGAAAATAGGGACGATTATTCACTGCTTCTATAGAGACAGGAACAGCAAGCCGAGGGATAGGACCAAATATAATATCAGAACCACTTATTTCTCCTTTAGAGAAGGGAGCATAACTCATATTCCCCCTGAGGACTTTTCAATATGTCCATCACTACCGGCAGCCTCATTAGAAGTTTTAGAACTTTTTACTTTGTCCTCTGCCTGGTCTTGTTTCTGCACTGCAGGGACGCCATGACCAAATTTGATGAGGCCACCAATCCAGATGCTGACAATGGTCACAAGTTTGTGCCCCGTGCACTAGAAGACAAGATCATGTGACCTCTCACATCCAGCCGTTGATGGCTAAGTAGCACTGCCACAAGAAGAAGGTCGACCATTTAAATGAGCAGGACAAACAGCCCCATCTGCAGTAGGGGATGAGGGCAATGCAGGCGATGAACCCCAAGCATTCTGCTTTGGAGATGATCTACTTCCCCAACTGTAAAGCACTTCCGTCACTAGGAGAGTTATCAACAAGTTGACAGGAAACAGATGAAGTACTTGCAGCATCCATTTCATGATTGGAAAAGCCAGAAACTTCAGTGAATTCAATTGCAGGATGATTAATTAACTCCCCATCCTTTTCTGCAACATTCATTATACACTGAATTGATGAATTTCTTGTTTCAGTCATACCAACACTCAGCTTTTCACTAGCCACTGCATTTTTTACTGTTCTTTCCTCTTGAATAGGAACCTCTTCACGCTTAGGTAGAAGTTTGCTGCCATGAGACTTTGAAGGAATATTATCCCTCAAGGTCTTCCGGTTTAATTCATCCAAATTTGAAGAGCTTTTTCTTACTGCTCTTTTGTCCTATCCTCATCCATAGCCTGCTGAGTTGCAATTTCTTCAAGTTTCGCAGGCTGAACAAATAAAAAATAAAAAATTAATCAAGGAAAAGCAAGTTTGATATTAACAATTTGATGCTCCAGGAAAGCATACCAGTGCTTTATAGTCGACTGAATCAAATTCACCTTTCGCCTTGAACTCGTGTTCATCAGTAAACTCCTGAGAGAAAACTTCAGAGTTCTTCTCAAGTGAACCAGAGGAGTCTGATTCTGGTGTAGGTTTCTTTTTCCACTTATCACTCTTGTGAGAACTAAACCTTGCCCATCCTCTATAATCCTCTCCTTTCCCTTGTGTTCCTTGAACTACCCTTATTTGAATATAGGGACGATTATTCACTGCTTCTATAAGACAGGAACAGCAAGCCAAGGGATAGCACCAAATATAATTTCAGAACTACTTATTTCTCCTTTATTATCACCCACTGCATCTTTAGAGATGGAAGCATAACTCATATTCCCACTGTGGGCTTTTTCAGTAGGTCCACCACTACCAGCAGCCTCATTAGAAGGTTTAGAACTTTTTACTTCGTCGTCTGCTTGGTCTTGTTTCTACACTGCATGGACACCATGACCAAATGTGATGAGGCCACCAATCCAGATGCTGACGATGGTCTCAAGTTCGTGCCACGTGCACTAAAGGCAAGATCATGTGACCTCCCACTTCCAGCCGTTGTTGGCCGAGTAGCACAGCCACCATAAGAAGGTCGACCATTTAAATGAGCAGGATAAACAGCCCCATCTTCAGTAGGATGAGGGCAATGCAGGCAATGAACCCCAAGCGTTCTGATTTTGAGATGATCTACGACCCAACTGGAAAGCACTTCCATCACTAGGAGAGTTATCAAAAAGTCGAGAGGAACAGACTGATGAAGTACTTGCAGCATTCAATTCATGATTGGCAAAGCCAGAAACTTCAGTGAATTCAATTGCATGATGATTAACTAACTCGCCATCCTTTTCTGCAGCATTCATTCTACACTGAATTGATGAATTTCATGTTTCAGTCATAGCATCACTCAACTTTTCACTAACCACTGCATTTTTTACTGTTCTTTCCTCCTGAATAGGAACCTCTTCATGCTTAGGCAGGAGTTTGCTGCCACCAGACTTTGGAGGAACATCATCCCCCAAGGTCTTCTGGTAGAATTCATCCAACTTTGAAGAGCTTTTGCTTTCTTCTCTCTTGTTCTCTCCGCATCCTTAGCCCGCTGAGTTGCAATCTCTTCAAGTTTCGCAGGCTGAACAAATAAAAAATAAAAAATTAAACAAGGAAAAGCAAGGTTGATATTAACAATTTGATGCTGCAAAAAAGCATACCTGTGCTGTATAGTCGGCTGAATCAAATTCACATTTCGCTTTGAACTCGTGTTCATCAGTAAGCTCCTGAGAGAAAACTTCAGAGTTCTTCTCAAGTGAACTAGAGGAGTCTGATTCTGGTGCAGGTTTCTTTTTCCACTTATCACTCTCGGGAGAACTAAACCTTGCCCATCCTCTATAGTCCCCTTCTTTGAATATAGGGACGATTATTCACTGCTTCTATAGAGACAGGAACAGCAAGCCTAGGGATAGCACCAAATATAATTTCAGAACCACTTATTTCTCCTTTATTATCACCCACTGCATCTTTAGAGAAGGGAGCATAACGCATATTCCCCCTGTGGGCTTTTTCAGTAGGTCCACCACTACCGGCTGCCTCATTAGAAGTTTTAGAACTTTTTACTTTATCATCGGCCTGGTCTTGATTCTGCACTGCAGGGATGCCATGACCAAATGTGATGAGGTCACCAATCCAGATGCTGATGATGGTCTCAAGTTTGTGCCCCGTGCACTAGAGGCAAGATCATGTGACCTCTCCCTTCCAGCCGTTGACTGCCGAGTACCACTGCCACCAGAAGAAGGTCGAGCATTTAAATGAGCAGGACAAACAGCCCCATCTGCAGTAGGTGATGCAGGTGATGAACCCCAAGCGTTCTGATTTGGAGATGTTCCACTTCCCCAACTAATAGTGCCCCTAACATATTCACCAAGATATGTTAAGTCCAGCAAAGAACAAAAATTGACTACCCCACTGTACATAAAGAAAAAACAAGGCATAACTCAAAACGGACAACATTTTTAAGAAAGGAACAAGAAAGAAGAAAATACACACTTTGGAACGATTTTGACATTGGGGTCCAAACCATGATTTTCCAACCTAAAAAGTAACAGAAAAGATTTTATCCATCTGGTCAAACATCAAAATAAGGAAATCACGAATAAGAAGGCAGCAGACTACTTTTGACTTGTTAAATTAATTGGCTTTGGAACTGCAAATTTGCCCAAAACTGTCATTTGAACTTCTTCACGTAAAATTCCACCTGACACAATTCAACCAGGAAGCAAATTATGGCCACTGAATACTAACATCTAAAAATAACAAAAAATAAAGAACATCAGGTAGCAGCTTTCCACAAGTGAAATCAACCCAAAGATTGGAAAACTTAAAATTAAACTACACGTGTGAGATGCAAGAGACTGAGCAACCAACATAACAAAACTCCAATGTGGAGTACTGAAAGCCATCAATATGTTCAACTGAGAAACAGATTATATATTGCATGTTGTACTGAAAGCCATCAATTGACTGTTTGCAGCATCAGCTTAACGTTGAGGGGTTATGTTATCAACAAGATGACCTTAGCAGGCTTTTATTTAACATTTCACACCTGTCAAATCTTCCTCACAATGCTAAGATCATGTTGGTCGTTTGTGCCACATGCAGTTGCAAGCTAGAAGCTATTTACGCTATATAAAGAGTATTCATAATTTTAGCACTGTAAGAGTACTAAACATGGCAGGTTTCAAATCCTTCTTTACCATCCCACACATGAATTTCAACAGCAGGGGCATGAATGCCATGTTCCACGGGCATTGTTTTTGTCTAAATCCTTATTAAGATCCACTGACATTCTGATAATGCTCATCACCCTTGCCAAATCTGCTGGTTCGCCTCCTCCCCCTTCCAGAAACTCCATGATCTTTAGAGGCAGCCTCCGCATCGTTATCGGAAGCAAGTTCAAGAAGGCTCCGTGAAAGAGTCGTCCCTTTCCACCGAGAGATTGTGGTGGTCGCTATTCATCATCAGCTTCTTTTCGGCTTGTTTCTCTTCCAAAGGCGGCCGAGACAATCGAATCGGAGACGGCGGGAGAGAGAAAGACGGCGGAGACAGAGGCGACGAAGAATGGTTTGTTCGCGTGGTCACCCTCACCGGAAAACCAACCTGTAAATCGTCACCCAAAAATCTTCAGGTACTGAAAATGGATCAATCACCAAGATTTTATACAAAGAAAAAGAGCTGGCAAACGAGGGAAAGATTGCGAACTTTCTTTTAATGAAAATCAGGACAAAAAAAAAATATCAACTAATAGAAATCAAAACCAGATAAAAGAGGAAGAAATCTAGGAAGAAGATGGATCGTCAAACCCAAATAACTAATAGAAAACGAAACTAGTCCATCAAGAAATAGCAAATCTTGGGCTTCATCTCATCAATAAATTCTTCTCTCAAATTAAAACCCAGAAGCCGATCTCATCAGCTCACATTTCAAATCCAAACAAACAAAAATTTTCATCCACAAATCAAACCATGACAAATAAATCAAGTTTCAGTACAAAAGAGAAAGAACTTTCAGTAAAAGAACAAGAAATCCAAGATTTTCAGCATACAAAAACCTTGAAAACTTGATCATTTGAATCCAACAAAAATCCACAGTTAGACTAACCCACCCGACTTTTCCACGGACTTGAGATGAGCAAAAGCCAGCTAGCGAGGGAGCGGCGACGCCATCAAAGACGAGCTTGGATCTACCCGACTGGAGATCCGGCAGCCGGCAACACGACCATCGGAATCCACCCAAAAAACCTCTAGCGGAGGCGGCGGAGGATCAAGAAAGGAAAATGGCGGCCAGAAGAAGCTGCAGAGCAGTGGAGCATGAAGCCGGACCTCCAGGAGCCTATATGTAATACCGAACCCCGCCCACCGGCTCAGTTCCTCTTTCCAAACCGGAACAGGAACCGGAACCGGAACCGGAACGTGTGTATTGTGTAAGCACTCCATAACCGAAAAAATAACCGGTCCGGTTCGAGTCGTAAAAAATCTCGACCCAAGTGGCATTTAGGGGTGCGTTTGTTTGCACCTTTCAGTTTTAAAAAAAGCATATTTCAGCCCTGAAAGGTGAAAATTTTCACCTTTCAGGGTGAAAAGTGTTTGGAAGCTGAAATGGTGAAAAATGGTCGGTGACGGTGATAGGTGAAAATTTTCACTCTTTCACCTTTCAGCCCTGAAAAGTGTTTGTTTGTTAAAAGACCCGAAAAATTGGCCCTGAAAGGTGAAAGGTGATAAATTTTCACCTTTCACCCCTGAAAAGCTGATTCTCACCAAAAGTGAGCATCAGGCTGACAAATCGATCGTCGCACCTCTTCGACGAAAAAAAAAATCAACTCTCTCACAAGGTTCGTCCCCCCGGTGAGTACCTCCACCCCGATGGTGCCCCGTTGAGCTGAGAGAGGTTGTGCCCCCCGTCCCCGCCGCTCATTGAGCCCCCCTCCCCCTCCGGTTGCCGCCGCCGCTGATTGAGGCCCCCACCTCGTCGCCTGCCGCCCCGTTGAGCTGAGGAACCCGTGCCCACCCCTCCCGGGCAACTGCTCGGGTCGTCCAAAGCCGGTCACCCCAGGTATTTAGCCCCGACACCCTCCGCTGCCGCACCGTTAAGCCAAGGGACCCCCCCCTCCCCGTCATATCTCCCTCATTTTTAGTCTGATTTGGACTTTTTTCATCGTTATAAGAAAGAACACTAAAAATGAGGAAGAATGAAAAAAAATAGGCCAAAACGGATTAGAAATGAGTAAGATATGCATCGGTGAAGTTTGCCCATTAAAAAGTTATCGCGTAATCGATTACTCGATATGCGAGTACTATAGTGTATCAAATTACTCGATATGCAGGTACTATAGTGTAACCAGTTACTCGATATGCAGTACTATTAGTGTATCAAATTACTCGATATGCAGTACTATAGTGTAACAGTTACTCGATATGCAGTACTATAGTGTATCAAATTACTCGATATGCAGTACTATAGTGTAACCAGTTACTCGATATGCAGTACTATAGTGTATCAAATTACTCCTATATGCAGTACTATAGTGTATCAAATTACTCGATATGCAGTATTATAGTGTATCAAATTACTCGATATGCAGTATAGTGTAACCAGTTACTCGATATGCAGTACTATAGTGTATCAAAATTACTCGATATGCAGTACTATAGTGTAACCAGTTACTCGATATGCAGTACTATAGGTGTATCAAATTACTCGATATGCAGTACTATAGTGTATCAAATTACTCGATATGCAGTATAGTGTAACCAGTTACTCGATATGCAGTACTATAGTGTATCAAATTACTCGATAATGCAGTACTATAGTGTAACCAGTTACTCGATATGCAGTACTATAGTGTATCAAATTACTCGATATGCTGACGAATATTCCTATCAGTGTGACTTATTTTCAGTTCCCAAACATATTTCACCTTTCACAAATTAGGCGTGAAAGTTTTCACCCTGACGCCGAATTACTTTCAGCTTCCAAACGAAGCTGTCACCAATCAGGAAAAAACACCCTTGATTATTTTCAGGCTGACATAAATTTCCACCTTTCACCATGTCAGCTTTCAAAATGCACCCTTAGGCTCTGTTTGGTTGCCTTCGACTCGGGGCTAGCGAGATTTTCGGTGGGGTTGATAATTTATAGTGGATACTAGTGCTGGGGGCGGCCATCGATTGGAGAAGGTTTGGATGATTTTCTGCATCTGAAATGAAGAACAAGGAAAAATTAATTTAGATGTAGTTGAAAGATTTAGAACATATGTTTTTTTACCATTGTGCTCCTACAAGGGCACTCGCTCCATGGCAAGCAAGTAAAATCGGTTTCCCATGTCCAGATTGTGCTCAAGCTCCTTGAAATTAATTGGGGAAATTATATAAAAAATCATCAAATTTTTTTTTTTCCAAAATGACATACTGTAACAAATACTTCCTGAAATGGTGCATCTGACAAGCCATGCAGGTGCCGCACGGGCACTTGCATGGCTTTTTTTTTCAAAACTCAACCAACGCCTTTCTGTACTTTCATCATTTTTGTCTCATTTTAAAGAGGTTGTTATTTCAATTATGCATATCTCTCTCATTTCCAATCCGTTTTCACCCTATTTTTTTTATTCTTTCTTATTTTTAGTACTCTTTCTAATCATTATGATATCACAAAGATGTTGAACATCACATACCATTTATCGTGGTTTTATAGTATTTTTTTATAAATAGCATGTGATGGATCAACATCTTTATGATATCATAATGACTAGAAATAGCACTAAAAATAATGAAGAATAAAAAAAATTGACAAAAACGGATTAGAAATAAGAGAGATATGCATAGTTGAAGTTATCGCCCATTTAAAATAGGACAGATTTGTTTTAGTGGGACAATTTCAACATATCTATCTAATTTCTAATCTGTTTTCGCTAATTTTTTTTTATTCTTCCTTATTTTTAGTACTCTGTCTAATCATCATGATATCACAAAGATGTTGATCCATTGCATGTTATTTATCAAAAAAAATACTATAAAACCACAATAAATAATATGTGATGGGCTCAACATCTTTGTGATATCATAATGAGTAGACAGAGCACTAAAAATAAGGAAGAATGAAAAAAAAATTGTAAAAATAGATTAAAAATGAGAGAGATATGCATCGTTGAAATAGCGGCCTGTTTAAAATGGGATGAAAATGATGAACGCACCAAAAGGCCTGTTATTTCTCCTTTAAACCCCGAGGCCTTTCGGTTTAGTTTTAAAAAAAAGCAACGCAAGCGCCCGCGCCACGCGGGTGCCTGCGTGGCTTGTCAGAGCCACCATTTCGAGAAATATTTGCTACAGTATGTCATTTGGAAGAAAAATTTTTTTTGATGATTTTTAATATAATTTCCCCAAATTAATTCCATGTATTATTGCTATTATTTATACTATAATACTAATTTGGGGGAAATTATATAATAAATCATAAAATAAAAAAAATTCTATTTTGACGCACTGTAGCAAATGATTCCCGAACATGTGCTCTGACAAACCACCCAGGCGCCAGCGGTGGCTTTTTTTTTTAAACCAATCCGAACCGACGCTTTTGAAACACTTAACCTTTTTTTTTCTGAACCAACGCCTTTTCACTGATTTCTCTATATAACCTCTTCCCATGCTACGAAATCCAAACTTTATTTATACCTGATAAGATAATATACATATACATTACATATATCACAAGATTAAACTTACACAAACAAATTAGACTATTAGAAAGACAAACACAACATTAAACTATTACAAAATTATATAAAGTATTACAAATTTACTCATAAAATTACAAGTGTTCAATCAATTCTCCTCAACCTATTCTTACCCCTGTCCTCGTGCTCGAGCTGGAATATCCTCAGGCTCAACGTCAGGTATAGCATGTGAAGACGAAGGTGCCTGACGTAGAGCATGAAGTGCACGCTGTCGGTCGAGTATATACTTTCGAAGAAAGAGGCCTCTTAACTTGCTCCAGCAAGCCATCTGGAAACAACTGGTGATGGGGTAATACCCGTTGTGTCGGCTGATGATGTAACAACGTCGGGCGAAGTTGATAAAGGTCCTGGAACAAACTCGAGACCTAGAATCTTTGTCATAACTAACTGAAACAATGGCAAACTCGCAAGAACATGTCCAGAGATATCGTGTAGCATCTGACATGCCGCTAGCAAGTTCTCATAGGATTGGTCCCACCAAAGCTCCCTCCATCTTAGCGAATGTCTGTCTCACACAAGTAAGCTAGAAAGAAAAAAAAATATATGTTATCTACTCAACAACGCACAGAACAATAGTGAATTAAATCAAGTATGAAGTCAAAGATACTCACCAACGCCCCACTCAGTGTCGCCCCTCGGTTGATATAACATCTCTGCCTCATGCACAGGTGGCATGATAAGTCTCCTAGTGATCCTCAAGTACCATCTCTTGTATGCATTATCCGCATCTCGCTCCGTCATAGCAAGTTCCCCCTGAACGAGAGTGGTTGTCCAGTCGTCCCATCTAGTAATGTAGGCCGCATGATGCGACCTCCAATAAAAAACTCCCTCGGCTTCAGCGTAATAATCGTTCAATGAACTCCACAACAAGAGGGGGGAAAACTTGCTCTAATCCGAATTGCAACATGACCCGATCCGGAACTTGCATCCTTGACGATGTCAACACATATAGTCCTAGATTGCCAGACATGCACTCCATCCGTACATGCTCCAGGTAACTGCGCTAACACATCATCATGATATGGTTGCTATGTTACCTACATAACATATGAAGATGGTACTTAACTTTTTGTGAAATGTACATTCGTCATATTCATAACATGTGCAATATAAACGACCAATACCATGGCCAGATTGTTGATAGTCTAATTCGATCTATACATCACCAGGACAGTGTGAGGATTCACAGTTTTTGTCTTCTTCGCAGTCCACCTAACATAAAGAAGATGAGAAATAAATTATCTAAAATATCAATACAAGATCATCAAATAACTTAAATAAGTAACACATATCGAACTCCTAACGGTGACAAACCATCTAGTGGAGTGCTCTTAATGTTTGGACGACCAACATGCAATCTCTCCCACGACCATAGTTGTTTAACACATACACACCCAACATGAATCAAATGTTATACTTATGATAAATATATTAGCGAAAGATTATTGATGGTTTACCTGGATGAGGGTGACGCACCCGACAATCCAATCACCATACACTGCTTTGATGGCCATATTCCTTGCCATCCATGTTTTTTGCATGAAATATCCACGTGAAAAGTCTCCTTAATCCTCTCTTGAATAGCCACTAGTGGGATATCTACTTCTGCTCTAATAGAGGGTAATATACGCTCATAAACAAATGCTGCAGTACATTGTCTATGACCAGTGTCTGACTGAGCATTTCTACAAGTGTGTTCGCCACCATACGTCTTCACTTTAAAATCATTAATCCTCTTCCTCAATGATGCATGTACTCTCCATCGACAGTCAGGGTATTGACATCTTGCTGTGTACTATGTTGAATTTGTACGCAACACTTTATAGCGAACATCATGCGCTATTGAAAACTCCCTCAACTCGTGTACAAATTCATCTTTATAGGGAATATTTGCCCCACATATATTGCTTATTCATGATATGTCTCCTCATGCAAACCCCGATTAATTGCCCCGTCTATTTCATCATCTGTTAGTCGCGCACATGGGGGCTCCTCCTCATATGGCAACTCCCCCTCAAAATCGTCCAAGTTATCCATAGCAATTGCGATGTCCACCTATTCATCTCCCTCATTATGAACCATCTCTTGCACCTCTCCTCGTACATCTACAACATCAATAACCGGTGAATTAGGCACCAGTTCATCATTTTTCTGATCCTCTTCCTCATTCTCCTCTTCGTCTTCCTCATAATTCATATTTCCTTCTTGCCAACCACTTGAACCAGTGTAAATATAGGGATTATGAAATGATGTTTGTGTGCCAAATCATTCACCACCTTGTGCCATGCCAATGTTCATCGCTTCATGAGCATGAGATGTGTGCCTACATTATACAAAACAAAACTAACATCATGAATAAACAATTCCTTTAACCGTAAGTCAAATGATTAAAACTACATTTTTTAAAATAAACTACCTCCAACTAGGCAAAAATTGGGGGTTTGTTGCATGCTAGTGATATAGAAAAAATCATCTTCTTCATTATCTTCCACAAGCCTTCCTCTGGAATTTTCACTCGACCTATTTATGCGAGTACTCCTACTTCCGCCTTCACCATCATTTGCAAACCTAGGCATGCGCGCCTCTTCTTCTCCACATAGCTCGAAGCTAAGTACATGAGGCGCAAAATAGAGCATTTGTTGCATAGAATTGTCATCATCAATGGTATTACGGTAGTCCTTGCTCAAAAAATAGGCATCTTGTACTTCATACGAATTTTCTATAATATTTGGCCCCATCCCAGTTTGTTTACCACTTGCATCTCTAGTTCCTCGTAAGTACTTGACTTATTAATAAATAATCCTAGAGTTTTCACCACTTTCATATTCACCTCTACATTAACACAAACAGAACCATTTCTCCCCGCCATCTCTTCTCACAAAACTTTTAAGAAACACTATCAAATACTACACAAATATGACATAATCAATTTCATACATTGCAAAAGCTATATCAATACGTATTTCTAACAGATATTAAACGTATATTACCAGTAGAGACGCGAGCGACGGTGTAAGGAGGTGGCCGGAGAAGCTGCTGGCCAAGGCAAGGTGAGGCGGTGCCTTGGATGTGTCAAGGACGGGGAGGCGGTGGCTGGGGCAAAGACAAGGAGGCGGAGCTGGCTGAGGCGGTGGGCGAGGCGAGGGCGAGGAGGGCCAAGCCAAGCGGTGGCCGGGGCGAGGACGGGGAGGCGGAGCTGGCCGAGACGGTGGCAAGGACGTCGCCAGAGAGCTGACGCGAGGCAGTGGCCGGGGTGAGTGCGGGGAGGCAGAGCAAGGCGAGACAACGAGAGGCGAGGCGAGACGGTGGCCGGGGCGAGCTCGGGGAGGCGAAGGCATGTGTCGAGGTCACCAAAGAGCCGAGGTGGAGCACCAGAGAGGCGGCGAGACGAAGTTAGGGCTTAGTGCGGCAAAGCCCAAGCCCAAGATATAAATGAAATGAACGCCTTTCAGTTATAAAGAAAGACGTCAGTTCAGGCAGTTGAAAAAAAAGGGGGGATGGTTGAAAGGCGTCAGTTTTAAAAAAAAAAGCCATGCAGCTGGCGCCTGCATGGCTTGTCAGAGCACTTGTTCAGGAAATATTTGGTACAGTGCGTCAAAATGGAAAAAAAAATTTATGATTTATTATATAATTTCCCCTACTAATTTTATATTATCAATAATTTTAACCAATCTTCAAATCTAACACATGGAGTCTACCATAGTTTTTTTCGCCATTCTAAGACATTGTTTCATTAGTAAATATTCAAATTTAGTTTCACCTTACTTGATTGAAGTAAAACCATAAAAATTTAACATAACGATCCATAAACTTATTAGCTCATCAATTTTTTCCCTCTACATTTTATGATATTAGTTTGGGTTGCACTCCAATTAGTTACTTGAAAACTCCTTGTCCTTCTAAACTAGCCTCCTTGGATTTGTTTTCCCATTATTTTCTCACATACTCTCGAGTGAATTGTGAATCAGAAACAAATTGTCTATTATCATACACATTTAGAGTTCTTGTAGTCACCAAGTCAATATCTCTCTCAGAGTCCTCATCTGTCATTGCTTATCATGCACACTTAGAGTTCAAGTTGCATATAATTTGGGTCTAGTTTATATGAACAACACGCTTAAAATTTTAAGTGCTAGTCCTATTCACCCCCCCCCCCCCCCCCACATAGGACATAAGAGTACTTTCAATATTTTCCCGTTGTAATGGAGCTTGAAAATTGTTAAGAGTGGAACTTGACATTTAATTAGTTTTGATGTTCTATTTGGGGTATTGTAAGGAGTTTTTTTTCTTTATGGGAAAGGTTGATTGATTCTATATTGATCAGATAGGAATCATCTAGGAATAAATATATTTTTAGTATGTTCCTAATTTTGGGTATTAAGTTGTACAATATTTTAATTGGAATTGAGGTTCTTTTTATTAGGTAGGTGTTACATATTTACATAAATAAATTAACTTAATAAATGTCACGCCCCAAAATTCCTGACCTCGATCGGAGTGTGGAAGCCTTTAAGTAAACTAAATAAAAGCCGAGATAGGAACCTTGGGACGCGACCGAATACTCGATCACTCAGGTCAATTACATCGTTACAAAAGAACGTGTAATCGACATCACCAGGAACTCATAACGAAACTTAGAAATTGAGAACTAATAACTTCTTCATCAAATTTGAAATAACATTGTCAATATAGCAAATGGATCCTACTGAGATTATTACAGCAGATTAAATAAAAACTATCAAATAAAGCAAACATCAAATTCAGGCACACACTGGCCAACACTAAAGAAGTTCTAACAAAATGCAATAGAGTAAATAAAGTAATTCTTCAAGACATCTCCCACGCATCTGCTACGCCTTTCTGAACTGCAAAATCCTGACTTACTGATCTTTGAGGCCTGCATCAGAGGATGCGTGAGTATTTTCGTAGAAATACCCAGTAGGATGTAAAAACCCACCAGGAAGATTAAATAGGTTATGAAGAATAGATCACTCAGATAAACAGGAATAAACACCTCTCTGAAAGACCACTCATAGGTTTATGTTGCAAGAATAGCAAGGTCAGATGATAACAGTTCCAATGGAAAAGTATCGGAAAGAATAATCTCAATATGACTCCAAACAAATATCAGTGTAAGGAGAGAATGGTCAAGACACTCAAGGCTCCAGGCATCCATGGTGCAAGGAGTTACAATTTCTGCTCGCTGAATTTACCGATCTCGAAAGGTAAAATATACCAGAACATCCTAGAGGTTCTCTTTTTGGAACCCGGCCACGCGTCTAGGCATACTGGCCCCATCTGTGCTTACTGGGCACAATGAGCGGAGACTGAAGACCTTCCGTAATGTCAACCAGTCTAAGACGTACGTATTTACCTCCTTTCGGGCAATAGGGAAACCATGTTCCATAAATATCGGAGGTCACTCATGACCTAGCAATGGCTCGTGAGCATACTATGATTCCACCTTTTAATAAGTGGAGAAATGGGTCAATGTCAAACTGGACAATGATTCAACAAAAGCACAAGTCTCACCTTTATGAGAATAGGGTAACTCTTATCGCAATGACTCCCTCATGGAGTATGAAACAGATAATCAAGGTTTCTCAACAATATATATAGCTTTCTCTCAGGGAGTAACAAGAAGATTCACATATCTCGCATAATGAAGAGAATAATGAAGACCCCACAATCTGAGGAATAATGAATTTCACTCTTAGCTTACACGTCATGCATCATGTCTTACCTTTGATAGGGATATCTCTAAGTATAGAATTGGTATTACTTTTAATCTCAAGATACCTTTCTAAGAAAGTTTGATCTCCAATTGGATACTCAAAACCGACACCACGATGAACCATAGAAACAAGACCAAATTGACTCTTGTGCACGCTGACTCAATCCCAAAGTCTTCATCTTTTAAACTTCATCACTTATTACAGTGACTCATAAGTAGTTTATCTTACTATATTAATATTATTTTAATCAGATTATATCATATTATGAGTAATAATACTTACTAGTGCTTTAAAACCCTAATTTCAGTAAACTGTCTTATACTATACAGCCCACTTACGACTGACGCCACTGTCAATACAGAAGGAATCTGACTCTGAAAGTTTAACAGAAGATAGCCCTATGAGTTAGTTTATAACTCCACTGACGGCATATTTTTATGATTTTTATACATTTAATTATGATTTTTATACTGAGCACTGTCGGCGCAGAAACAGTTCTGGCCGAGAGCACATTACTTACTTATAATATGTAATCATGCACTAATACCCATTAACCATGATAATATAACATTAATACCCTTAATTACTCCCCTCCTAGAGTAATTCTAGACTCTGGTATGTTCTGGAACTTAATGATTATAATGATTCTAATTGATGATAATACCTTAAACTAGATTCAAGGCATCAACCTTGATCTAATTAAGCTTTTAACATTATTAATACATCCCTTAACTATATTGAACTATTAAATCAGGACATATCAGAATAAAGAAGATAACTTTCATGACCATCCACGTTCAAGAGACATGACCTATATATATTCCCATCAAAAGTAGGCATATATGCATCAACATGAAGCATTAAACAAGGTATGACATTATGAGCACTCTTATTTATCAAACAACAAGGAATCTCTCATGAAACAAACATTAGGCACTCTTATCTCTGAGATAATATGAATAGGATCATAAATTAATCACAATATGAAAGAACCAAAGAAGTGCAAACTGAATTGGTTGGGAAAAACCATCCTACCACTTAGATGTATGCGAAATACACCTCCACGCGTAGCTCGTTCTTTCTCCTTCGCAACGACGCCTCCACTCCTTCGATCGCACGAGAAAAGAGGTTGAGGGGAGAGGTAGAAGGTTGCTGGAATTAGTGTCAAGGCAAGGGAGAAGGGCTAGGGCTTTGCACAAGACGTCCAAAGCTTGGAGTGAAGCATATGGGCGTCCTCCTCCTTGGCTTTTATAGCCAAAGCCTCCTCCAACTAGGATATCTCCTAATTAGATCCTTCCTAATCCCAAATCCCAATTAACCAATTAAAAGGTCTCCCTCATTAGTAAGGGACGTTCAGCCATGTTAATCCATTGTGTTTTCCCTATTTAATTAGGATTTCAAATCTCTAATAAGATTCGTTTACTATCTTAATCCTAATTACAGCACACTGTCGTACGCATAACAGTCCATTTCCGACTCTTCCCACGGTCAGTCCAATTGAAGATGGACTCTGAAATTTTTATTGGCGTTAGCCATATGTGTCTAGCTTCTAACCATACTAATTTTATATTTTTCCCCGTTTTTCCTGAATTAGTTATGATTTATTTACTACATACCGTCGACACAGAAATAGTACTGGCCGAACTTACAATCTTAATCATACTTTACATATCTCGTTCCAAACTAGGAAACTACCATATCTAAGCCAACCAACTAGACGTCCCCTTCCTATTGGTTGATTAAAAGTGAAATATCTATCTCTTTTTAATTAAGATTTATCTTCCCTAATTATCTCAACCGAACTGATACTTCCCGATCCTCCGCGATACTTACCATATTTATCGTTATTAGGTCAAATCGTAGATTTTGCTCCAAGATTCACTCCAATCCTCTAAAGATCTCCTTGTGGCTAGTTGCCCACGTTCACATGACTCCCTGGGCCTTTGCCACATGGCCCTGCGCCCAGGTCTGTGCGTCTACAGCTAGAGTCCTCCGCACACATGACTCTGGTGTCCCGCGGTTGTACTACTCATTACACTATCTCGTGTAGACCACGGGCCA
>CM077506.1:6002821-6162394 GCA_039654745.1 Houttuynia cordata
TAAGACTCAAATGGATTGGACCACTTCTAGTGGATACTAGGGAAATCAGGTAGCTGCTGATTAAAGAGACTCACCATCAAAATGAAAGTACAGTGTCTACTTTGTGGGCCAACAACTTCTCGGAATTCAACGTGAAAAGAAAAAAAGAAAGAAGTAATGTTGATTGAGGGAAAAGCTAATACAAGATATGTAAGGTGGGCCATACAGTTTTCACTTGAAGCTGAAGCAAAGCATTTTTTGGTGCTGGCCATATAAAGGAACAACAACATCCAAATTGGGAGTCTCCAAAAGTAGCAGGATTAGAAAAAAAGGTTCTTGCCATTTTCAGCCAGAAATGGAATAGAAGGAGATCCTGAACCATCGAGTTGATTTTCCAAAGTGCTAACATGAGCAGCAGCAGACGATGTAGGAAAATTTTCCATTTTAGCCACAATTAAATCGATGAGCACGGCTTGGTGGTTGAGAACAGAGCTATGGTTCTTCACTGCAATGAAAAGGGAAGAGCATACTGATTTGGTAGCCCAGGCAGAAATGAAAACTGCCAACGGAGGGCCACAAGCAATATACATGGAGGTGAAGGAGAAAACCGGAAGCAAAGCACCAAGTCATCGTCGTCACGCACTGGGGAAGTAGAACTCAGCACCACTTTAATATGAATTTGAGGCTTTTTTAGTGTTGTTTATTATGGCTTTCAAATTAATTGCTTAGTATGATCGCTGACACTCTCTAGGCAAATTATTGATGCACGCATGTTTTGATCACCATTGCTAGCATTTTTTCAGTTGTCCACTTAAAAATTAGCTTGCTGATTGTAGTACTAAATGAGCTGAGAATTTCTTGTTTTCCATGCTGAGTTATTTTGGTCAAAATGAATTCTTTTGCAAGACTAATCCTGCTGCCAAACTGATTTTGATTAGTGTTACTTATTTTATTACCTAAATTCTGCTTTACTAAACAAAAAAAATTGCTGTTTTTGAGTCTTAGTGTTATTTTTTGTAGTCTTCAAAGGGTTTTTTATTAGTGCTCCTATAGACATGTACCTATTTTTAATGAGACCAATTTAACCTAGTTAGTGCAAGTAAAAATGAGTTATTAGGTTGCTTTTGTAGTATATCCTTTCTATGCATACTTCAATTTTTAGAGAGACTAATTTACATAGAAAGTGTGAGTGAATTAATTTGAGGATGGAGACACTTAAATATGCAGTTTTGATTCTTATACAATCCTCTTGGACTTATATGCTTATATTTTCCAAAAGCACTCACACACATGAGTACACATAGAAATACCATCTAGAAATTTGTTAACTACCATTTTTAGTGGGATGTCTTTAGTCAAGTCTATTTTCGAAAACGTGGTATTTTTAAAACTTCAATGATCATGATAGACCATCTGCTTAGCTTTATGGTGGAGGTGGTTTGAAAATAGGTTGAAGGTATAATACACCATAAGAAAAAAAAAAGGAAAAAAAGAAAAAAAGAAAAATAAAGAGGTTTGTTACTATCTCCAATGAGTAACCGGGCCTTTGTGCCTCAGTAAGCTGAAGGGTTCGTGTAAAAAATTGGAGGTTAGAACAAATTCTCATGAAAAAAAAAATGAAAAAGAAAGAGTTTTGTTACTATCTCCAATGAGTAACCGGGCCTTTGTGCCTCAGTAAGCTGAAGGGTTCGCGTAAAAAATTGGAGGTTAGAACAAATTCTCATGAAAAAAGAAAGAAAAAAAAACGAAAAAGAAAGAGGTTTGTTACTATCTCCAATGAGTAACCGGGCCTTTGTGCCTCAGTAAGCTGAAGGGTTCGCGTAAAAAATTGGAGGTTAGAACAAATTCTCTCATGAATGCCTGCCATTACACAGTCGGCTGAAAAAAAAAAATAGAAAAATGGTGTATTATGCTTTTATACCCTATACTGTGGACTTACGGTTGAGGATGCTTAAGCATTATTTCTATCATGATACTTCAAGATAAAGATGCCAGACTTATTTTGGGTTATTGAGCCCGACTGTAACTTGACTAATGGGTCACATTAAAATGTTTGGAAGACAGAAATTTAGATTGTATGCCTATTTGTTCTGCACCTTTGTTTTTTGAAAAGTAATTATATATATATTGAGCAAATATTTCCAAGATGAAAGTGTGGAACAGAACCACTAATTTGAGCGTCTTTGTGCTTCAAATTGTTTATTTCCGCAAGTATTAGTGCTTAGTCTCTTTAAAAGTTGTTATGTGTATAAGAAAAGATATATAGGGTTTTATTATTTTAGGTTATATATTTGTGGGTAACGTGGCTGTAAACCCTCGTCCAACTAGGGACAGAGGGCTTTAACGGCTTGTTCATACGCTTGATGCAATGCTCCTTACGAAAGTGGCATTTACTTGTCTAGTAGTAGTTTCTTAATTTTTTTGCTTTATTTTGTTTTTGTTTTGCTCATGGACTAGCAAAATTTAGGTTTGGGGGTATTTGATAAGCATAGAATATACGCATTTATATGCTTCATTTACCAATTTGTTAGTGTAGTTTTTCCGTTAAAATAAGGTTAAATATGGGTTATTAGTGTTAAGCTAGTGATTAGGAGTTTAATAATTAATTTACTTTAATTAAATAATGTAGATGCGTTAATTGCTTTAATTTAATTATATTTTTATTGCGTGTCTATGATGGAATTTGCTTGTATTGTAGGTTTCAAGAGTTTAGAGTTGTAGAATAGCCAAAGTTTTAATCTGTTTCTCAGCTGAATATATTGATGGCTTTCAGTACTCCATATTGGAGTTTTGTTATGTTGGTTGCTCATAGTCTCTTGCATCTCACACGTGTAGTTTCATTTTAAGTTTTCCAATCTTTGGGTTGATATCAATGGTGGAAAGCTGCTTCCTGATTTTCTTTGTTTTTGTTATTTTTCGATGTTAGTAATAAGTGGCCATAATTTACTTCCAGTTTGAATAGTGTCAAGTGGAATTTTATGCGAAGAAATCCAATGGCAGTTTTGGGCAAAGTTGCAGTTCCAAAGCCAATTAATTTACCAAGTCAAAAGTATCTGGATTGGTGGCCTCATCACATTTGTCTGGGTCATTGCGTCCCTGCAGTGCAGAAACAAGACCAGGCAGCTCCCAGCTGTCTTGGTTTGCTGAAAATGTAGCTGAAACTTTTATTGCGTTGGTAGGGTCTGGAAATACAGAACAGCTGGTAAATTTTTTTACTGTATGCATGCTAATTAATTATTACATGTTATTGTTGAAGCATTTTATCTGTGAATTTTAGCTTCATGTGTTTTGAGACATGTGAATTGTCAATTTTGCTTGTGTATTTAAGTTGCCTCTTGCTTATGTTCCTGCAGTGTTCTCCATCCTCATTTACTTTGAGTTTGGGCAATTTTCCAACTCTTGGCTCTGACAAGAATTCTGAGTCAAATGTACGGCAAGGTGCTGAAATTGACTCCTTTTACTTGTAGTTAAAACCTTACTTTTGGCCCTGTGATGGAATGCATGTACTTTGTCAGATGTCAACATTTTAATGTTTTATCGAAAATAAATTTTCCGACATGAACTTGACTAAGTGGAGTGGTATCATAACCTCTTTTGTCATTGGGGATCTTTAATTAGTTGTGAGCACATCTGCATTCTTTATCAAATGCATGTTTTACGAACTTGATATTTATTTTTAATGTAACTGTTTGATGAATGGTTTACCTTGTTATTCTGGTTTGGTATTAAATATATGACCGCATGAATCTGCTTAAAACGTTTCTGGTGACTGTTTGGATGCTTGAGCTGTGTTGAGTATGCTGTTTATATTCTTTGCAGTGTGTAGAATCCAGATCGATGCCAATAATTCAGCAAACCAGAGTCTTGTATTACTGATCGCTGTTTTCCACATAAGTTTTCTGTGTGATTCACTCCTAAATACTTTTTGAGAGTTGGGGTGATTTGAGAAATGAAATACTCCTTGTTTCTGTTGTTTGGTTTGTTTCCTTCTTCTTGTTATTGGCATATCTGTTGACACTATTGAAAATTTTCTTTAAAATAGATACATTGGATGGACTTTCTTTCTTGTTGGCATCAGTAACTTCTCTCTTTTTAAAAATTTGTAATATTAAACTTTTTTTGGATGGTATTCTGTTTACATGCACCCAGCACCTCAAAATTTCTATATAAAAATATATAATCGCTTATTAAGATACTTGTTATGCAGTGGAGTGTTCTTTGTTTACTTGCATTGAACTTTTGTACTGGTTTTCACACCAGGTCACAGTTCTCATGGGCGTCCTTCCTCATCCTCTAGTAAAGCTGCAACACAGGACAGATCTGAAGCTTCTTCACCTGGTACTTCATTGCATTCAGCGCATACCTTTTTGCCGAATTTTACTTTTTATTTACTACTTATACAAGTATCTACTCGTCTTTTCTGGAGTGATCCACTACATTTGCCTCATGTGTATCAGATGGTGGATATATCGATGCGACTAGTGGGAAAGGTGTATGTACATGGAGTAGGGATGAGCCCCTGCATCCTGGAACTAGGCCTCAACCAAGCATAGAAAAATGGCAGAGATATTCAGAGCAGGCGTTGACATATACCAACCCTAGTGTTCCACGACAAAATTTTGAACATTGCCATGGCCCTTCTGCTCAAAATGCACCTCCCGATGGATCTTGGTACAGAGGAGGCCCTCCACTCGGTCCTTATGGACCGGCAGGTTCTCCTGGGAGTTATTCAGTTGATCCTCCACAGTATGGTTATTATCAACCTCAGTCACCGATCCCTGTGAGGCCTGTGCTTAACCAGCAGACATCTCCAAGGCCTGGAATTGGGGCTGGTGGATATGGCCCTTGGAAGGGAGATTCTTGTCGACCTCATACGCCTGAATCTTATCCTGTTCTGAGTCATCCTGTGATGCCAGTCAGGTACCCTGGGCCTATGTCACCATACGGTGGCTATTATGGTTCTCCACGAGTGAATTTTTGCAATCAGAGTGAACGAGATGCCCCTGTTAGGGGAATGGCTAGTGGGCATGGTCCATCTCTTTATCACAGGTATCAGAGCCAGAATGCCCATCCTGACTCTGCAATATTCTCAGGAGAGTGATGAGTGGAAAATGAAACCTACACCAGAATCAGACTCATCTCGTTCACTTGTGAAGTCTTCTGAAGTTTTCTCTCAAGAGCTTACTGATAAACATGAGTGAACGTCTCCAACAAGGCGGGAGGTGAATTTGATTCAGCCGACTATGAAGCACAGGTATGCTTTTCTGCAGCGTCAATTTGTTAATATCAAACTTGCTTTTCCTTGATTAATATTTTATTTTCTATTTGTTCAGTGTGCGAAACTGAAAGAGATTGCAACTCAGCGGGCTAAGGAAGAGGAGGAGAGGACAAGAGAGCAGAAAGCAAAAGCTTTTGCAAAGTTGGAAGAAGAACATGAGGACCTTTGGGGATAATGTTCCATCAAAGTCTGATGGCAGCATGATGAGGTTCCTATTCAGGAGGAAAGAACAGTAAAAAATGCAGTGGTTAGTGAAAAGCTGAGTGGTGGTATGACTCAAACATCAAATTCATCAATTCAGTCTAGATTAAATGTTGCAGAAAAGGATGGTGGTTTAGTTAAACATCCTGCAATTGAATTCACTGAAGTTTCTGGCTTTCCCAATCATGAAATGGATGCTGCAAGTACTTCATCTGTCTCTTCATCTCAAGTTGTTGATTGCTCTCCTAGTGAGGGAAGTGCTTTACAGTTGCATGACAATGGAAGCAAATCAGTCATCATCGAACAAGGAATAATATTTCGAATGACAAGAACCAAGGAGAGGGTTCAATTTCTTCTGGTGGCACTGCTCAAGAGTGCCTCGAGGCAAATGCAATGCATTTGGCGAATCGATCTCAGTGAGTAATATGTATAATATCAACGATTCTTCCTCCCAGCATAAGAAGAAGCATATATGGAACTCTAAGAGCAAACATAAAGTGAATGATGAATCTGGGGAGTCTGGTCTGTTGGCGTCTGCGCCAGTGGAAGGAAACTCTATCAAACCCTCTGTTGAAAGTGGCATGCTGAAATGTTCAGAAACTTTTGTCCAAGATATTAGGCCTATCTTGGTTGCAAATATTGTAGAGCCCGAGATTGTCTAGAGGCAGTTCCATCTATAGACAAAGCTTTGGACAGAGAAATTGAAGCAGTCCCCTTGTAAGAAGAATTGGAACCAGTAGAAACCTCAGTCTTCTAGGAATGGATCAAGGAATAGTCAACCTGTTAGGCTGACAGAGAAATTTCGTGGTAATGAAACTGTTGCCTGGGACCTTGTGCAGCCACTGAATAAGCAGCAAGAGTCATTTGAGCAGGTTGGTCAGATTGAAGGTCATCAACCATCCGGGAAGGGTGGGAGTGGAATGGGAAATAGTGTGAAGACTAAGTGTGTGGAGATGGAGAGGTATGTTCCAAAACCAGCTGCCAAAGAGCTGTCATTGCAGAGCAATTTTGCAACTGCCTCTGCGTTCTCCTCCTTTATCATCCATATCTGATGAGATGAGTAGCTTTGGGAATGATATCTGTGCTGTTGGTACTGAAAGTTCTGGTACAGATGCAAAGGATATTGAGAATAAGCAGAATAAGCATGGGAAAAAACATGCATCATGGCGCCAGTGCAGTCCCAATGTCATGTAGGCTTGGATGGTTCCCGTGAAGAATCTGTATCTTCTTCTGCTGTTGGGGAAGCTGTTGAGAAGTTGGCATATGAACACCAGCAATCAGATTCAGATATAAAGTCATACAAACAGCAGGATCATGGAGTGTATACTGGTGAGCAAACTGATAAAGTCATATCCCTTGAGCAAGTCAGTGGATGTGCTGCCTCCAAAGACAATTGAATTTCTGGAAGGAGGAGGAGGCAAACTAGCAGATTTGGCAAGGGTGATGAGCATTATCAGAATGTCAGTGAGGAGTTTAATAAGGATTTAGACAAAGCAATGCCCGTGGAACTAGGTATTTATACCCCTGCTGTTGAAATTCATGTGTGGGATGGTAAGAAGGATTTGAAACCTGAAAACAGGAAAGTTATGGGATCTCATTGGCAACCAAAAGGTCCTAAACAGCAAAACAGTTCTAATGAGAACCAATATGGAAGCAGAGGCAGCGGGCCTCAGAGGGTTACAGTTGGAGTTGTTACATCTTTTCCCACAAAAGATGAAAGCTCGCAAGTCCAGCCTTTTGAAAGTCCACAGGTGGAAATGCAAAAGCACAGTGTTTCGGAAACAACCCACTCACGTCATCAGGGCACAAAATTTGTAAAAAGGAGCACACAGATTCACTGAAAGAAGGCCATGACTGCTCAACTCAAGGAGTAGCAGAAAATACAGATATTCAGATTGAGAAGCAGCAAGCTTCCTGGGATATGTGGAAACAGAGTCAAGTGCGATGGTCGTTTTCAGAGAGGGCAAAGAGGGTCACCTCATGGAGGCGGTGGGTGGGGAGGTTTGGGGCTAGTGACCCACAAACAGCAGGGACCTTTGAATGGGGATAGAAGGAAACATTACAATTCTCACTATTGAGTACCAGCCAGTTGAATCTCAATATATGAAATCCAACTATGTGCTTTTGACTCGGCTCCAACTGAAGAGGTTATGTGTGAAAGTTCTGGGTTGAGATTCAAGGAACGCAGTCCAAACATTTCTTGGCGAGGAGTTCATTTCCATGGACGGAATGGCGGAGGTGCTGTAAGTAGTAGCTGCTTCCTAGGACTATAAAAATGAATTGGGAGCTTACATGGAACATGTTACACCTTGTCCTGATGGGAACCCTTTATATGAGGTATGTGTGAGGTATGCATGAGCATTGTGTTCCAGCAAGAGTAGAATGGTGGAAAGTTCATGCTTCCAGCCCCTGATATGTGGGTATGGTGGTAGCATACAATAATGTCATATGCCAATTGGGAGTAGTAATGCACGTTAATTCACTGATTGATATTCCTTACCTCTGGTATATGGTGGAGAGTTTCCTCTTTTACCCCCTTATTTCTTTTGAGTTAAGGGTTATCTCTTGAATTTTTCTTTTTTAATTTCTCTTATTATTTAACTAATTTGGCAGATCCCTTTGCTCTTTGGTTCGGTCTGTTATGCTTAACTATATAAAATTTAATATATATTAATTTCCAGTTTCCCATACTTTGACATTATTGAAAATTACCTCTGAGTTATTGTCTCTAACTAGTTTAAATGTACATCTTTTAGCATGTACTCCAACAGTGATATTATTCATGCAAAGTTTTTTTTCTTTCTCATTCAAGATATTTTTGTCTATTTGCTTTTGACAATGGTCATAGAAGGCCTGATATTAACTTTTAGACCAATATTTAATTTTTTCTTGTTTATTTCTTCCTTGCCATTTTTACTATCTTAAATCCTTGATATCTGTAATGTTTAGCATCCCAATTGAATTTTCTTTCAGTTTTCATTCACCAATAACTCATTGTGTTACAGCTATGCATTTAGTTTACAGCTATATATTTCATTCTTCATTTGGGGCCAGAGATTTGACCCCGACTCGATCTGCTGTCAGTTCTTCACGAGTAGTTAGGGGAATTTGGTCAACTGCAACCAATTTGAAGACTGTTCTAAACCTTATTTAGTGTGAAAGGGTCATGTTTATTAATGCATAGGAAAGACAATTTCTTTGACAATCATATTATATGTAACTCACATATCTACTACCTTAAATATCTGGTGGACAATCTAAGTATAGCTTGGCTCATGATGATGCCATTTACCATAGTGATAGGAATTTAAAATCCTAAAATTAATATTTATTGAATATGTGGATTTATCTCTTGCTACCCCACTTGGTGCTTTGTTACTAATATTGTCACTTCGATTATTTGTTGTTAGTTTTAGAATAATAGATTTTTTTATCTTTAAGCTTGGGGCAAGCCCCGATTTCATTTAATGATCAGAAGTGGAAAAGTACATGTGACTAATGAAATAGAGAAAATATAAAAAAGTACAAATTCTATCTACTTCTGAAGGGAGGAAAAATATTAAAGCCTTAGGAATTTACGCTGAGAATAGTAATAGTCTCTGGTTATAAAAACTAAAGAGTAGACACTTAGGCTATAGTGGTAGTGGTAGCCATGGACTTTATTCAAAAAGATTTTAAATGAACTGTATGAATGCACCTAAAGACATAATATGTTATGTTCAGATGAGTTGAACAGTATCAATTGCAGTGCTCACATACTTAGGCTCATGAAGGTGATAGAAAGAAGTGGACATCACCACGTCCATCATCATGAGAACTTTCCGGGCCTTGTATATTTCCAGAACTAGAGCGTAACATGAAGATTTTAGTGACAAAGAAGATACTCAATTGTCAACTATATATTGCATTTAATTATAAAAAAAAACTATATATTGCATTTTACTCTCCAAAACTTATAGATGTAATTGTTTCATTGTTCTTCCTTTCAATCAGGAACACCATGACCTTTTGCTGTCTACAGTACCAGCTGCTGAATCAGCTTTGGAGGTATAAAAGATAATTCTCTTTCTTTTGGTTTTTCAGTATATTGGTATTTGGATCTCAATTCTCAACAGATTGTTAAACATTGTTTCTTTTGTCAGAGATTTTTGGCTGTTTTAAACCAATATGAAGTGGTCTCCAGTCTCTTTTACTGTGCTGATCTCGAAGGTCTAACCTCATCATTCATGAGAAGTCCGCAAAATCACTTGTTGCTGAAGCTACTTCCAATGCTGAAAATAGTCGAGCCACATTTGAGGTGCAGATTCATGAGTTTGCTCAAACAGAAGCAGTGTTGACTGAGAAAGCACAAGAAGCAGCGATCTGGATGGAACATCATGGACGAATAATTGATGCTTTACGAACTGGGTCAATTTCAGAAATCAATTCACATCTACCACTTTCTAGCTTGGGGGAGGCTTTGTCTTTAGCATCTGCTGTGGTGACAGCCGGTGTCCCACTAAGTATTGTTCCGGAACCCACATTAGCTCAATGCCAAGACTTAGATAGAGAAATTTCTCAATTGGTTGTTGAGCTAGATAATGGTCTTCTATGTGCAATCAAAGCTCTCCAAGAATATGCTATGGCATTGCAACGGGTTCTTCCATTAAATTATGTTACTACCAGCCCAGTCCATGGCTGGGTCCAAGCCTTACAACTTGTAGTACGTCAGCTCTCTTCTGATAGTCTTTCTTTTGCAAGAATGCAAGCCACTGATCTCTTAGCAAGGTCTGAAGCAGAAGATCATAATTCTATCCATAAGTTTCATGAAGAACTATGTCTTAAAGTGGAGAAGTATGTGATGAACATAGAAAAAATTGAAGAAGAATGTTTGGAACTTATGAATTCAATTGGTTCGGAGACCAAAACAAAATCAAAGGATAGTTTAATTTCTTCGTTCATGAAATATATGCAAACAGTTGATTGTTTGAAGAAAGATGACTGGCCAAAAGATCTCAGAAGTGAGGAAAATTTTGAAGAGAAGAAGGCAATGCTAACTAGCATTTTACACCTTGCAGCTTTTGCTGTTTATGATAAAGTCAAAGGGAAACTACTTTAACATTAGAAGTAATCTGTGTGGCAGGGTTGGTTGGAAACAGGGAGACAATACTGCAGATTTTTTTTCAGGGATCACATTTGGGGAATTTGAAGAGCAAGTAGAGAAATGTGTTCTAGTTGCAGGGTTTGTCTCAGAGATGCAGAAGCTGCTTGGTGCAGACATAAGTAACCCTGGCTTGATATCTGAACCTGCCAAATATCCTTTCAGGGGAAACTGGGCGTCAGATTTTCAGGCATGTCTGGTTTCTTGCCGAATCGCTATTAAAAAGATGACTGAAGTTGCTCTCCCAGAGATAATCAGGTCTGTCATTTCCTATAATTTGGAGGCCATGGATGCATTTGGATCTCTTTCACAAATCCGGGGCTCCATTGATACGATATTTGAACAGCTTATGGAGATTCAACTAGAGAGGGCTTCCCTACTGGAGCTTGAACAAAGCTATTTCATAAAAGTTGGGCTCATCACAGAACAACAGTTGGCTCTTGAAGAAGCAGCTTTGGAAGGTAGAGATCATCTTTCATGGGAAGAAGCGGAAGAACTTGCTACCCAAGAAGAAGCATGCAAAGCCCAGTTGAATAAACTGCATCAAATGTGGAATGAGAAGGACATTCGCAGCTCTTCCCTTGAAAAGAGGGAAACAAATCTTCAACATGCATTGCTTTCTGCAGAAAGGCTTTTTTCCTCTTCTATAAGCGTTGAGCAAGGAGGAGATTACCAAAAAAGCAAGGGTCTTCTGGCTACATTATCAAAGCCATTTTATCAGTTGGAATCAGTTGAAGAAGTCTTTTTTACTTTGGCTTCAAACAGATATTTGGTTGAGTTGCCTAATCTTTCAACATCTTCATATTCACTATCAGATTCAGTTTGGGCCTTTCAGGCTTTATTAAGGAAGCATACTTTTTTTGTATGGAAAGTTGGTATCATGGACTCAATTCTGGACGCATGCATACACGACATTTCTTCTTCAGATGATCCTAACTTTGGTTTTGAACAGATCTTGAAAGTTCAAAGAAAGAAAGTTGAAATTATCCTTCTGGAGAGCATGAATCAATACCTGGAGAAACGAGTCCTTCCAACCTTCTTGTCCCAATTAGAAACTGAAGTTGAATACTTGAAAAGTACTCCTGAAGTTTTAAAATTACAGTCTCCACAGTTGAAAAAAATTTCTCAAGTGACCAGAGAGGTTCAATATATGGTCGAGGAATATTGTGATGCCCATGAAACTGCTCGAGCTGGTGAGGCAGCAATTTCTGCCATGAAAAGACAAATGAATGAGCTAACTGAAGCAGTTCAAAAGACAGTTCTGGAGATTGTCCAAATGCGATGGCTTCACAATAGTTGCTTGGGCCTAGAAAATAAGAAGCCTATCTCTCCAAGGTATTTTGCAGACAGTACATGGGCGTCCGAAATTTTAGACCTTCACAGGCCAATATTATTGCCATCTATGCAATCTGCCATGTCTTCAATGGCTCGATCAGCAGAGTGCATTCAAACTTGTGAAAGGACATGTGTGTCTGCAGAAGGGCAGCTTGAGAGAGCTATGGGATGGGCTTGTGGAGGCCCAAATGTTGGTGGTATTGAGAGCTCATCCGTGAAAAGTTCAGGAATTCCTGCTGAATTTTATGATCATCTAACTAGGCGAAGGCAGTTCCTTTTGGCTGCTAGAGAGAAGGCATTGGATATCATGAAGATTTGTTCTTCTGTTTTGGAATTTGAAGCATCTAGAGACGACTTACTCCTGATGGTGGGTAACGAATCTACAGCTGGAACAATAAATGATGGTAGAATTTGGCAGCAAGCTTACATGAATGCTCTCACAAGATTGGACGTAACTTATCATTCCTTTTTGCGTAAGTTGCCATCTTCTAGTTTCTTTTTGTTTTTATCAAGCTATATGGGGTCAAATGTATTGTTTTCTTCTTGGAAACTAGGTGCCGAACGTGAATGGAAGTTAGCAAAAAGTAGCATGGAAGCTGCAGCCAATGAACTGTTTTCTGCATCTAGTGAGCTCTCTGTAGCCTCTATAAAAGCAAATTCTGCTTCAGGTAAAAGCTTTTTATGTCATGTTAGAGTACAAGGTAGTGAGATGGTTTTTTTGCAGTTCAAATATACTGGCTCTGCCAATGTTTGAAAAAACACCTTTCTCATTGCATACACTTGTCCATTAAATAGCTCCTCATGTGGCAGTTATCGCACATGGTTAAGGATAGACTATAAGAAAGTTACAGTAGATCAGCAAATCTTTTTTAAAGAGTAAAAAAGTCCACCTTAAAGCCTAGCCTTGACTCCCAAAACATTCACGACAGAGTCTGTCCTTAGACATTTTTGGTGTAATAGCTCCGCTCCCTGTTTGAATTTAGCACATATTCGGGGATAAATGGTAAGAAAAAATGGATTTGTTTTAACTAATAGTTCATTTCTCCAGGATTTGCAACTGAAATCGACTATCTGGAAGTCCAGAGACTTCTGTTAAACTTAGACCCCACAAATTGTAAAGAGGATTGGCTTGACTCACTAAGATATTTAATTAATTGGTATTTTCAGCTTCAACGGGATTAGTAAGGGTGTAATTTTATTTTCTGTTGGAGATATTTAACCAGCATGAGAATGACTGCCTTAAAAAATTGAAAGTGGCAATGGTAAAAGTAAATAAATGTGCTTGCTAACCAAGTGATGCAACTTTAAGAGGCGAATAGATCGCGGCATAAGGGTCAAAGCCAGCCTGTTTGAGTTACACATGCCTCACTATGTATTGTCTTCCTCGGGGATTCAAAACCCTTGAATACTTAAGACAACACAGAGATCGATTCCCGTTGGTGTGTGATGTTGCAACTGTGGAACAGATCTTAGTACTTGTTGATAGATAAAGAGAACAACTGCTGGCATGGTAGACAATTTAGGAGCCATAAAGTGTGGAGATGCTGTGGTTGTCAGCAGAACTTGGTTGGCGTACCAATAGTCGACTGTGGGGGTGGGGTCTGCAATTGGCTTCTGTGGTGGATCTCAGCAGCTGATGACAGACATGACAACAAAAGTCATCGCCAGAAACCAGTTGACAGCCAATCATTGGAAAAGGTGGGTCACTAGGCTTAGTTGGAGAGGAGAAAGAGGAAAGTGAGTTAAAACTCTTAGCTCTAGCACCAAAAGCCTATGGGATTCAGTACCAACTGAAGGAAGAAAAAACTCACTGGCACTGCAGTTGCTTGAATTTAGCATGGGGCATCATTTTTTTTTTAAATGAGGGTTGTCCAAGTCCTTAGGACCCGACAAGAAGGGGCAGGGAAACCGGCCGCTTATAGCACCGTATCCTGATGCTAATCCCTACACGTACACGGCCCCACTATACGTGACCAGGCATGTCAGGATATAATGCCTGTGGGTGGCCAACGAAGTTGGGTCTGAACTCAGTATCTCTGCTTCAAGGCAGTGTCCCCGTTGGTAACCAAGCCATCGAAGGTGCATCGTAGCAGTAAGATTCATCCAAACTGAAGCTTTAGTTTGTCCATTAGGGGATTCAGGTCCCTTTTAAAAACTTTACATACTGAACCAGATCCTCATAAAACTTGGAACCATGTATCTAACAAGATTTTACCAAATCTAAAGAAAATCTACTTTTTCCCAAAATCAACTGCTTAGTCCTTACTAAATAATGGATATTAAATCAAGCCTATAGTAAGCATCCAAATCTACTGAATAACAGAAGCCTTAACTAGTCTCCGATCCAATAACAAAGTCATCGGGTGCCTAACCTCTTGTCGTTGCATCTGTATACCTGTGCGACCGGCATCTGTACATCTGTATGACCGCCATGGTCCAGTGTCCACGCTGCTCAACTGGTGACACAGTGGAGTTTAACTGATCTAAGCCACACAAACAGTCTTATCCAATAAAATTCCAACCTTCATGGATGTTGCTGCTTTCCCTCGCCTTTCAAGTTCTAAAATGTTGATGTCGGACCTGTATTACCTGCTTTCAACCTCTACTAGAGCTGCTTGCATCTTCTACTGGTAACCTGACTTTAAAAGAAGAGAAAATACTTCGCTAAATGGTTAAATGCAGCTCCTTCCCATGCAGCTATTGTGAATGAACTCCTTGTGGATGTCTTCATTTGATCATTTGAGTCATATTATGCAACAGAAGATTAGGTGTGACATTCCCATTTTTGCAGTCGATCTTCAGGATATACTTGCTTCCATGCGAGAATCTGCTTGTGAAGCCAGTGGGGCCTTGTCTGCTTTTGCCCGTGTTACAAAGGGTCATACTGCATTGACTTCTGAATGTGGACCAATGCTTGAAGAGGTATCTATTGGTTTGATTGGAAGCAATTGTTTTTTCTACCTATTCATTGTATCAAGTTGTCTTGTAGATTTTTAGACATGAGACAAGAATTGGGAAGCAATTATTAAGGTGGAAGCAAATTATTGATCTGATATGCATCTTTTGGAGCATAAGATTCCACTACGATCATCTTAGGACCTTATTTAGCTACTTTGGGTCGCAAAGTATATTCTTGATATTTGACTTTGTTATGCTTCAACTGTCTATGTGTTGTGGTATGATGATATTCTTACCCTTAGTGACCTTCTTAATGTAATACTGTGATAAAATAGAGTGCATAATGGTTGTACACGACTGCCTTTGATGATGTCGTGTGACTGCTGCTTGGCAGTGCAAAATTGATCATCTCGAATGCCAAATACATTTCTATATAAGCAGTTAGATATTCTACACAAGGATTCAAATAACTAAATTTGATGGGATGGAAGTAAGTAAATAAATATGCTCTCACCTGTGCTCCTTTTTTATACAGGTTTTGGCAATAACTGAGAGCCTGCACGATGTTCATAGTTTGGGAAAAGAAGCTGCCGGTGTTCATAATGCTCTTATGGATAATATCTCCAAGGTCTAGTCATAGTCATTTAGAAGGGCTGGTATCTTAGTTCGAGAGCTGTTTATCAGTTGTGTTGGTCTTAGTTCTACCAAGTGTCTTTTTTCAAGTACTACAGCTAATTTGTTTTCTCTTGTCCCAGCAGGTAAACATCATCCTTCTTCCACTTGAATCAATGCTGTTCACTGACGTAGCTGCTCTGTCAGAGGCCATTTCCAGAGAAAGAGAGAGCAAAATGGAAATAGCTCCCATTCATGGACAAGCACTGCACAAGTCTTACTCCTTAAGGCTGCAGGAGGTTATCCAGTCTTTGAGACCCTTGGTACCATCGTTAACTCATTCTGTGAGGGAACTCCATGGCTTATTAACCCAGCTTGCACGAACAGCAAATGTTCATGCAGGAAATCTTCATAAGGTAGGGCCCATACTTAGTAGAAATTTTAATGCAATGTTATCTATTTTGTCATGTAAGTTTTCTCTTTCCATTATGCATAACAGTTCATTAGCATCTTACAGGCACTTGAGGGGCTTGGTGAAAGTCAGGTGTTGCAGTCGCAGGGCATAGCTTTATCAAGAAAAGAAATCGAAAATGATCCTGTTTCCTCAAACAGAGATGAAAGGTTATTGTTTGCTCGGGTTGTGTTTGAACATATGCATTGACAAGCGTGAAGTGAGACAATTCAAGATACTGAGGTCGTTCAGGTTGGTTCTCATGTCTCTTAATTGTAATCTATTCCATGTACCAAAAAAAATGCAATCTATTGCATAATGCATTTATTGGTGTCAAACATGTTCTTTTCATAGTGAAGTGGCTAAAGCGAGCTTTGGATCTTAGTGGTTATTTCTATCGAGGGCCTGATTTTGATACTTTAGTCCATTGTTTGAGTGCAAATAGGTCCAAAGTAAGTTGTGTTGGCTATTTAACTCATGTGTTTTGAGTATGTGAGTCTAAATATTTTTCAGTATTGATAATGCCTTAGTTTTAGAAGGACCTGCCCCAGTAAAATTGCACAAAAATCTCTGGCAAGATTTGGTGTATGTTCTTTAATTTCGACCATGATTCTTAATTTTGAAATATGGTTGATTTTTTATCTAAAATTCAAGAGGGTTGTGATTATAGTCAACATTCCTTATATGTGAGTGCTTTGTTTTGTATATTGATGCTTTTCCAAGGTTGGATAAATTACAGTCGAAGTTTGATAATCTTCAGGATCTTGGATAATTAGAGCTTATGCTTATTCCTGACCTTTCTGTTCCACAGGAATATATTATTGTTTTGCTCAAGTGGCCGGTGCAAAGGTGAGGCTGTACAAGAGCTAAAGGTGTTTCTGGAAGATGACACTCACGCATTTGTGCTGTGGTAACTAATCTATTTCTGTCAATGGATTTATTTTGCAGCTGGATTGACTGACGTAACTGTTCTTACTTTTTAATTTTTTATCTTGATAATGTATCATCCATGTTGTGGAACCATTTATCTTCAAACATGCACCTTTATGTCCAACCTCAGGATTCCTTTCAAGAAAATCTGGTAAAGATAAAATCTGTCTTGGAGACACAGACGTCAATGAAAGGCTCTTCGGAAACAAAAACATTAAACAGGGAGTTCAGGAGAAATAATGACTTTGATCCAAATGGGTTTATCAAAGAGCCAAAAAGTAAGACTTAGGGGATGGGATGGATCAGTTAGGGATGAGGCAGAACCTCCACCTTTCTAAGCTCTGATGTTGATAATATTCAGTTAGTGGCGAAAAAACCTTGTGAGAGGCGCCACAGTAAGCGCTCTTGTTCTCCTAAATCATTTGCTCAGAAAAAGCGAAGTCGACACAATGTGGGACAGAACCTCCACCTTTCTAAGCTCTGATGTTGATAATATTCAGTTAGTGGAGAAAAAACCTCGTGAGAGGCGCCACAGTAAGCGCTCTTGTTCTCCTAAATCATTTGCTCAGAAAAAGCAAAGTCGACACAATGTGGGGCAGCCAGCTAAGGTATAGAGTTTTTATTCTAAATTTTTGTGCAACCACATGTAATTGCATGTCATGAATTTATTTAAAAGATCATTTGAATTTTTGTAAAGATTTTAGCTGGTACTCCCTTCGTCCGAATTTCATATTACCATTAGCAAAAAAACCCGGGTCCTAAAATGATATTAACCTGTGCCTTAAAAAGGTGCCTTACTATCTTCACCCCTTCCTTTCGCCCCGGGATTCTCAAATTGCATCCCCTCTCCCTCTTTCTCAAACTGATGACCTTGATTGATATGTGTTGTCCTTTGACATTGGGATTCTCAAAGGAGAAAACTAGAGACGGATTTTGCAGGAAAGGTCAACGGAAATCATAAGAGGAGACATGGAGTCCTTTGGGCCCCATTTGTTTAAAAAGAACTACTTTTGGTTGTGTCAATATTAATTCTGGATGGAGTATATTTTTATTTCGTTTAGTAGAGCTTGCATATCTATTTCTTGTTGACATTAGTTAAAAAAATGAGCTGTAACTGACTACGATGACTTTGAAGGCAATATGACAATGCTAGATAGGGAAGCAGGACCGACCTCTGATTCAGCATCAGATCATGATGGATATGAAGAGTTGGATTTTGTCAGGCATCGGGATGAAGAGTTGCAGCCCTGTCCAAGATGAATCCGTTAAGATGCAGTATCATGTTGCTCAAAGTACAAACAATCTTCCACAGAAAACAAGTGCAAAAGATCAGGACCCACTGAATACTTCTATAAGATTGCAAATCTCTGTGAATGTGAATGCATGGAAACCACCTCATTGTGATGTGCCAAGGGAACCTCCTCGGGAGATTAAAGAAGTCCATGACAGCCAAGCCGCAAGGGAAAGTGAAGTAATTCCAGATAACACTGTTCTTAGGCCTGTGCGTGAAATGACTAAAGCTATTGCTGTTAGTGATGTATGAACTCTTCCATTATGGAAAGCAATTTGTGTATCTTTTCATTTTTTATCTGTGAATTCACTCGGATATTATATATAGTGTAATGTTAAATACAAAATTGGCTCTCATATTTGACTCGTATATTACTTATTTAAAATTTTCTGTTGCTGAAACAGGGAATGCGTCCTGCAGATACTGCAAATAACATACAGAAAAGAGGATCATCATCATTTGGTATGATTAGTAATCCCTTTTGCGCAAATTGTGTTTTCCAAGATAAAGCTAGTTGCAATAAGCAGCTTAATCTAGTTTTCTATCATTTGTTTTCCTTTGTATTTTGCATGGAATTTTGACATGATTAAGATTCAGTTTTATCTTTATTCTAGAATGGTTCAGATAAAAATGCATTACACTGGTCTGTGTATATTTAGTAGACTGACGCTTTAAGACTGAACATTTTCTTTTTCTTCCTTATGATTTTATGTGAAAGGCTTTGTAGTTAGAATTTTTTGAAATTTTTATCTGCCATGAGCAGCAGGAAGAAAAAGTAAACGAACAAAGAAAGAAACCGAAATTTAAGAAGATTGAAGCAGGAAATAAAACTGAACAATGAAAGAAAGGGATGCCCCAATTTTTACTCCATTCCCACTTTAATAGTCCTGGTTGGGTTTTCTTCCCAAATTTAGTTCATTTTTAAAAAACAATCAAGATAAAGCGTGACAGAGAGGGAGTATCTGTGAACCCATAATGCAGCAGGAGATACTGATCAGAGATGGAAAGAAAGAGATAATAACTATGAAAAGGAAGAGTAATAAAACTTTTACTCGATAGGAAGCATTTAGTTGGGTTCTTTACATTTACCCTCCAGGCTTCATTTAGGTGTTTTCTACTTTAATGACATTAGCTTGCCTATCAAGCCGTGTTGTGCTGGTTGGATCTCTCCTTGTTAAGGGAGAGGTCCTGGGATTGAATCCCTTAGCATTAGCAATTATATTTTCATCTTGGTCAGCATAAGTTGTGTTAATAGAAGTGTAATTCTCGTGATGTGATGATTGTTTGACACTGGTATTTCTGCTTTTAGGCCTTGATGTTCATGTGAAAATACTTTTTCCTGATGTCCATGACCGTTTTCTTGATCTCTCTTAAATCTCATCTCTTTGGATGACTGAGACGAGACCGAGATCCGAGATGTTGGACCTTGCCAACAGTATATCTTATGTAGCTTTCTACCACGCCATACTTTCTGTTCTTTTAGGTTTGTGATTGTAAATGTTATACTCCCCTCCCTCTGTCCAACATAACCTATCCTCATTAGAAAACCAGAATGAACGAAAATCAGTTCATTTTGAGTTTTTAATGAGGACAGGTAATTTTGGAGAGGCAGTTTTTGTCAAAGCTACAGTTGTACCATTTTTTTTATATAGGGGTTTTGGCTGAGTTACTTTTTTTTTGGGTGAAGTTTGAACGGACAACAACGTTGTTTACTGAACTGATTTCAGTGGTTTTGCTTTTCTTGGTTACCGGTATTGTTTACCTAAAGAATTCCTAGCGTAGCTTTCTACTATGGCCTCTGTACTGAAACAGGTTTATGATCATTGCTCACATATAAGCTGTTTTAAGTTGCAGCTGAACCATTTCATGAATAAGTAGTTCTGACTGAAAGTTACTTTTGTTGACGTTAGGCAGGCTGCAATATTGTTTACATCATTAATTGTAGCGCTTTTTACTGTTAAGTTCATGATATCAACGTAGTTTTTTTAACAGAGTGGAATATATTTGTTGATTGCAGGTTCATACTCTACAGTTCGTCCTGTGGAGGATGCAATGGCTAGGACTATCTTTATTAGTAATGTGAGTGCAATTTCGAACTTCAAACTTTTACTGGGATACTGTGTGGCATATTGACCTTTTAGTGTACAGGTCCATTTTGCTGCCTCCAAGGACAGTATTTCTCGGTATTTCAATAAATGTGGGGAAGTGCTAAAAATGATTATTTTGACAGATCCTATAACTGGGCAACCAAAAGGGTATGCAAACATATTCTGTTTTACTTTTTATCACTTCCAAATTGATCTCATTGGATAGCGCTTCATGATTTATGACTTCGATATCGCCATAACCAGATCAGCATATGTTGAGTTTGTGCACAAAGAAGCAACAGAGCTTGCATTGTCACTCAATGGTACATCATTCATGTCACATATCCTGAAGGTGAGCTTCAATTCTGTTTACCTAGTACCTCCCCTTATGGCTTGTGGAACTCTCCCCGAGCGGTTTGGGCTTCCACAGCTGTCAAGCTCCAGTGAGCAAGGTGACAATGAAGGCGCTTCTCACACTTTTGATGCTCTTGTGTCCAAAGACGCAGTTTTTGAATTTAAGGTCGTCTCATTTTTTGCATGACTAATTTATCTTTCTTGTTGCCTTCATGACTTTTTTAACTGCAAAATGTTTATTATAAATCTGTAAGGCTATCATGCTAAACACCCTTTAAATTTCGGGAATCAGCATTGAAATTTATTGGTGAATTTGATGTAGATTTTATGGGAATTGTGTCAGACTGCTCATATTTATTTAGTAAACTTACTAGTGATAGGAATGAGATTATATTTCGTATGTTTACTTGAGTTATTGTTTCAATTCCTTTCTGACTTTTCTGCGTAGAGATTCTGCTTGTTTTCATCTTTCTGGAAACTGACATGTTACAACTTGTAGGTAGCTGACCTTGTGTTTCCATTGAGAGAATTGGCTCATACAGATGCTAATGTTGCTTATCAGATATGGGTATTAGCGTTTCCAATTGTATGGGTAACTCTGCAAAAGGATGAACAAGTGCAATTGGAAAAACCTAATATAGCACTTTTATCAAAGGACTGCCATAAAAGACAGCAAGCAAGTAGGCCAAATGTTGTGCAAGCACTTCCGGAGGGGCTTCAATTAAGCTTTCCTCAACCACAGATGCCAAGTGAGCTCATCAAATATATTGGAAAGACTTACAATGCATGGCATATATCCCTGGCTTTGCTAGAGAGTCACGTGATGTTGTTTATGGATGATAATAAGTGTTCTGAATCACTTGCTAAGCTATATTGCCTACTGAATGAAGAAGTCGTGTGTGATGTGGATTGCAGAAAAAAAGATCAATTACTGCTGAAATGCGGGCTGGACTTTCACTGGTTCAGCATGGATACTAGCAGCGAGCTCAGAGCCTCTCTTAGCAAGCCATGATTAAGGCCACACAAGGCACTTACAATAACATGGTCCCCAAGGCCGAAATGTGTTTATGGGATGAGCAGTGGCTTCACTGTGCTGGTCAACTCAGCCAGTGGGATGCTTTGGCTGATTTTGTAAAAAAGCGTTGAGAACTATGAACTTCTACTTGACTGCCATTGGAAGATGTCTAACTGGGCTCATATGAAGGAAAATGTATTTCCAAAGGCTCAAGTAGAAGAAACATCTAAGCTTCGTCTCATTCAAGCCTACTTTGCCCTCCATGATCAAAATGCAAATGGTGTTGCTGATATAGAGAATATTGTGCAGAAAGGTGTTGAGCTTGCTTTGGAACAGTGGAGGCAGTGACCTAATTGTCTGTTCAGTTGTGTACTCCACTTCTGCAGCAATTTCAGCAGTAAGTTGAAGTTCATGAATCAGTTAGAATTCTTGTTTACATAGCTAATGGGAATAAACAACTTTCTAGGAACCCGGTTGTAGGAATGCATGTTTATGTGGATATGAAGGACATCCTTTAGATTTGGAGACTGAGAAATCCTAATGATTGGGATAACATGTCAGTTTGGTGGAATGATGTATACAATACTGTTATAGAGGTTTTTAAGGATTTCACAACAACTAATCCGCAACTTTATCACCTTGGTTTCCGTGACAAAGCATGGAATGCTAATAAGCTTGCTCATATATCGCGCAAGCAGGGTTTGTCCGATGTTTGTGTTACAATACTGGAACAGATGTATGGCCATCGACAAATTGAAGTTCAGGTAATCTTATGTTTCTGTAATTGCTTGTATGAGAATGTTCTGAGTTTCTAAATAAAAAGTTCTGCCCTGATTTTAGAAGTGTTAATGAATGTGGTTCCATGTATAATATAGATCCAGGTGGCTATTTCTCTTTTGCATTAGTTTACATCAGAAAGTTATTTTTACTTTTTGTTGGAGGCATGTGCTGGTGCCTAGGTTCTCACTTGTGACGACCATGCTACCCATTTCTAGCTTCCTTTAATAGATTTGCTGAGATCACCAGCCTAAGGTTTTCTATAGCTAGTTTCCACAAGTTATGCTAAGAGATTCTTGCTTGCAGGAAGCATTTGTGAAGATACGTAAGCAGGCAAAGGCTTATCTTTAAATGAAAGGGGAATTAACTAGCCTCAATCTTATCAACAGTATTAATCTTGAATACTTTAGTCCAAAGCACGGAGCAGAGATTTTTCCGCGCAAAGTAAATTTTCTGCTAAAGCTAAATAACAGTGAAAATGCTAATGTCGCTTATTCAAATGCTATCAGCCTCTAGCATCTCCCAAAAGGGTGGATAAGCTGGGGAAATTATTGTGACCTGGTATTTTTCTTTTGTTTAATGTGAAATTCCTTGTTGACTTTATCACTGTCACAAAAAGCTGCTGCTGATACACTTTTCTCTTTCTCTTACAAATTAGTCGGACTTTTCTTTATGCAGCTTTATGAAGAAACACGTTTACTTATCCACCAGATGAAATATGGTCTTGGAGAAGGAGCCACATTTACTTATACACGTTTGCAGGCCTGGTGGTTGCTTGGGAAAGACAAAGACGGAATGAAATGAAAATCATTCCACCTGAAACAGATGGGATTCATAGTCAATCGAGTGATGGATTGATGACAAGCTCCGGTATTGTGGATATAAAGCGCCCTTTAGATGGCTCTGCATTTGCTGATGATTTAAGCAAGCGGGTAAAGGTGGAGCCTGGTCTCAGCCAGTGTCACCTGGTGGATCTTCAATGCCTAATATTGAGACTCCTGGTTCAGCTGGACATGCACCTGATGAAGAGTACAAGCCAAATGCTGCAATGGAAGAAATGAACATCAACTTTCTACTAAGAGTAATATCCAATATATTCGCTAGTTTTATTTGAACTACTATTTCCTAGCTGCGGAATGATCTCAATTGGTAGTGCGACTGTGACTAAATACAGGTTGCCTTGGTCATTAAACCAAAGGATAAGGAAGCAAGTTCTATGTATAAGCATGCTCTGGAGCTTCCTCTCACAGGTTTAGAGGTTTGGTCAAATGTCAATGTTAAGTTCAACTATCTTGAAAAATTGCTGAGTAGCCTTCAATCTTCTCAATCAAAAGACCCTGCCACAGCTCTCGCTCAGGGTCTTGATGTCATGAACAAGGTCTTGGAGAAGCAACCACATTTACTTATCCGCAACAGCATTAACCAAATACTCAAGTATGCTTCCCCACATATATTTTTTGGATAAATAAATTATCTTTTATCAGTTTTTTTTACATTTTGTCATCTTGTGCAGATACTTGAACCCTGCTTCAATAGTAACATGTTAAATGCTGGAAAATCACTCTGTTTGCTATTGAAAATAGTATTCTCATCTTTTCCCTTGGAGGCTCCCAATACTCCACCAGATGTAAAGATGCTCTACCAGAAACTTGAGGATCTCATACACAAGAATCTGGCAGTGGTGATGGCACATCAGATAACACTTAAGCTAGCTCTGCCAATTCACTGATAAGTTTTGCTCTGTTTATTGTGAAGACTTTAACAGGAGTCTAGAAGAACTTGATTAGTCCTTACATGACACCACTAGTTTGTGTCCTCCAACGCTTATCACGTGATATGGTTACATCTGGAGGATCTCACATGAACAATTAATACTTTTCTTCTTTGATTTTGCATATGCATGAGGAGGGGCAAAAGGCACCCTTCCGTGCTGTGTACTCCATCCTAATATTAGGAAGGAGCTGATACTTCACATATTGTTTGGACGTATTAGAGAGTAAAAACTGGCTTACTAATTAATTAGATACCTGGATATGTTTAAGCTTAGCAATAGCTTATAATGGAGTAGAATGGTTGAACGTTCATGCTCCCAGCCCCTGATATGTGGGTATGGTGGTAGTATACAATACTGTCATATGCTAATGGGGAGCAGTAATGCATGTTAATTCACTGATAGATATTCCTTACCTCTTGTATGTGGTGGAGAGTTTCCTCTTTTACCCCCTTATTTCTTCTTTTGGATTAAGGGTTATCTCTTGAATTTTTCTTTTCCAATTTCTCTTATCTTTTTTTATTATTTAACTAATTTGGCAGATCCCTTTGCTCTTTGATTCTGTCAGTTGTGCTTAATTATATAAAATTTAATCTATGTTAATTTCCAGTTTCCCATAATTGAACAGTACTGAAAATTACCTCTGAGTTATTGTCTCTAACTAGTTTAAATGCACATCTTTTAGCATGTACTCCAACGGTGATATTATTCATGCAAAGTTTTTTTTCTTTCTCATTCTAGATATTTTTGTCTATTTGCTTTTGACAATGGTCATAGAAGGCCTGATATTAACTTTTAGAACAATATTTGCTTTTGCATTCTTCCTTGTCATTTTTACTATCTTAAATCCTTGATATCTGTAATGCTTATCATCCCAATTGAATTTTCTTTCAGTTTTCATTCACCAATAATCTGTAATGCTTATCTGTAATGCTTAGCGTACAGATCCAGGTGTGCTTCTATGCATACTTGATGTAGTAAAAGGTAGGATTGAAGATGATGTCCTACCGGCCTCAACTAGTGTGTCAGCTGCTCTTCTGAACCAGAAGGACACAATTTTGTATCTACAGAAGCTATTTCAGGTTGACAGGCAGAACTTCTACTCAAGTGCTTTAGAAGAGTGGGATGGCAAGTATCTCCAGCTGTTATATGTCATTTGTGCTGACTCAAGCAAGTAAGCACTTGAATGGAACAATCCTTCAGTCTTTTCTTTTGTTCGGCCTGTTGTTCTAATAACGGATGCATATAATGCTTTAAATAATCAGATTCCTGTGCATCAAAGGGATAAAGAGTTTCTAGGTAATGTTATCTTGTATTAGTTTTAAAGACAATGTTGATGAGGTGGTGTGTTAACTGTGGCCATTGAACTTGTGGATTCCCTATTATTGTAAAAGGGTTGGCCAGTGGATATTGGAAGAGGCTGGGTTCCCAACCCACAGGACCCAGTTTGAGATATGAACCATACGTTAGCTCCTTGAATATTTAATGTCAAATGAATGTTTCAGTGGGGTTAGCTATATGGAGCCCATACTTGGGAATCCCTAACTCTTTTCAAGTTGGAAAGTTGTATATGAGGGGTGTGCTTAGGTTGGCCCTCAACCCTTGTGCCGAATTGGAATTACTCTTTCAAACTCTTTGCAAATTCAGTAGTTGATAAACAAGCTTATGGAAAGGCTGAAAGGGTAAGCTCCAGTTTCTGATGCTTCCAGTTATACTCACTCTATTCTGGAAGTACCCAGTAGTTCCCTTCCCACTTGGAGTTTTGCATCTTTCACATGTTTGCTTGCATCAGTCCTAATTACAAATACATGACTGGGTATTAGGTGTAACCAAGATGGTGGGAGTCTATGCAATTATATAATATATATATCATAATCATAATATATATATATATATATATATATATTATATGTCTCTGTATATGTATTAATTTGCAATTTGTCTGACATGATTATGAATCCATTAACTTGTTTGCTACATCCGTGTAGTGACTATGCATATCTATTTTGATGATAATCCTTATAAAAAAACTGGGTATTAGGTGAAAACAAGATGGTGGGAGTCTATGCTAATATGTATATATATATATATATATATATATATATATATCTGTGTGTGTGTGTGTGTGTGTGTATTATATGTCTTTGTACATGTATTAATATGCAATTTGTCTGACATGATTATGAATCCATTACTTTTTGAGTTCTTGCAGATAGAATTTGCTCAAGGGGGTTTGTGCTGCGGTGAACATGTGATATTAAGAAAGATAGGGGATTCAAGCCAGAAGGTAATCAGGATGTCATTATTGCATCTATTGTAAGCTTTGCGATCTTCATATATCGCTAACTGTCTGAGATGATTCACAGGGTGGTGGCAGCGGTACTTGACAAATCGTCCTCGACGGCCTCTTGCGTGAAGATGCCTCTTAACAAATTCTGCGAGTAACTATATTCGCGGTTTTATCTATTGTAGAGAAAATTTAAGCTTGTTTTGCTTTTCACATTTTGTTGTGTCCGCAACTTGAAAATTCTGATGATGCATTAAATGACTGTGGATCTGTAGTATCCTAATGCCTGTAGTTCCTTAGTGAAGCAGGGAAGAGTCGCCCCAGCCTGAGTGACTCAAAGCCATTTGTGAACGCTTGAAAACACCATGTTTTCTAGGGTATTCACAGTCGTAGCTGAAGTTGTGAATGCCAAAAATATGGATGCCAGGCAATGTTGGGTGACTGAATCATGATCTCCATGTTGATTCCCTGAGCTAGAAAGGATGCCAGGAATTGAAAGTTCCAAGCAATACTACAATCTAACGCTCTACATTAGGACTTCATTCGACATACCAAAAGACATAGTTCAAGTCCGTGTAGGGCTTAAATTATGTGGTTGGAGTAGGTGATGCCTACACGGAACATCAAATCTGATTTTGCTATAGTAGGTCTGAAGTTTTAATTTTTGATGCACTTATAGCCAGAGATATTACATGTCCATGGAATATCGTAGGTACACTAGCAATTTGCAAATTACAACTAACACAACTGCTATATAAACCCCCAAAACTACTACTTTACCACTATATCACTTGCCCATCAAAAATTTCTCATCCCATCACTTCAGCCCACACTTTCTTCCCTGCTACTGGATTGACTTTTTCCCTCACTTTTATGCTTGGACTAGCCTCTCTTTTTATCATTGCTAGAATTGTCTGCGCCTCCCATTTCGTGGCTTGACCTTGCCTCTGTTAAGTCACTGCTGCCAGAGCCGGATGTCTCTGATGCAAGCTCAGGCTCGCCAACATGCAAACTATGAAAGAGTCCAGCAACTTGAGAGTTTATGGTTTAGCATTTCAGGGTTTAGGGGTTAGGGGTTAGGGAGGCGTAAGAGTTTAGGGGTTTTGAGGTTATGATTTATGGTTTAGAGTTTTGGGGTTACGGTTTTAGGTGTTAGGGTTTAGAGGTTAGGGTTTTAGGGTTAGTTGATATTTAGTTGAGGTGTTAGTATGGCCAATAAGTCTTAACATTGTGGTGAAATGCAAGTAAAAGACACAAATAAAAAATATAAAAACTTTTACTTAAAAGAAAGAATTTTCATTGCAGCTGACGAACAAAATGCCACAATACATGAAACGTAAGATCATCCAATATAGTTACAGAACAAATGTTGAAACTAATATTTTAAGTCAATGGAAGCATTATGCAGAAATGTCTCTCTTTCAACTAGATAGTGTAATGTTAAATGAAAATAACACTCAGGACATACTCTGCTTAGTATTGATAGTCATTTAATATAGGGTTAATCTACCCACAAGACTACTAATTTAAACATATATAATAATATAATATTTCTATGAACATTACTATGCATGTTAATTGTATGAACCTGTCTTCTAGACTATGTTTCGTATAGTCTAATTGTTATATCATGTTTATTCCTCCAAATTAGATTTTAAACTCTATTTAACTATAATAGAGTTTACATATACTGTGAACTATTAACTATGATAGAGTTCAATAGTTATATTATATCATAACCCATAATATGGTACTCCCTCTGTACCTTAAACACTACAAATTATATATAAGATATTATAGGTTCTATGAACATGTCTTCTAGACTATGTTTAATTACGTCTCCCATAGTAAAACTAAATTTTATATTAGAAAAACCTGACTATTATATAATTCTATATAACTTATAGATGGACTAAGTTAACTATCACCCATCGTTGATATAGTTAACTAAGTTATATGTTCCTCTATCTAGATGGACTCCATCGTTATTGTAGTAACATGAACACCACTATGTTCATTGATTCTATATCCTGAGTTACTATATATTCTTCTAGAAGTTATCTCATATTTTTTTTGGTTACTATGGTATAGATCATGGACTATCTTCTTTTGGTTAGGAACATAACCTGATAATGTTCAGGTAGTTATGTAGATGAACCAGCATCATATCATCTATGATGCATTCAAGATGAATGCTATATCTAGATGAAATATATAGATGAACCAAGATCAAGGATGAATTAAATTGACGTATACTAGTTAGGAACATAGTTAACCTATACTAAGTTAGGAATATTAGTTTAACCCTAATGTGTGTATGTTCATATGAGGCATATCTAAGTTAGAGTTAAACTAACTATGTTCCTAACTAGTTGCCAAATTAATTAGTCCATCTAGCTAATTGGGGACTATCTCGATGAACATGATGGTAGTATCTATCATAGCGTAGACTATGTTCTATGGAAGGGCAAGATGTTCCATCTAGCTAATTGTTTTTATTAGCTAAATAGTTCATATGAGGCATAGTCCATAGAACAAGATTAGAGTTTATGTCATATCGGAATACTATGAACTTAGATAGATACATATAACTATTTCTTCTATCATAGTTCATAGTTAGGGAAACTATGAACTATGATATATTATATAATATGGTTTAGGAGATAGGACTATGAACTATGTACTAGAACTATTAACTAGTATAACCATTTTAGGTCGAAATAGATATGTATAATCAACTATTTTGTTGTCCTATATGTATAATACCCTAGTATATTGAATATTAACTGGTTTTGGGTTATACAGACTACATCCTAGATACGTATAATAGTTCTTCACGGATATAGATGGAGACATAATAAACAATGTATCTATCCATTTCTTGTCCTATATTAGTCCTAGGAATATAATGTTAGGCTTAATCCTAGATTGGCAAGTATAGGATTATCCTTATCTATAGTTAGGGTAACTACCTACGTGTGTGTATTATAACGCTATATTCGGCCTAATACAACTATTAAATGCCCTATAGGATGTAGTTGTATTTGTGAGGGATTAACCCCTAACATAGATACTTAGAAATGGGATACATAGTTATTCTATTATTATATGTCTCTATCTATATGTTAAGGATTAACCTTAACATTATATTCCGAGGGACTAATATAGGACAAAAAATGGATATGTATAATAGTTCTACATTATTAGTTTCGGTACAAGAAACTACTATAAACGGAATATAGGACTATGTAATGTGTGGTTTTGGGCTTAGAAATTGATAGATATTAACTATAGAACTAAGTATAGAACTATTAACTAGTATAACCAGTGGTTTCCATTTCTAAATATGACATATATGATCCTAGACATATAAGGTGTGGTTTTGAGTAGATAATGACATATATGATCTTAACATTATATTCTCGTTATCTTAGATATCCTAACTTAGATTATTAGAGGAAATATCTAAGTTCAAATTAATTTGGCAACTAGTTACATAGTGTACTATATGTAGACTATGTTCTATGGACTATGTAACTAGTTGTCTAGAAGTAGGGTATTATGTTCCAACTATTAGTCTATTTACTTTGTCTATTTTGTATTATTGGCCTTCGGCCTAGTTTAGGGGAGTAGCCCAGTCTTTCTGGCATCTGGCCTCTGGCCCAGTTATATCTGACGTCTTATGTAACAAGGCCTCTGGCCCAACTAGAGGGAATAGCCCAGGCCCACTGTGTGGGAAGTATATGTAAAGAGCTTAGGGCTCTCTTGTTTGGGGATTATGAAAGAACAGTTTACCCTAATCTCATCTTCTTCTTGTTTCACCCCCTTCGTCCTCCTCTGCTTGAGCCGCCATTAGGCCAGCAGAGGATTCCTACCCCTCACGTCTCTTTCTCCTTCCCCAGATCTCGATCTCCTCCCTCCCTTCATTCCTTTTCACGGCCCTCTCTTCTTACTGAAGTATTGGGTCATATCAATGGTATCAGAGCAACGATCCATAGAATCGCGAGAAGTTTTTGCAATGGCCAGAAGCAACCCACGCACAGATGCAGAGTTGCAGCCAACGACTGGGTCAAACGCACAGGGGAACTCTCACAATGAGGTGCCGCCAGCGTCTCCCATGGGGGATGAACTTCGCGATATGATGACAGCGTCCATGGCGCCAGTTCTTCAGGTTCTTCTGCAAGGACAGCAACAATTTCAAAAAGAGATGGCGATGTTTCGCGAGTCCTTTGATAGACTATCTATGTCCATGGCGACTGCCCCTCATTCAGGTCGACCTGACAAGGGGGTCCAGCCGCCCCCCTCGGACTGGTCCCTTTGCTCGTGGGCCTTCTCTGACGAACCGGTTCCAGGACCAGCATCCATCTTTCTTTGGATCTCAGCCGACGGCTACAGGACACCCCTCCATGGGCGACGACATATCAGGCCCCCAGGGTGTTCGACGGAATGTTTCTTCGGCTCCTTTTGTGCAACCACCGGCCAGCAGAGGTCTAGAAGAGGAGGATCGCAATCTCGATTGGGTCAATAACCAGGCTGAATCTAGTTGGACCAATCAGGGACATTCGCGAGACGAGCACCATGTGCCCAGGCCAGTGGCAGAGACACGGCTTGCCTGACTCCAGTTCCCAAAGTATTCAGGGGACAAGAATCCGGTGGATTGGTTGTATCAAGCTGAAGAAGTTCTTCCGTTACCAGGATACACGAGCCGATGGGGACAAATTAACGATAACTTCCTTCCATCTCACCGGTGATCATTTAATTTGGTATCAATATTTTGAGGCAGAACAACCAGGGCATTCATGGCAACAATTCAGTCGGGAGCTTTGTATTCAATTCGGACCTACGGAGTATGCCGACTTCAACGAACTCCTCAGCTCATTACAGCAGACATCCACGGTGCGTGCTTACCAGATGGAATTTATGCGCATAGCCAATCGTATTCCATAATGGACTCAGGAGGCCTTGGTGGGTAAGTTCATGCAAGGCTTGAAGTTAGAAATTTCTGATGCTATTCGCCATTACCCGCGCCCCTCCATGGCTGAAGTGATTAAATATGCGCGGATTGCGGAGGAACGCCTCAACCGTCAACGACAGGCTTGGCGGCCCCCTTCAAGGGCCCCTATGCCGGCAGCCACCCAAGTACTGCAGCCGGCCATCTACCAGCTGACACAAGCCCAACTGGAGGAATGCCATTCTAAGGGTCTCTGTTTTAATTGTGACGAACGTTTTGTTCCCGGTCATCGCTGCAAGACCAGCGCCCTCCTGGCCCTGGAGGGTCTATAGGACGAGGGCCCTGACGACGACGATGGGGCTAGATTTGCACCAGAACTGCCACCTGCTGATCACCCCAAGATCTCCTTCCATGCCTTCTCAGGCGCGCACATGCCTCAGACTATGCGTGTCCAAGGAGCTATCAAGAAGCAGAAGGTATCGGTCCTTATCGATTCCTGTAACATCCGAAAAATTAGTAAGTATCTTAAAACTGAAATTTGACCCTCTTAATGATTGATTTGACCATGTGGTGCTTTGTTTAAATTAAAGTTGGTGAGAAGAGCTTTCCAACGACACCAATTTTGTGTGATTTGGAGTTCGGAGTAAAAAGATATGGGAAATTGAATAAAAACGATCGATCGCGCTAAAAACGATCGATCGGCTTATGGAACACGATCGATCGGCTACGATCGGCGCCATCGCGCAGTTTGTAAACAGTGCAGGACGATCGATCGCCGTATTGCACGATCGATCGCCAGTTGCGGTTTGGCGAATTCTAACTTATTTTGAGACGGATTTATTTGGGAAAGATGCCATATCCTAACTAGACTTGTATTGCACGTTCCTAGGGTGATTTGGGGACTCTCCCATTGGTGGAAAGTGCCCAAGATATGGTAGAATTGATTGGGCAAAGATCTTCTAAAAACTCTATATAAACCCATAGAGTCTAGGCTTGTGCTTTTGAAAAGTAAACCCTAGAACGTCCAGAGGCTTTCCCCTCTCCTTCCCACGTTCATCCCTCTCTTAGAAGACCTCTTCTAGTGGGAATTGCTCAAGAGCTTGGATCGGGAGCTTTGAAGGAAGCGGAGGAGACGAACATCGCGTAGAAAGGCGACGTGTTTTGGTGATAAAGTGTAGGATGGTTTTTCCCTCTTGTCTTCTTCTTTTCTCACATTATATGATGAGTGTTTTTACTGATTACCTTGGAGTATTGCTTTGAATCTTGCGAGATTAATGATTTATGTCTTGTTTTCTATGTGTATCGCGATACATGCATATATGCCTTCATGCTTCATGTCTAGATGGTAAATCAGATCAAAGTTGGATGCTTTATTAATTTTACAGAAGATAAAAGTTCTGATATTGCTTTGATTATGATGTCTAATGATTGAGTCTTATGCCTTAATGATCGTTTTGCTTAAATTGACTTAATTGAAAGATATTATGGTCTAAGATTGTGTTATATGGGGAGAAACATGATAAAAAGAGAATCTTTTGGTAATTCTAGTTAATTCCAGGATCTGTAATTGATCTAGGAGGGGAGTACTATCATCTATCATGAGTATATTATCATCTATAAGTGGTTCGGAATAAGAATATTAAAGTTTAATCATGTGTTTCACTTTCGGCCAGAACTGTTTCTGCACGGACAGTCGACAGTAAATAATTCATAACTAATTCATATGATATCAGAAAAATATAAAACGGGTGGGGTTAGAAACTAGACTCACAAGGGTATTCTCAGTAAAAATTTCAGAAGACAAACTTAACTGTACAGTGTCTGGGAGCCGCCGGAAGGGGACTGTTGTGCATAAGACAGTGAGCAGAATCTAAGTGAAAATACTAAGTACTTAAGTAAAACCACTTAATAAGATGTGAAGATGGTATGACGTGCTAGTAACTAATACTAGACTATATCCTTATGATTATCACAGTAAGGTTGGGTTATGGTTAATATGATAAATGGGGTAATACCTATGTTAAGAAAACCGTAATCGTGTATTTGAAGATAAAGCGTTTGTGTCGGTTTGAGGTTCCATTTGGAATCCAAATCATCTAGGACTCATTAACACCTTGTCTCTGATTTATATATATTTCAATAAGACCTATATGAATTTCCATCTAGGGCTGAGCATGAACGTATGTATGGATTGTGTTATTCTCTTTGTGTGACGTTTCTACTTATACTCCGTATGAGAGTCTATTCCGGTGATTGATACCTTATGTGGTTAGAGTGTTGCGGCCTCTATACCTTTGAATTATTATTCATCATGATTATTTGATTGATTCCTCCACTAGAGGTCTTGCGGGACTCTCTCCGGAAGTGGATTCATAGTATGCTCAAATTATGCCATTGCTTGATCTTGCGGGGTCACTAATATTTGTGGTACTGCGGTTCCACACTGCCCAAAAAGAGGCAACATACGTACGTTAGATTGTTGACATTACGGAAGGTCTTCAGTCTCCGCCCATCGTGTCCGTAAGCACTGGTGGGGCCAGCATCCTAGACGCATGGCAGGGTTCCAAAAAGAGGACCCCTAGGGTGGTTCTGGTATAGTCACTTGCGGGTGATCGGTTTAGCGAGCAGAAATTGTACTCCTTTCACTTTTAATGTCTGGAGCTTTTTAATATGATTATCATTCCCTCCTTACTCATATGTGTAGTAGGAGCCTTATTGTTGTTTTCCCTACTTGCGGGTTGGAATTATTATTGACTAACCTTTCAGGTATATAAATCCTTGGTTTAGTCCAGATGTTGCGGCATCTTCATAAACCTTTGTTATTCTTATCCTATTCATACTTTTGTCCTAATTCAGTGGGTTTTTACATCCTACTGAGTGTTTCTATGAAATACTCATGCATCCTCTGATGCAGGCGCAAATGGAATTTGAGATCAGGAAGTTGCAGTAGTGAAGCGGTCGCAGGAGCCGTGAAGACTTAGAGTTTATATTATTTGCTTTGCTTATTTGATGCTTATGACATTTAATGGCAATTGTGTGCCATAGATTTATAGGTTTATTTGATTTGACTTTCTTAAATGGATTATTATGAGTATTATTAAGTAAATTTCCATTCCATAGTATTCATTAATGTTTGTATTTGTATTGCACTGATTATGGGCATGACCGATTACACATCCTTTTGAGATGATCGTAATTGGTGGTGAAATCGACTGTTCGGTCTCGCGCCCGAGATTCTCTACCTCCAAATGTATATCATTGATTGGCTTCCGCACTCCGATCGAGGTATGGGATTTCGGGGCGTGACAGCGTGGTATCGGAGCCCTCAAACTCAGTCTAATACAGTACGGACATTGCTGAATTATGAAATGGAATAGTCGAACTTGATAGAAAGAATATGGGTATCTAGAAGAACTTACTATGTGAGAGTAGATTCATAGATAGAACCTGAAACCTTATTATTAGAAGACTAATGATGACGTTTCTTGTGTAGGTTTAAATGGCTAGAACAAGAAGTGGTCGGATCTATGAGAAAGACAAGCAGGAAGCCGTTAGGCAGTGGCTTGAGGACTGGAAAAAGAAAGACATAGGGAGTGGAACCGAAGATGACCCATTACAGATTGACATAGAGGAAGTCCAGAACCCAGTGGCTGATGTAGAACCCTTGCCTATAGACGACCCAGAGTGGGATCCTTACTTAGACTACATGCCAGGAATGGAGATCGAAGGATATGAGCAAGAAGAGATTGAAATAGCATTTTACGATGGATCTCCTTCTATATTTGTGATGGTAGAGGCCAAGATTGTGAGAAGGCACCCTGTCTATGTTCGGGCCAAGAATGATACTGCATTGTCTGACGCTCTGTACCATATGTTTAAATCTTTGGGTTACAGATGGCCATACATGACGATGTGGGAAATTCTGTGGCATACGCACTTGAGGCTTGCACCAACCTGGGTAGCTTTAGACATACTGGATGATTACCTCTGAAGGCAAGAGAGTAGGAAGGATGGCTAGGAGAAAGAGTTAGGATAGTTTTTAGTTTAAAAAATCTTTTGTAATAAAGACCCTGATTTATAAGGGATCCCAGTGTAGGAATCTTCTTATTAATGAATAAAAGAATTATTTGCTTTAATGCTTGCGTTGTGATTGTTTAATTTATGCATGTTTTGTGTCTTGCGTGAGCGGTGCTAGGAGTCAAAGGAATGAGAGGTGAATTACAAATTGAGCTATATGTAAGATTTCTAATTCATCTCCTTTCTTTGACTGTAGATACGCGAGAATGGTGAACTCTGGAAATCGTGGACGTCGAACCAATGCGAATCCTAATCCTTCACAGGATGAGGGAGCCAGTCAGAATATGTCTGATATGGTTAGGCAATTGGCGGCTGAATTACGAAACGGTGGGGGTAGTAATAATAATGCTAAGGCGCCAACACTCGAACGATTTAAGAGGGCTGAACCTCAGTTTTCTGGTGAGGATGACCCAGAAAAGGCTGAGCGTTGGTTAGTCGAAGTGGAGCGGCTGTTCAAGGGTATGAAGGTACCTGAGGCTGATCGGGTGATTTATGCTACCTTCCTGTTTGTTGGTGAGGCGGTATTTTGGTGGGAATCCGCTGAGCCAAATAATTTTACTGCGAATCAGGAGATTTCTTGGGAAGAATTTAAGGAGGTGTTCAACATCAAGTACTTTCCTTCCCATATTCAGCGGCGCAAGGAGAAAGAATTCTTGGATCTAGTGCAAGGATCGATGACTGTGCTTCAGTATGAGACGAAGTTTGAACAACTTCAACGATTTGCTACTAATGCTTGCCCTAATGAATTGATTAAAGCGCAACGTTTTGTGGATGGGCTGAAGGACGGCATAAGGTCGAGGGTGTTAGTTTCTCAACCAACGACTGTAGCAAAGGCGGTCGAGCTAGCTTCTATTTTGGAGGATGATTTTAAAAGAACCTTGGAGAGGAGAACCAATCAGGTCAAAGCTCAAGAGAGTAAGCTGAAACGTTCTGGGGAGAAGCGTTTTAACAATAATGTTAATCGTGGGAATCAGCGACCATTTAAGCAGCAAAGGCAGCAGCAACAGAACCGGATGAACGGTGCACCACGTCAACAATTTCGAGGCAATAACAATGGTAACATGAATGGAGGTCGTTGCAGGATTTGTGGACAGGATTCGCATAGAGGGAAGCCATGCCCTACGGATCCTCGAAGATGCTATGTGTGCAATGAGGTTGGGCATATCTCTCCTAATTGCCCTAATCGTGAAAAGAAGACCGGGGCTGATATGAATAAGAAGACTCAGGCGGGGATTTTTGCTCTGTCATCAGAAGATGCGCGTGGGTCGGATGAGGTTATTGAAGGTACTCTTCTTATCCTCAATCGTTTTGCTAGAGTGTTAATAGACCCGGGAGCTTCGCGATCTTTTATTTCTTCGGTGTTCGCTTTAAGTCTAGATAAGTCATTATCTAGACTGAGTGATGATTTGATGATTTCTACTCCTATGGGAGATTCGGTTATAGCAACCGAATATATTGAAAACTCTCCTGTGCTGATAGAAGATAGAATTTTGCTTGCTAATCTTGTACTGATTGATATGTGTGATTTTGATGTAATCTTGGGAATGGATTGGTTATCAAAATATAATGCACTAGTGGATTGTACTAAAAAGAGAGTTTATTTTAAAATTCCTGGAGAGAAAGAACTATTGTTTCAGGGAATCCGGGATAGAAAAGGAGATTGTTTGATATCAGCTGTTAAAGCTCAAAAATTGTTGGCTAAAGGTTGTAGAGCCTATTTAGCTAATGTGACACCTGTTGAGATGCCTACCCCGAGAGTAGAGGACATTGAGGTAGTGAGGGATTTTTCCGAAGTCTTTCCTGATGAGTTACCTGGTTTGCCACCAAAGAGAGAAATTGATTTTACGATTGAATTGGTACCGGGAACAGCACCTATTTCCAAAGCACCATATAGAATGGCGCCGGCTGAATTGAAAGAATTGAAGGTGCAGTTGCAAGAGTTGTTGGATAAGAGGTTCATTCGGCCTAGTGTTTCCCCTTGGGGCGCACCAGTATTATTTGTAAAGAAGAAAGATGGGTCGATGAGATTGTGTATCGATTATCGTATGCTGAACCAAGTCACGGTGAAGAATAAATATCCTTTGCCTAGAATAGATGATTTGTTTGATCAGTTACAATCAGCAAAAGTATTTTCGAGAATTGATTTGAGATCGGGATACCATCAGTTAAGAATCAAGGAGGAGGATATATCCAAGACAGCATTCAGGACTAGGTATGGACACTACGAATTCCTGGTAATGCCTTTTGGTTTGACTAATGCGCCAGCAGCTTTTATGGACATGATGAACAGAATTTTTGTGGACTTATTAGACCGGATTGTGATAGTCTTCGTGGACGATATTTTGGTATATTCAACAAGTTGGGAAGAACACAGAACTCACTTGACTCTTGTGTTACAGATATTGAAGGATAATCAATTATATGCTAAGCTGAATAAGTGTGAATTTTGGTTGAACGAGGTGAATTTTCTTGGACATGTCATATCAGAAGATGGAGTATCAGTTGATCCAATGAAGGTAGAGGCAGTGTTAAAATGGGAACAACCAAAGAATGTGACGGAGATTCGAAGTTTCTTGGGATTGGCAGGTTACTATAGAAGATTCATTGAAGGATTTTCAAGTCTAGCTTTGCCAATGACGAAGTTGACCAGAAAGGGAGTGAAGTTTATATGGAACGATGAATGTGATAAAAGTTTCAAGGAATTGAAGAAGAGATTAACTTCAGCACCGATCTTGACTTTACCGTCGGGAACTGGAGGATTCGTTATATACAGTGATGCTTCGAAGAGTGGACTCGGGTGTGTACTAATGCAGCACGGACATGTTGTGGCATATGCATCGAGACAACTAAAAATTCATGAACAGAATTATCCAACACACGACTTGGAATTAGCAGCAGTGGTTTTTGCTTTAAAAATTTGGAGACATTACTTGTATGGAGAAACTTTTGAAGTATATACAGATCATAAAAGTTTGAAGTATATCTTTTCCCAGAAGGACCTGAATATGAGACAGAGAAGGTGGTTAGAGTACTTGAAGGATTATGATTTTTCCATTCATTACCATCCAGGCAAGGCGAATGTGGTAGCAGATGCATTAAGCAGAAAGACTGGGATAATTGCTCACTTGTTAGTACAAGAGTGGAAACTGATGCAGGAAGTGGGAGAATGTCATTTGGAATGGCCGACTTCAAGGAGGATATCATTCATTGGGAACCTTTCTATAAGATCAGTGGTGGTTGATAAAATCCTCGAAGCGCAAAAGGAGAACCCGCAGATACAGAAATTATTGGACAGGACGGATTTTGAAAAAGGAGCAGACGGAAGTATTCGATTCCGAGGAAGATTGGTAGTACCTAAAGACATGGAATTAAGACAGGAAATTCTGCGTGAAGCACATCACTCTCAGTTTAACATTCACCCTGGAGGGACGAAGATGTATCAAGATTTAAAGAGGACAGTTTGGTGGAATGGGATGAAAAGAGATATTGGCAAGTTTGTATCTAGATGCTTGACTTGTCAACAAGTAAAAGCTGAACATCAAAGACCAGCGAGAATGTTGCAACCATTGGAGATTCCACGGTGGAAATGGGAGCTTGTGACGATGGATTTTGTTGTGGCATTGCCAAAGACTCAGAGACAACGAGATGCGATTTGGGTTATAGTAGATCGACTCACAAAGTCAGCACACTTTCTTCCGATTAGATGGAAATAAAACCCGGAAAGCTTGGCAGAATTATACATAAGAGAAATCGTTAGACTACACGGTACGCCGTTATCTATTGTGTCTGACCGAGACCCTCGTTTTACATCGAGAACATGGAAGAGTATACAAGAGGCGTTGGGAACCAAGTTAAATTTTAGTACAGCATTTCATCCACAGAGTGATGGATAATCAGAACGTACGATTCAAACCTTGGAGGACATGCTAAGAGCCTGTGCGATTGACTGGAAAGGTAATTGGGATGATCATTTACCATTGATAGAGTTTGCTTATAATAACAGTTATCATTCAAGTATCGGAATGGCACCATTTGAAGCACTATATGGAAGACCATGTAGATCCCCTACACGTTGGGCAGACGTTGGAGAGAATCAAGTGCTGAGATCAGAATTAGTGCAATACTGCGCAGAAAAGGTAAGGCAGATCAGACAGAGATTACAAACGGCTCAGAGTCGCCAAAAGAATTACGCTGACAACAGGCGAAGAGAGTTAGAATTTCAAGTAGGAGACCATGTATTTCTGAAAGTATCACCTTCAAAGGGAATTATGAGATTTGGTAAGAAAGGAAAGTTGAGTCTGAGGTTTGTTGGACCATTTGAAATTTTGGAACGAGTTGGGCCAGTTGTATATCGGTTGGCGTTACCGCCGCAGTTGGATGAAGTACATAATACTTTCCATATTTCTATGCTGAGGAAATATGTGCCAGACCCATCACATATTTTGGATTTCACAACGATGGAGTTAGAAGCAGATTTGACATTTCCAGTAAAACCTGTGAAGATATTGGACCGAAAGGATCAAGTACTTAGAAGAAAGACCATTCCTTTGGTGAAAGTTTTGTGGCAAAACCAGTTGGCTGAGGAAATGACTTGGGAAACGGAACGAGAAATGAGGAAATCCTACCCATACCTTTTTGAAGATTGAGAGTCAGCATTTCGAGGATGAAATGTTCTTTTTAGGAGGGGAGGATGTAACATCCGAAAAATTAGTAAGTATCTTAAAACTGAAATTTGACCCTCTTAATGATTGATTTGATCGTGTGGTGCTTTGTTTAAATTAAAGTTGGTGAGAAGAGCTTTCCAACGACACCAATTTTGTGTGATTTGGAGTTCGGAGTAAAAAGATATGGGAAATTGAATAAAAACGATCGATCACGCTAAAAACGATCGATCGGCTTATGGAACACGATCGATCGGCTTCGATCGGCGCATCGCGCAGTTTGTAAACAGCGCAGAACGATCGATCGCCGTATTGCACGATCGATCGCCAGTTGCAGTTTGGCGAATTCTAACTTATTTTGAGACGGATTTATTTGGGAAAGATGCCATATCCTAACTAGACTTGTATTGCACGTTCCTAGGGTGATTTAGGGACTCTCCCATTGGTGGAAAGTGCCCAAGATATGGTAGAATTGATTGGGCAAAGATCTTCTAAAAACTCTATATAAACCCATAGAGTCTAGGCTTGTGCTTTTGAAAACTAAACCCTAGAACGTCCAGAGGCTTTCCCCTCTCCTTCCCACGTTCATCCCTCTCTTAGAAGACCTCTTCTAGTGGGAATTGTTCAGGAGCTTAGATCGGGAGCTTTGAAGGAAGCGGAGGAGACGAACATCGCGTAGAAAGGCGACGTGTTTTGGTGATAAAGTGTAGGATGGTTTTTCCCTCTTGTCTTCTTCTTTTCTCACATTATATGATGAGTGTTCTTACTGATTACCTTGGAGTATTGCTTTGAATCTTGCGAGATTAATGATTTATGTCTTGTTTTCTATGTGTATCGCGATACATGCATATATGCCTTCATGCTTCATGTCTAGATGGTAAATCAGATCAAAGTTGGATGCTTTATTAATTTTACAGAAGATAAAAGTTCTGATATTGCTTTGATTATGATGTCTAATGATTGAGTCTTATGCCTTAATGATCGTTTTGCTTAAATTGACTTAATTGAAAGATATTATGGTCTAAGATTGTGTTATATGGGGAGAAACATGATAAAAAGGGAATCTTTTGGTAATTCTAATTAATTCCAGGATCTGTAATTGATCCTGGAATCTAAGTGAAAATACTAAGTACTTAAGTAAAACCACTTAATAAGATGTGAAGATGGTATGACGTGCTAGTAACTAATACTAGACTATATCCTTATGATTATCACAGTAAGGTTGGGTTATGGTTAATATGATAAATGGGGTAATACCTATGTTAAGAAAACCGTAATCGTGTATTTGAAGATAAAGCGTTTGTGTCGGTTTGAGGTTCCATTTGGAATCCAAATCATCTAGGACTCATTAACACCTTGTCTCTGATTTATATATATTTCAATAAGACCTATATGAATTTCCATCTAGGGCTGAGCATGAACGTATGTATGGATTGTGTTATTCTCTTTGTGTGACGTTTCTACTTATACTCCGTATGAGAGTCTATTCCGGTGATTGATACCTTATGTGGTTAGAGTGTTGCGGCCTCTATACCTTTGAATTATTATTCATCATGATTTTTTGATTGATTCCTCCACTAGAGGTCTTGCGGGACTCTCTCCGGAAGTGGATTCATAGTATGCTCAAATTATGCCATTGCTTGATCTTGCGGGGTCACTAATATTTGTGGTACTGCGGTTCCACACTGCCCAAAAAGAGGCAACATACGTACGTTAGATTGTTGACATTACGGAAGGTCTTCAGTCTCCGCCCATCGTGTCCGTAAGCACTGGTGGGGCCAGCATCCTAGACGCATGGCAGGGTTCCAAAAAGAGGACCCCTAGGGTGGTTCTGGTATAGTCACTTGCGGGTGATCGGTTCAGCGAGCAGAAATTGTACTCCTTTCACTTTTAATGTCTGGAGCTTTTTAATATGATTATCATTCCCTCCTTACTCATATGTGTAGTAGGAGCCTTATTGTTGTTTTCCCTACTTGCGGGTTGGAATTATTATTGACTAACCTTTCAGGTATATAAATCCTTGGTTTAGTCCAGATGTTGCGGCATCTTCATAAACCTTTGTTATTCTTATCCTATTCATACTTTTGTCCTAATTCAGTGGGTTTTTACATCCTACTGAGTGTTTCTATGAAATACTCATGCATCCTCTGATGCAGGCGCAAATGGAATTTGAGATCAGGAAGTTGCAGTAGTGAAGCGGTCGCAGGAGCCGTGAAGACTTAGAGTTTATATTATTTGCTTTGCTTATTTGATGCTTATGACATTTAATGGCAATTGTGTGCCATAGATTTATAGGTTTATTTGATTTGACTTTCTTAAATGGATTATTATGAGTATTATTAAGTAAATTTCCATTCCATAGTATTCATTAATGTTTGTATTTGTATTGCACTGATTATGGGCATGACCGATTACACATCCTTTTGAGATGATCGTAATTGGTGGTGAAATCGACTGTTCGGTCTCGCACCCGAGATTCTCTACCTCCAAATGTATATCATTGATTGGCTTCCGCACTCCGATCGAGGTATGGGATTTCGGGGCGTGACAATTCCGATAGTACTCATAATTTTATAAATGATAAGATGGCTTTGCGGCTGGGATGTCAGTTGAAAGCCTTGTCTCCCTTTGACGTTCGGATTGGTGATGGCTCGAACCTTTGCAGTGCTGGCATGTGTCCTATGGTGGAGTAAACTATACAAGGTCATGCTTTCCTTTTGGACTTTTATTTATTGTCCGCACAGGGGGTTGATGTGGTCCTAGGCATGCAGTGGCTCCGTGATCTCCCCAAACCTATATTTTGATAGTCTTCGAGCAAAACAAACAAAACAAAATCACACAAAATAAACTAAAGTAAATTAAACTAGAAAAATAAACGCCACTTTTGTAGGGAACACGATTGCATTGAGCATATGCAACAAGCCGTTAAACCTCTAGGTGTCCCTAGTAGGACGAGTTTTGTCTCGTGAGGGTTTACAGCCATGTTACCCACAAACATGTACTTATGAAATTAACTTTATTAATCTAAGTGCAAAAAACAAAATAAACACTTCAAAACAATCAAACCTATTATCCCTTCAAATGCAAACCACAATGTCTAAGAAAATCAACCACATGTACTTGTATTTATAATCAACTGGAATATAGAAGCCCTCAAGTAAGTAGTTTTATTCTACACCTTCATCTTGGAAATTTCTGCTCAATATGATATGAAATGATAATATAATAGTAAAAGTGTAGAACATTATAGCAATACAATCTAAATTTCTGTTTTACATATATCCAGTGTTACCCATTAACCAAAGAACATCAAAATTTACAGCCATCGTAATCTTTAGGTTCATGATAGCACAAATCTGCGCACCTCCTTCGGGTCCAACATTCTAGATTTAAGAGGATAATACACCATAGACTTTTTTTTCTTTTTTTTTTTAAGCAGGACTATGTAAGGCCTGACTTCAAGATGCTTAGGTTTAGCAATGACCCAGGCCAATGACTCCCAGCACAGTTGGCTTAGGGCATTAGGTTTTAAGGGACCGCTTCGGGCCCGAGCATCAGCTTAAGTTAATCCTATAAAGTCAAGCAGCCCATTTCTTTCTTTTTGTTTTTCTTTTTTTATTTTTTTCATCATTTTTTTTCATCAGCATTCATATTTTCCAGCAATCTTATCATGTCCAGGTTGTATTATACTCTCAACCTATTTCCAGTTCTAAGCCCTTGCCATAGCCAAGTAAATGGTCTATCATGATCTTTTAAGCTCAACAAATAACTACATATCATCCAATGACTTCGACCAAAGACATCCCACTGAAGATTAGTATTTAACAAATCTCTAGAGGGTATTACTTTATGTACTAGTGTGTGTGAGTGAGTTTTATTAGCTCAAGCACATGATCCAAGAGGACTGTAACAGAAAGATATGCTCAGTTAAGTGTTTCTATCCTCCAGTATACTTACTCACACTTCCAATGTAAAGTAATTTCTTAAAAATTGGAGTATACATCAAGAAGGGATAAACTATCAAAACCTATAAAAAATACTAACAAACAACCTAAAAACTAATCAAATTTTTATTTGTTTTTTATTTTTTTTTCAATTTTTTAAACTTTTTTTTTTTAAAAACAAACAATGTTATTTCTATATACCCCCAAACCTAAACTAAACATTGTCCTCAATGTTAAGAATAAAATGAAGGATAAAATAAATAAATAAATAAAATAAAATCAAGGAAAGATGTTACCTGGAGAACTGCAAATTGCTAAAATCCTATGCGAGTGAAAACATCAACAAAGTAGAAGATGAGAGCAATCACAATATCCAACAAGAAATCATCATCTAAATAATAAGTAACCTAAAAATAAGTTTCTTGTCTTCAGCCAGACGTAATCCTACTTTTTTCAAATTATCCAGGATTTTTTAGCCCAACGTTCATTCCACCTGTGGTCCTACTCCGCACATCAGGATTAATTAAAGCAACCGCAAGTGGATCATCATGACAAATAAATGGGAATGCATCCTCCACTAAGGTTTCAATCATATCAACTGCAAAAAAATCATCTGACTCTGGGGGTTGTTTGCAAACATTAAATATATTCGATTCCAAAGTCATATTGCCAAATGAAAGTTTCATCACACCATTCCTATAATTAATCAAAGCATTTGAAGTAGCAAGAAATAGACGACCTAATATAATAGGAATATTTGCACTTGCATTTATAACAGGATGTGTGTCCAAAATAATAAAATCAACAGGAAAGTAAAATTTGTCTACTTGAACAAGCACATCTTCCACCACTCCCCTTGGGATTTTAACAGAACGATCAGCAAGTTGAAGAGTAATGGTGGTGGGTTTAAGTTCCCCAAGACCTAACTGAGTGTACACTGAATAAGGCAAAAGATTAACACTAGCCCCAAGATCAAGCGAGGCTTGGTCTACCCTAAAGTTCCCGATCACACATGAAATAGTTGGACATCCGGGATCCTTATATTTGGGTGGGCTTTTGTGTTGAATTATAGAACTTACCTGCTCAGTCAAAAAAGGCTTTTTTCTGCACATTCAACTTATGCTTAATAGTACACAAATCTTTCAAGAACTTAGCATAAGAAGGTACCTGTTTGATTGCATATAACAAGGGAATGTTAATTTTCACCTGCTTAAAAAGTTCAAAAATTTCAGCATTTTGGTTTAGCTTTTGAGGTGGTTTCAACCTCTGTGGAAAAGGAGCTGGAATAGGACATCTTACATCTTCACTTGACCCAGACTTATCAATTTCCTCATTATCATGTTTTGATTCATCATTCTCAGAAGATTTTTGGGCCTTAAGTGGAATTGTTTTATCAATTTCTTTTCCACTACGAAGAGAGGTAATTGACTTAGCATGTTCCAATTGTAAATCAGAAGATTGTGTGTCCATTATGTGAACTTGCCCCTGCGGGTTGGGTTGGGGTGGAGCAGGAAACCTACCTTTCTCTTGAACAGCTAGAGAAGATGTCAATTTAGTGAGAGAGAGCTCTTTATATCATTAATGGCTTGTGAGGTTTGTTGATTAATAGTAGCTTGCCATTGCATGAAAGTTTGTAGTGTCTCTGATGTAAATTTTAATATAATACTCGCAAGCGCACGAATCTATAGCAGAATAGTGGCTACGAGGTCGATCCCTCAGAGACTTGGTAGAATATTCAACCTAATTCTAGAGTATGTAGCAAGTAGTAATGAAATGTAAAGTTCTAATTTTTATTTTCTTTTTAAGTAATCAATTGTTCAACTAAACTAAAAACACAGAAATTAATCCAAACAAAAGATAAAATAATAAAGAAAAATCCTGTTTTGCTACTTTCAGTCTGTCTTGCTTCTCCGTCCTGCTTTGCTCTTTCCTCCACCTTCAGCAACAGTCTCTCAACTGCACGCCTCAACCGTTCTGATCTTTCTCTCGAATAGAACAGAATAGTCCCCAATTCCAGCCAAAGCAAAGCTTCTTTCCCAAAACCTCCGTTATGCTACCCCTCTCTCGAGCAAGTAACTCTGTTCCTCCTCTTCGTTGACAATTCCCTTCTCAACAGACAGAACACCTCCAGCAATCCTCGTTCTCCTTCTTTCTGCCGTTACGAACTGCACCGTCAACCACCCAGCCAGAACAGAACAAAAATACAGACTCTTCTTCCTTTCTGCACAGCACGGTCGCCTCAAGCCAGTCGGCCAGAACAGAGCCGAGAAACAGCAGAGTCACTCCTTTCTCTGCTCTGCCCAGCCGGAATAGTACCCAGCCGGCCTCTCTTCGCTCAACTACCACCAACAGCACGGTCCCCTCTTTCTTCCAAAAGTCAGAGCCAGAACCTTCCCCTCAGCACGAACAACTCTCCTTCTCGAGCAGACAGCACCTCCCTTCTTCCACAGGCAAACCGCTCCTTCGAGAACTCCTCTCGACAGCACAGCCCAACCGGCTTCCCGCCGCAGGCCACGACAAAATCCAGCAAAACAGAGCAAAACAGAGCAGCCTTTTCCTCCGGCAGAGCCCAGAAAAGCAAGCCGCCTCTCTTCCTCTGCTACTCGACAGAGAAGCCGCCACCAAAGCCGTCCCCCGTCTGCACAGCACAGCCGACAGCACTTTCGAACCGCCCTTCTCGACAGAGCCGAACACCCCCTTCTTCGATCCACCACTAGCGGCACCCAGCCGGCCCTCCTTTACAGAGCAGCCGGCCCTCTTCTCCTTCTCTCCTCTCGCCCAACCGCCAGCCACCCTCCTTTCCGTTCACCACGGCCGCCCACCCAAAACAGACAGAGCAGCCTTTATATATCGACCGAACAGCCCCTCCTCTGACCAAAAAAAACTCTTTGAAATCTCCCAAAAAATGGAATTGAAAATCAGCATCTTACCATTCCAAGACAGAGCCCAATTTGAAGCTTCCTTTTTTTATGCTTTTCATCTTCCCGATTTGGAACCTTTTCGAATCGGGAAGAACCCAGCTTTCCCTACCGACGTACCGACGTACCGACGTCTGATTTCTTCGCCGGAACTGTAGCCTCGCCACCACAAACAGACCGCCATCGTCGCCGGAGCAAGACCCACCGCCGGTGCTCCGGATTTCACCTCCTATACTGATTGAGCAGAGCCTCCAGACGAGGCTCTGTTTTCTCTGTCGATCACCGCTCGAGCACAGCCTCTTCGTTTTTGTCGCCTGACTGCAGCCTCATCGCTGGCATCGCCCATCGAGCACCAATCACAGTGACCCACCGCCTTGGCCGCCGGAATTTCCTCTCGCCGACGTCTCCCTCCGCTCGAACAGAGCATACTCTGTTCTGTTCCAGGCGCCCAGCGCCCGAGCCATCGGGCTCGGGTCGCTTTCTTTTTTTTTTTATTTATTTTTCCGGACCAGACCAGAACCGGTCGGTTCAATTCTCTTTTTCTTTTTTTTTCTTTTTCTTCCTTAAAACCCGTCGTATCGATCTCGTGCGTCCAATCTCCGATCTCGGCACAGAACCCATTTGACGTGCATTCTCTTTGGCGATTTAGGACTTTTACAACCTGCATAAATATAGTTAAATATAATTTAGACGCATCATAAATTATAAATCCATTAAACTCAATTAACACATCTAAATTAATCAATTAAGCACATTTGTTTATTAATCTCCTAATTAATCACCTAACACAGATAAACATTAATTATCATTATTTTAACTAAAAATACGACTAACAAATAGGTAGAAAGGCATATAAAAATGTGTATATTTTGCATATATCAAATACCCCCAAACCTACATTTTGCTAGTCCTCGAGCAAAACAAAACAAAACAAAACAAAGAAACCTAACTAATCCACTTTCGCAGGAAATCGCGATTGCATTTAGCGCATGCAACAAGCCTTTTAAACCCCCAGGTGTCCCTGGCTGGACGAGTGAAGTCTCGTGAGGGTTTGCAGCCACGCTACCCACAAACATGTATTTATGAAATAAACCTATTTAATCTAAGTGTAAAAAGAAATAGAAAATCACTACAAAACAAACAATCTTAATATCCCTTCAAATGCAAACTGCAATGTTTAAGAAAATCAACCACATGTACTTGAATTTATAATCAACTGGAATATAGAAGCCCTCAAGTAAGTGGTTTTATTCTACACCTTCATCTTGGAAATTTCTGCTCAATAGGATATAGCATGATACTTTATATAGTAAAAGTGTAGAATATTGTAGCAATACATTCTAAATCTCTGTTTATACAGATCCAGTGTGACCCATTAACCAAAGAACATCAGAATTAACACAGTCGTCGTAATCTTTAGGTTCATGATAGCACAAATCTGCGCGCCTCCTTCGGGTCCAACATTCTAGATTTGAGAGGATAATACACCATAGACTTTTTTTTTCTTTCTCCTTTTTTCGCTAGGACTGTGTAAGGCCTGACTTCAAGATGCTTAGGTTTAGCAATGACTCAGGCCAATGACTCCCAGCCAGTTTGGCTTAGGGCATTAGGTTTTAAGAGACCGCTTCGGGCCCGAGCATCAGCCTAAGTTAATCCTATAAAGTCAAGCAGCCCCTTTTCTTTTTTTCATTTTGTTTTCATTTTTTGCATTTTTTTTTTCCTTTTCAGCATTGATATTTTCAAGCACATCTTTATTCTGTCCAGGCTGTATTATACTCTCAACCTATTTCCGGTTCCAATCCCTTGCCATAGCCAAGTAAATGGTCTATCATGATCTTTTAAGCTCAACAGACAACCGCATATCATCCAATGACTCTGACAAAAGATATCCCACTGTAAATTAGCATTCAACAAATCGCGAGACTGTATTACTTTATGTAACTAGTGTGTGTGAGTGAGTTTTATTAGCTCAAGCACTTATTCCAAGAGGACTGTAACAGAAAGATATGCTCAGTTAAGTTCTCTATCCTCCAGTATACTTACTCACACTTCCAATGCAAATTAATCTCTTAAAAATTGAAGTATGCATAATAAAGGGATAAACTATCAAAACCTAAGAAAAATGCTAACAAACAACCTAAAACTAAGTAAATTTTTATGTGTTTTTTTTTTAATAAAAACCAAAGGAATACTACTTTTCTTTTCTACACCCCCAAACCTAAACGAAACATTGCCCTCAATGTTTACCAAAATAAATATCACAATAACGAGTAAAAAGAAAAGGAGTGTAAGGAAAGAAGTCACCTGAATGGAGATGCCTCAGGGTAGATGTAGAGCATTGAAACACACAAACTAAGAATGAGGAGTAAGTAAAAATATAGAAAAAGAAAATACACCCCCAAACCTAGATTGTAGCATCCCCACACATGAATCAACAACCTAAATATTAAACAAATAAAAAGCTATCAAAAATCAAAAATTTTGGGTTGCCTCCCAAGAGCGCTAAGTTTTACGTCTTCAGCCAGACATAACCAAAGATCATGTAGGAGCATTAGGTTCATCCAAATCTAGAACAGTCTCCTCGTTCTCAGTAAAACCCTCTAAATATGGTTTCAATCTTTGCCCATTAACTTTGAAAATAGTTCCATCTTTCGGGTTTTGAATGTCAACCGCTCCATGGGAAAATACTTTGTGCACAATGAAAGGTCCAGACCATCGGGAATGGAGCTTCCCTGGGAAGAGATGTAACCTGGAGTTATAGAGCAAAACTTTTTGACCGGGCTCAAATGACTTCCTCATGATTGACTGATCATGAAAAACTTTGGTCCTCGCTTTGTAAATCTTCGCATTCTCATAAGCCTCATTACGAATTTCGTCTAATTCATTGAGTTGCAATTTTCGAAGTGTTCCAGCCTTGTCCATATCAAAATTAAAAGTTTTGATGGCCCAATAAGCACGATGCTCTAATTCCACAGGCAAATGACAAGGTTTTCCAAATACAAGTCTATAGGGAGACATTCCAATTGGTGTCTTAAATGCAGTACGGTAAGCCCACAATGCATCATTTAATCTGTCAGACCAATCCTTTCGGTCGGGACGAACCGTTTTCTCAAGAATGCGTTTAATTTCCCTATTTGAAACTTCTACTTGTCCACAAGTCTGCGGATGATATGGAGTTGCAATTTTATGAGTAATGGAGTACTTTTTCAGAAGGGATTCAAAAGCTCTATTGCAAAAATGTGTACCACCATCACTTATAATTGCTCGAGGGGTTCCAAAACGAGAAAATATGTTTTCTTTCAAGAACTGAACCACCACTTTGTGATCATTTGTTTTGCAGGGAATGGCCTCTACCCATTTGGAGACATAATCTACAGCAACAAGGATATAGAGATAACCAAACGATGGAGGAAATGGGCCCATGAAGTCAATACCCCAAACATCAAAAAGTTCAACAATCAGAATGTTAGTAAGGGGCATCATGGACCTACGTGATAGTGTACCCATACGTTGGCATCTGTCACATTTTGTGCAAAATTCATGAGTATCTTTGAATAAAGTAGGCCAATAGAAACCACTCTGCAAAATTTTTGCAGCAGTCTTTTTCGCACCGAAATGGCCACCACATGCATGAGCATGGCAAAAAGAAAGGATACTATCAACTTCATGCTCCGGCACACATCTCCTAATGATTTGATCTGGGCAATACTTGAACAGGTATGGATCATCCCAGAAAAAATGCTTAACCTCGGCGAAGAATTTGGATTTATCTTGTTTTGTCCAATGTTCAGGAAGTTGAGTTGTGACAAGATAATTAACAATATCAGCATACCAAGGCAATTGAGAGACAGCAAAAAGTTGTTCATCAGGGAATGACTCATTCAAAGGTAAGGGTTCCTCAGCAGACTCGTCAATAAGTCTAGACAAGTGATCAGCAACAACATTTTCAGAACCTTTCTTGTCTCTTATCTCAATATCAAATTCTTGAAGTAATAGGACCCAACGAATTAAACGAGGTTTAGTGTCTTTCTTTGAAAGAAGATATTTCAAAGCTGCATGATCTGAAAACACTATGACCTTGGATCCTAAGAGATATGATCGGAACTTGTCTAGAGCAAAAACTAGAGCCAACAACTCTTTTTCTGTATTAGAATAATTAAGCTGAGCATCATTGAGAGTTCTACTTGCATAATAGATGACATGGGGTATCTTATTCACCCGCTGCCCCAAGACAGCTCCAACCGCATAATCGGATGCATCACACATGAGCTCAAAAGGTAAATTCCAGTCCGGTGGTTGGATGATGGGTGCAGATGTGAGAAATTGCTTGAGTTGATCAAACGCTTTAGAACAATCATCATCGAAGACAAAAGGAGTTTCTTTAGCAAGCAAATTGCACGAAGGTCTTGAAATTTTGCTAAAGTCTTTGATGAATCTTCTGTAAAACCCAGCATGGCCAAGAAAAGATCGAACCTCCTTTACTGATTTTGGTGGAGGCAGACTTGAAATTAAGTCAACTTTGGCCTTATCAACTGCAATTCCTTTATTAGAAATAACATGCCCCAGAACTATCCCTTGACGAACCATAAAGTGACATTTCTCCCAATTTAGCACAAGATTTGTTTCTTTACACCTTGCCAAGACAAGAGACAAGTGGTGTAAACATTCATCGAAAGAGGATCCAAACACCGAGAAATCATCCATGAAAATTTCAAGAAATCGCTCAACCATATCTGAAAATATGCTCATCATGCACCGCTGGAATGTGGCGGGTGCATTACATAACCCAAATGGCATGCGGCGATATGCATATGTTCCAAAAGGACAAGTGAATGTGGTCTTTTCTTGATCCTCTGGAGCTATGGGAATTTGATTATAGCCTGAATAGCCATCTAAAAAGCAATAGTAGCTATGCCCAGCAAGTCTCTCAAGCATCTGATCAATGAATGGCAAAGGAAAGTGATCTTTCCTTGTGACTGAGTTCAATTTTCTGTAGTCAATACAAACCCGCCACCCAGTGGTCATTCGGGTGGGGACTAATTCATTATGATCATTTTTGACTACTGTGATCCCTGACTTCTTAGGAACAACCTGAACGGGGCTGACCCAAGTACTATCTGATATGGGGTAAATGATGCCAACATCTAACAATTTTAGCACCTCGGTTCTGACGACCTCCTTCATATTAGGGTTAAGTCTGCGTTGCATTTCACGGGAAGATTTTGCATGCTCCTCAAGGTAAATGTGGTGCATACACAGAGCAGGACTTATACCCTTAATGTCTGCTATTGTCCATCCCAAAGCTGTCTTATGTTCGCGAAGAACATCAAGTAACTTGCCTTCTTGTTCTGAATTAAGGTCTGAAGAGATGATAACAGGCAAGGTATCAGAAGAACCTAAAAACGCATATTTAAGTGTATCTGGTAATGTCTTTAGGTCAAGTTGGGGTGGTTTTTCAATAGATGGGACAAGTTTAGACTCGGGAACTGGAAGAGGTTCCACCCTGGCTGTCCATTTGGTCGGGTCCAAAATAGGGGTAGAGTCAAGCAATGCATTGACGTCTCTAACGGACCCTTCGATGTCAAAGTCTAAGCCAAAATGAGTTAAACATGTTTGGAGGGGATCATCATTTAAAACAGTTTGCAGAGATTCTTCCACTAAACTTTCAATCATATTCACTGCAAAAGAATCATCCGTCTCCGGGGGTTGTTGTCTAACATTAAAGACATTGAGTTTGACCTTTAAATTGCCAAAAGACAACTTCATAACCCCATTTCTACAATTTATTATGGCATTGGATGTGGCTAAAAATGGCCTTCCCAAAATCACAGGAATCTGACTACCAGGATTCTGCACAGGTTGGGTATCTAAGACAATAAAGTCTACTGGGAAGTAAAATTTATCCACCTGAACCAGAACATCCTCAATAACACCGCGTGGGACTTTAACTGATCTGTCTGCAAGTTGCAGTGTTATGGTAGTCGGTTTCAACTCTCCTAATCCAAGTTGCTCATAAACAGAGAATGGTAGCAAATTTACACTAGCTCCTAAGTCCAATAATGCCCTCTCCACCTTATGGTCTCCTATAACGCATGAAATTGTGGGACATCCTGGATCTCTAAACTTAGGAGGAGTGTTATGCTTAAGAATTGAGCTAACTTGTTCAGTGAGAAACACTTTCTTGTGTGCATTCAATTTTCTTTTCTGGGTGCACATGTCTTTTAAGAATCTTGCATAAGCGGGAACTTGCTTAATAGCATCGAGCAATGGAATATTGATTTGCACTTTCTTAAAAATTTCCATTGTCTCATCAAGTTTGTTCCCTTGAGATGTTTTTGCAAGTCTTTGGGGAAAAGGTGCCTTGGGTATATAGGGTGGTATATGGCTAGACTCAGGACACGAAGAAGCTTCTAGGCTCTTCTTCGATGTATTAGGACTCACGTCTGGTCTAGTGGTGCTCTCTTGGTCCTCACCCTTTCTAGCAGTTGTGTCTATGGCAGTCTTAGGTAGTTCAACATTATTGTCAATTTGTTTTCCACTCCTAAGTGTAGTTATTGCTTTAACTTGCGCTGGAGGGTGGTCTTGACAAGAATTAGATCCCACTTCAAATTGTCCTTTGGGATTAGCTACAGGTTGACTAGGAAACCTACCTTTTTCCCTCTCATTTAATGCAGAAGCCAATTGACCCATTTGAAGTTCCAGCTTCGCAATTGCTTGCGAGTTGGCATGTAAAGAATGTTGGGTATCTTTTTGAAATTGTAGAGAGCTTTGCATGAACAAATTCAAAGTATCCTCAAGAGATGGTTTCTTGGGTTGTGTAGGGAATGTTTGAACTTGTTGAGGGTAAGATTGATTGGGAGGGTACCCTGGTGGTCCTCCTTGATGTGGTCCTTTAGACCATGAAAAATTAGGATGCCTTGCCCAACCTGGGTTATAAGTTTCCGAATATGGGTTATTGCCAGGTCGAGGAAAGGCATTTATAGCATTAGCCTGATCACTATTGTATTCCACTCCAGAGGTGTTAGAAGGACAGTTTTGTGTGACATGGGAGGGGTTAGAGCAAATAGCACACACATTGACATGTGATGGCATTTGGGGCCCACCAGCAGACATCAACGCGTCAAAACGTTGTGTCAGGCTGTCGATCTTGGAGATCAAATGTGCATTATTGTCTACCTCATATACGCCTCCTTTCTTTTGAAAAGGAAACGTTCTGTCAACTCTACTTGAGCAATCCCATTGTTGAGAATTCTCGCATAGAGTCTCAATAAAGTCCCATGCTTCTTCTGCACTCTTCATCATCACTGACCCACCACTAGCGGCATCAACCATTTGACGGTTCTGAGGTGTTAAACCGTCATAGAAGAATTGAACTTGTTGCCACTTTAAAAATCCATGGTGTGGACACTTAAGGAGCAAATTCTTCCATCTTTCCCAACACTCATAAAAGTGTTCACCCTCCTTCTGCATGAAATTTGTAATTTCTCTACGAAGGGCATGAGTTTTATGAACAGGGAAGAATTTGTTCAAAAATTTTTCAGCTAATTGATCCCAACTCCTAATTGTTCCAACTTCTAAAGAGTTCAACCATGCTTTCGCTTTTTCTTTCAAAGAAAAGGGAAAGAGGCGCAACCTAACAGATTCATCAGAGAAATTTTGGAATTTAAATGTAGCACAAATGTCAAGGAACTCTTTAACATGATTATAGGGATCTTCTTTATTGGAACCATAGAATGTGGGCAAGAGTTACATCACCCCTGGTTTCAACTCAAAGTGGTGTGCCGTGGTGAGCGGCAACACTATGCAGGAAGGTGAGTTGAATTGAATGGGGGATGAATAATCTTTTAGTGTCTTCCTCACATTCTCATTTTCCATGTTACCTAATTGATGTGTAACATCCATTGTATGTTTGAGTCTTGCTTTAAAAGTTCTTTCAATTTCTAGGTCAAGAGGTGCAAGCTTTTCACCCAGTGACCGACGACCAAGCATACACTAATTAACGACACTAAAAATCAAATATCTAGAACAAACCTAAAAATTGCAACTAACACAAGCAAGCAATCACAGAAAGAAATATAAAAATACTAAGCACCTAGAAATATTAAAAGAGAAGGTAAAAGAATGCAAATGAGGGGAAGGGGTGGCCCTTCCAACGTTGGCGAGAATTCCGCGTTTCCTCTTACTCCTACAAAAAAAGACAAAACACTAATAAGCAACAAAAATTAAACTAAATTAAACTAAAACTAAACTACTCTAAGAATTTGGTAAATTATCCTACGTAGTCCCCGGCAACGGCGCCAAAAACTTGATGTAAATTTTAATATAATACTCGCAAGCGCACGAATCTATAGCAGAATAGTGGCTACGAGGTGACTTGGTAGAATATTCAACCTAATTCAAGAGTATGTAGCAAGTAGTAATGAAATGTAAAGTTCTAATTTTTATTTTCTTTTTAAGTAATCAATTGTTCAACTAAACTAAAAACACAGAAATGAATCCAAACAAAAGATAAAATAATAAAGAAAAATCCTGTTTTGCTGCTTTCAGTCTGTCTTGCTTCTCCGTCCTACTTTGCTCTTTCCTCCACCTTCAGCAACAGTCTCTCAACTGCACGCCTCAACCGTTCTGATCTTTCTCTCGAATAGAACAGAATAGTCCCCAATTCCAGCCAAAGCAAAGCTTCTTTCCCAAAACCTCCGTTATGCTACCCCTCTCTCGAGCAAGTAACTCTGTTCCTCCTCTTCGTTGACAATTCCCTTCTCAACAGACAGAACACCTCCAGCAATCCTCGTTCTCCTTCTTTCTGCCGTTACGAACTGCACCGTCAACCACCCAGCCAGAACAGAACAAAAATACAGACTCTTCTTCCTTTCTGCACAGCACGGTCGCCTCAAGCCAGTCGGCCAGAACAGAGCCGAGAAACAGCAGAGTCACTCCTTTCTCTGCTCTGCCCAGCCGGAATAGTACCCAGCCGGCCTCTCTTCGCTCAACTACCACCAACAGCACGGTCCCCTCTTTCTTCCAAAAGTCAGAGCCAGAACCTTCCCCTCAGCACGAACAACTCTCCTTCTCGAGCAGACAGCACCTCCCTTCTTCCACAGGCAAACCGCTCCTTCGAGAACTCCTCTCGACAGCACAGCCCAACCGGCTTCCCGCCGCAGGCCTCGACAAAATCCAGCAAAACAGAGCAAAACAGAGCAGCCTTTTCCTCCGGCAGAGCCCAGAAAAGCAAGCCGCCTCTCTTCCTCTGCTACTCGACAGAGAAGCCGCCACCAAAGCCGTCCCCCGTCTGCACAGCACAGCCGACAGCACTTTCGAACCGCCCTTCTCGACAGAGCCGAACACCCCCTTCTTCGATCCACCACTAGCGGCACCCAGCCGGCCCTCCTTTACAGAGCAGCCGGCCCTCTTCTCCTTCTCTCCTCTCGCCCAACCGCCAGCCACCCTCCTTTCCGTTCACCACGGCCGCCCACCCAAAACAGACAGAGCAGCCTTTATATATCGATCGAACAGCCCCTCCTCTGACCAAAAAAAACTCTTTGAAATCTCCCAAAAAATGGAATTGAAAATCAGCATCTTACCATTCCAAGACAGAGCCCAATTTGAAGCTTCCTTTTTTTATGCTTTTCATCTTCCCGATTTGGAACCTTTTCGAATCGGGAAGAACCCAGCTTTCCCTACCGACGTACCGACGTACCGACGTCTGATTTCTTCGCCGGAACCGTAGCCTCGCCACCACAAACAGACCGCCATCGTCGCCGGAGCAAGACCCACCGCCGGTGCTCCGGATTTCACCTCCTATACTGATTGAGCAGAGCCTCCAGACGAGGCTCTGTTTTCTCTGTCGATCACCGCTCGAGCACAGCCTCTTCGTTTTTGTCGCCTGACTGCAGCCTCATCGCTGGCATCGCCCATCGAGCACCAATCACAGTGACCCACCGCCTTGGCCGCCGGAATTTCCTCTCGCCGACGTCTCCCTCCGCTCGAACAGAGCATACTCTGTTCTGTTCCAGGCGCCCAGCGCCCGAGCCATCGGGCTCGGGTCGCTTTCTTTTTTTTTTATTTATTTTTCCGGACCAGACCAGAACCGGTCGGTTCAATTCTCTTTTTCTTTTTTTTTCTTTTTCTTCCTTAAAACCCGTCGTATCGATCTCGCGCGTCCAATCTCCGATCTCGGCACAGAACCCATTTGACGTGCATTCTCTTTGGCGATTTAGGACTTTTACAACCTGCATAAATATAGTTAAATATAATTTAGACGCATCATAAATTATAAATCCATTAAACTCAATTAACACATCTAAATTAATCAATTAAGCACATTTGTTTATTAATCTCCTAATTAATCACCTAACACAGATAAACATTAATTATCATTATTTTAACTAAAAATACGACTAACAAATAGGTAGAAAGGCATATAAAAATGTGTATATTTTGCATATATCAGTCTCCTCAAGTGTCTTCCTGTGAGGTGGAATATATGGAGTATAACTGGAAGATGCTTGAGGAGGTGGTGTTTGTGCAGCACTATCATTCCTCTAACTAAAGTTGGGGTGATTCCTCCATCCTGGATTGTTGGTGTCTCCATAAGGAGATTGCCTCTTGAAAGGGGTCATGGAATTTGCTTGGTCATATAACACCTCCTTGAAAGCAGGAATGGTAGGGCAATCAATAGTAGGGTGTCCCATGACATCACAAATTCCACATACCTCTTCTGTAGCAACAGACTTAACAATATTAATTTTCCTTAATTCCAAGGCCTCTACCTTCCTAGCTAAAGAGGCTAGCCTAGCACTCAAATTATCCTCCTCCCTAAGATGATGCAGACCCCCACTAGTAGCTGAAGACTTCGGCTTATTAGAAACATCAGAGGGATAGGTGGGATCCCAAGAATCTGAGTCTTCAGCTATTTGATCTAGAAAATCAAGGGCTTCATTAGGGTCTTTATCAAAGAATTCCCCATTACACATTGTTTGCACAAATTGTTTCATTGAGGGCGTTGAACTATACATGAATTATGCATTTTATTATCTCCTAAACTTATGATTATGCTAGTATTTGATTAGAATAACTACTACTTTAATATAATTTTTGGTTTTTGTAGGAAACAAGAGTAATACACAGAAATGAGGAAAAAAGTACTCAAATGGTTAAATCATCATAACTTCGTATACAAATATCGAATTGGACTGATTCAAGCTTCTCAAGAAGTCAGCTTTCCAATGCCACCAACCACGCGCAATTCGAAGTTCGGAGCAGAAAGTTATAGCCATTTGAATTTCATGAACAGTAACAACGATCGATCAGCTATCAATGCGATCGATCGCCTCAGCCGCAAAACAGTATTATTGAAGGAAATGATCGATCGGCAGCAAAATGATTGATCGTATCTACTGGAATTTTTGATCCATGCAAGACAGTAACTACGATCGATAAGTATCATACGGCGTCGATCGGCAAAGCGATCGATTGGAGGAAAATTACGAAGGAATTGCGATCGATCGGACAGCGAACGATCGTCAATAAAGAGATCGATCGTCGTCTGCGGAAAACCAAAATAAGACCTATTTCGACTTGGGGACTTCGTGGTTTCTCTTCACTCTTATAAATAGGCTTTATGTGAAAACGTTTTGGGCATTCAACCTTGGAGAACCAGAGCTTTATTTTAGGTTAGAGAGGAGGAAGAGAAGGTCTTTTGGAGCAAAGAAGAAGAAGGATTCATGACAATGGATCTACATAAACAGGCTTTTCTTTTCTCTCTTTCGATGTGTAACTAAATTCCTTGTCAAGGCTTGATGAAGCCCTAGATGTGTATTGCTACTCTTGATAGTTTAATTCTATAAAAGACCTTCTCTTCTATAAAGTTGATTATGATTCATACTTAATGCGATTTCATGAGTTTCTTTTGAGTGCTTGATCATAGACTTGATTGATTATGAATGAAATTAGATATTGTGATTGATTTTATGCCCGATCAAGGATAAGATTAATTGTATTATAATAGAGTTGTGATTGATTCTATGCACGATCAAGGATAGGATTGATTACATAATAGTGGATGAACTTTCGTGTCCGATCAAGAACGTTAGTGAATTCATTAGTAATTCGTGTGTCCGATCAAGAACACGAATTACCATATCATGTTAATGTATGCTTAATAATAATTGAGAGTAGTAATTGCATGTCTAGTGGTGGATTCATTACCTTGATAATTCTCTACATTGATTAAAACTCAGCTTAGTAGTTAAAGTTTATAGCTTTATTTACATTAAACAAAAACTGCAACTTTCTTCTCTTAAATTTGGTAAAAGATTAATCCGCCCCTGAGGTTCGACAACCCTTTAATACTCGCAGTAGTACAATTGCCTTGTGCACTTGTAAGGGTTTTAATTTTAAACGATCAAGTTTTTGGCGCCGTTGCCGGGGACGGCACAATAGTTTACTAAATTCTTAGTATAGTTAGTTTTAGAGTAGATTAGTTTAATTTAGATTTCTTTTCAGTAACTTAATTTCGTTTTTCTTCTTTTGCAGGATTAAGAGAGGACGCTAATTTTCATCATCGTTGGAAGGGCCATCCCTTCCCACTGTTTGCACTCTCTTAACCTTATTTTAGAGTAACCTTGGGTGCTTGGTGTTTTTCTTTTCTTTGTGGGATTGCATGACGTGCTAGTTGTCGCTATTAGGTTGCTAGTTGTCGCTATCTAGGACTGATGCTTGCTAGTTGTCGCTATTACGATTGCACAGGTTTTGTTTGATTTTTATTGTGCATGCATGGTCGTCGCTCCCTAAACCCCGACTTTGCCTTTGATCCTGATCCTGAGCGCCTATATAGAATTTGTAGAACTCCTAGCAAACCCATCCCTGAAATCCATCCAATGGCGGACCACATGAACCTTGGGGGTGGGAATGGCCTAAACCAGAATCCACTAATGCCTCATGCCCGTACCTGATCTATACATGAAATATGAATTTTATTATCTCCTAAGCTTATGATTATGCTAGTGTTTGATTAGAATAACTACTACTTTAATATAGTTTTTGGTTTTTGTAGGAAACAAGAGTAATACACAGAAATGAGGAGAAAAGTAACTCGAATGGTTAAATTATCATAACTTCATGTAAAAATATTGTATTGGACTGATTCAAGTCTCATGTTAAAGCTCAAAAAGTCAGCTTTCCAACGCCACCAACCACGTGCAATTCGGAGTTTGGGACAGAAAGTTATAGCCATTTGAATTTCATGAACAGTAACAACGATCGATCGGATATCAATGTGATCGATCGCCAGAGCCGTAAAAGCAGTGTATTGAAGGAAACGATCGATCGGCAACAAAACGATCGATCGTATCTACTGGAATTTTTGATCCGCGCAAGACAGTAACTATGATCGATCGGTATCATATGGCATCGATCGGCAAAGTGATCGATCGGAGTAAAATAACGAAGGAATTGCGATCGATCAGACAGCGAACGATCGTCAATACGTAGCGATAGATCGCCATCTGCAGAAAACCGAAATAAGACCTATTTCGACTTGGATTTGGAAGGGGACTTCATGTTTTCTTTTCACTCTTATAAATAGGCCTTATGGGAGAACGTTTTGGGCATTCAACCTTGGAGAACTAGAGCTTTATTGGAGGCTAGAGAGGAGGAAGAAAAGAGGACTTTTGGAGCAAAGAAGAAGACGGATTCATGACAAATCTACATAAACAGGCTTTTCTTTTCTCTCTTTCTATGTGTAACTAAATTCTTTGTCAAGGCTTGATGAAGCCCTAGATGTGTATTGCTACTCTTGATAGTTTAATTCTATAAAGTTGATTATGATTCATGCTTAATGCGATTTCATGAGTTTCTTTTGAGTGCTTGATTATAGACTTGATTGATTATGAATGAAATTAGATATTGTGATTGATTTTATGCCCGATGAAGGATAAGATTGATTGCATTATAATAGAGTTGTGATTGATTCTATGCCCGATCAAGGATAGGATTGATTACACAATAGTGGATGAACTTTCGTGTCAAATCAAGAACGTTAGTGAATTTATTAGTAATTCGTGTGTCCGATCAAGAACATGAATTACCACATCATGTCAATGTATGCTTAATAATAATTGAGAGTAGTAATTGCATGTTTAGTGGTGGATTCTCTGCCTTGATATTTCTCCATATTGATTAAATCTCAGTTAGATTAGATAAAGTCCATTGCTTTCTTTAATATTAATTAAATTACATCTTTTATTTCTCTTGAATTTGGTAAAGTATTCACCGTCCCTGAGGTTCGACAACCCTTTAATACTCGCCGTAGTACAATTGTCTTGTGCACTTGCAAGGGTTTTATATTTAAATGATCAGTACCCTGCAAGACTACTACCGTCCCACTGCCTACACCTCCCCCTCCTGCATAATCTTACCAGAAAATGTGGCTAATTTTGAAATTAAGCCCAACATCATCCAGATGCTACCCACTTACCATGGCCAACTAAATGGGAACCCCTACAGGCATCTCCAAAACTTCCTGAAAGTTAACACCACCTTTAAACTCACACTGTCTGATGACCAGGTGCGCCTTAGGTTGTTCCCCTTCACCTTAAAAGATAGGGCCAAGGAATGGCTATACTCCCTCGAGCATAACTCTATTTCCACTTGGGAGGAACTTCAGGCCGAATTCATCAAGAAATACTTTCCTGTGGGGCGGACCAATAAGAACCGCCATGAAATCATCACCTTTACCCAGATATCTAATGAACAATTCCATGAAAGCTGGGAGAGGATGAAATCCTTACTCCGGTCCTGTCCCCACCATGATGTGCCCAAGTGGCAATTAGTACAATGATTTCATGAGGGTGTGTGCGATCAGCATAAGACCCTAATAGATGCCTCTTGTGGAGGCACATTCATGAAGAAAACCCCTGATGATGTTTGGGATCTACTAGAGGACCTGAGCGAAAACTCTTTACACAGTGCCACCCTCTATAGATCTGAAGGCCATTTTCCTGGCAGGAGTGCCTCAAGGGGAGGCATATATGATGTCAAAGCCACCACGAGTCTAGAACACCAAGTGGCATCCCTTACAGAGAGGTTTGACAGGTTTTTCTCACAGACTCCACCTTATACTCCAACCTCTCATGATGCCTGCACCATCTGTGCCAGCCCTATGCACACTATTGTTGACTGCCCTGCAACCTTCCAGTATCCAGACTTAGTACAAGAGCATGTCAACAGTGCACAAACTTTTCCCAGAGCCAACAATCCATACCCCAACACTTACAATCCCGGGTGGCGTAATCACCATAATTTTTCTTGGAGGCACCCTAATCCAGGGCCTACTTTTAATCAGGCCCGAAGACAGGAATTTCAGAACAACCTCAACCGTACCAACCATCCACAGCCCCGCAATTTGGCCAATCTAATAAGAAACCAACCATTGAAGACCAGCTTAGCCAAATAATGGCCACCCAATCCACCATGCTTACGGTTTTGACTGAACTAACAACTGAACAAAAGTCCCAGGCCTAGCTAGTCCATTCTCATACACAATCTATTGCCAAGATCGAGACCCAATTGGGACAGCTAGCTCAAGCCATGAACCGTAGAGAAGCAGGAACCTTGCCTAGCCAACCCCAGCAAAACCCTCGAGGCCAGTTTGTAGCTGAGGCCTCCCATTACCCTCCTGAACAAGTGCAAGCCATAACTACCTTGAGGAGCAGTAAACAAGTTGACAATAGGGTTTGGGATCCATTTGTTGGCCCTTTAAGTGAGACACCTTCCCATGAGGAAGACAAAGAACCCAATTCCATCAAAGCCATACCTGTTAGTTCTAAAACCCCACCGGATAACCAACCCGAGGCCCAGAAAGAGAGATCTTATATTCCCAAGGTACCATTTCCACAATGCCTGGACAAACCCTCCCCGTTTAGTAAATCTCACCAAAAGACGGAGGAGATGTTCGAGGTGTTTAAACAGGTTAAGGTCAATCTCCCATTGTTAGATGCCATTAAACAAGTCCCTGCATATGCCAAATTCCTAAAAGACCTTTGTACCCAAAAGCGAAAAGCTAAATCTAATGTGACTAAAAAGGTCTTTCTTACTGAGCAGGTGAGTTCCCTATTAACAAACAATCTTCCACCAAAATATAAGGACCCAGGATGTCCAACAATTTCATGTGTTATAGGGAACTATACTGTTGATATGGCATTATTAGATTTGGGTTGCCTTACTCTGTGTATGAGCAACTTGGTTTGGGGGAATTGAAACTGACTACAATAACACTACAACTTGCAGACCAATCCATTAAAACTCCACATGGTGTTATTGAAGATGTTCTGGTACAGGTTGATAAATTTTTCTTTCCTGTGGATTTTATTGTCCTAGATACACAACCTGTACCGAACACTGGTAGTCAGATTCCAATAATTTTGGGACGTCCATTCCTGGCGACGTCCAACGCTATTATAAATTGTCGGGATGGGGTGCTGCAATTGTCTTTTGGAAATTTAAATGTCAAACTGAATGTTTTTACTGCCCAAAAACAACATCCACCGCCAGATGATTATTATGCAGTTCATATGATCGATACTCTGGTGGATGGTGCACCCCATGGTTTTCTCCTACTGATACACTTGCTACTTCTTTTGTTAACTTTAATGTGTGCAGTAGGACCACTGAGGGACTGAACGTTGGATTGAAAAACCCTAGATAAGTTGGATTAATGGAGTTTCATCTGGCTGAAGACGTTAAACTTAGCGCTTGGTGGGAGGCAACCCACATCTTCAGGTGTATTCACTCCTTTATCTGATTTTCTTTGTTATATGCTCATTGTCATGCTATATTTTGTTCACATTGAGGACAATGTTCATAATAGGTTTGGGGGAGGGAATATTACTTGTATAAAAAAAATAAAAAAATACAAAATTGAAAAATCATAAAAATTTGATTAGTTTTTAGGTTGTTTGTTAGTACTTTTTCTTAGGTTTTGATAGTTTATCCCGTAATAATGCATGCTTCAATTCTTAGGAGATTAATTTGCATTGGAAGTGTGAGTAAGTATACTGGAGGATAGATACACTTAACTGAGCATACCTTTCTGTTACAGTCCTCTTGGAACAAGTGCTTGAACTAAGAAAATTAACTCACATACACTAGTTACATAAAGTAATACTATCTAGAGATTTGTTGAATGCTAATTTACAGTGAGATGTCTTTAGTCAGAGTCATTGGATGATGTGTAGTTATCTGTTGAGCTTAAAAGATCATGATAGACCATTTATTTGGCTATGGCAAGGGATTGGAACCGGAAATAGGTTGAGAGTATAATATAGCCTGGACAGAATAAAGATGTGCTGAAAATATGAATACTGAAAATGAAAATGTGAAAAAAAATGAAAACAAAATGAAAGAAAGGGGCTGCTTGACTTTATAGGATTAACTTAGGCTGATGCTCGGGCCCGAAGCGGTCTCTTAAAACCTAATGCCCTAAGCCAAATTGGCTGCGAGTCATTGGCCTGAGTCATTGCTAAACCTAAGCATATTGAAGTCAGGCCTTACACAGTCCTAGCAAAAAAAAAAGTCTATGGTGTATTATCCTCTTAAATCTAGAATGTTGGACCCAAAGGAGGTGCACAGATCTGTGCTATCATGAACCTAAAGACTACGATGACTATGTAGATTTTGATGTTCTTTGGTTAATGGGTAACACTGGATCTATATAAAATAGAAATTTAGAATGTATTGCTACAATGTTCTACACTTTCTACTATTTATGTTATCATGCTATATAATATTTGAGTAGAAATTTCCAAGATGAAAGTATGGAATAAAACAACTTACTTGAGGGCTTCTATATTCCTGTTGATTATGAACCAAGTATGTGTGGTTAATTCTCTTAAGCATTGTAGTTTGCATTTGACGGGATAATAGGTTTGCTTGTTTTGCAATGTTTTAATTTTTGCTTTATTTTTGCACTTAGGTTAATTAGATTAATAAATACATGTTTGTGGGTAGCATGGCTGCAAACCCTCACGAGATAACACTCGTCCTACTAGGGACACCTAGAGGTTTAACGGCTTGTTGCATACACTCAATGCAATCGTGTTCCCTACGAAAGTGGTGTGTACTTTTATGCATTAGTTCTTTTAGTTGATTGTTTGATTTTATTTTGTTTTGTTTTGCTAGGGACTAGCAAAATCTAGGTTTGGGGGTGTGATCTATACATGAAATATGCATTTTATTATCTCCTAAGCTTATGATTATGCTAGTGTTTGATTAGAATAACTACTACTTTAATATAGTTTTTGGTTTTTGTAGGAAACAAGAGTAATACACAGAAATGAGGAGAAAAATAACTCGAATGGTTAAATCATCATAACCTCATGTACAAATATCGGATTGGACTGATTCAACTCTCATGTTAAAGTTCAAGAAGTCAGCTTTCCAACGCCACCAACCATGCGCAATTCGGAATTCGGGACAGAAAGTTATAACCATTTACATTTCATGAACAGTAACAACGATCGATCGGCAACAAAACGATCGATCGTATCTACTGGAATTTTTGATCTGCGCAAGACAGTAACTACGATCGATCAGTATCATATGGCATTGATCGGCAAAGCGATCGATCGGAGTAAAATAACGAAGGAATTGCGATCGATCAGACAGCGAACGATCGTCAATACGTAGCGATCGATCGCCGTCTGCGGAAAACCGAAATAAGACCTATTTCGACTTGGATTTAGAAGGGGACTTCGTGTTTTCTCTTCACTCTTATAAATAGGCCTTATGGGAGAACGTTTTGGGCATTCAACCTTGGAGAACTAGAGCTTTATTGGAGGCTAGAGAGGAGGAAGAGAAGAGGTCTTTTGGAGCAAAGAAGAAGACGGATTCATGACGATGGATCTACATAAACAGGCGTTTCTTTTCTCTCTTTCTATGTGTAACTAAATTCCTTGTCAAGGCTTGATGAAGCCCTAGATGTGTATTGCTACTCTTGATAGTTTAATTCTATAAAGTTGATTATGATTCATGCTTAATGCGATTTCATGAGTTTCTTTTGAGTGCTTGATCATAGACTTGATTGATTATGAATGAAATTAGATATTGTGATTGATTTTATGCCCGATGAAGGATAAGATTGATTGCATTATAATAGAGTTGTGATTGATTCTATGCCCGTTCAAGGATAGGATTGATTACACAATAGTGGATGAACTTTCGTGTCAAATCAAGGACGTTAGTGAATTCATTAGTAATTCGTGTGTCCGATCAAGAACATGAATTACCACATCATGTCAATGTATGCTTAATAATAATTGAGAGTAGTAATTGCATGTTTAGTGGTGGATTCTCTGCCTTGATATTTTTCCATATTGATTAAATCTCAATTAGATTAGATAAAGTCCATTGCTTTCTTTAATATTAATTAAATTACATCTTTTATTTCTCTTGAATTTGGTAAAGTATTCACCGTCCCTGAGGTTCGACAACCCTTTAATACTCGCCGTAGTACAATTGTCTTGTGCACTTGCAAGGGTTGTATATTTAAACGATCAGTACCCTGTAAGACTACTACCGTCCCACTGCCTACACCTCCCCCTCCTGCATAATCTTACCAGAAAATGTAGCTAATTTTAAAATTAAGCCCAACATCATCCAGACGCTACCCACTTACCATGGCCAACTAAATGAGAACCCCTACAGGCATCTCCAAAACTTCCTGGAAGTTAACACCACCTTTAAACTCACACTGTCTGATGACCAAGTGCGCCTTAGGTTGTTCCCCTTCACCTTAAAAGATAAGGCCAATGAATGGCTATACTCCCTTGAGCAGAACTCTATTTCCACTTGGGAGGAACTTCAGGCCGAATTCATCAAGAAATACTTTCCTGTGGGGCGGACCAATAAGATCCGCCATGAAATCATCACCTTTACCCAGATACCTAATGAACAATTCCATGAAAGCTGGGAGAGGATGAAAGCCCTACTCCGGTCCTATCCCCACCATGATGTGCCAAAGTGGCAATTAGTACAAAGATTTCATGAGGGTGTGTGCGATCAGCATAAGACCCTAATAGACGCCTCCTGTGGAGGCACATTCATGAAGAAAACCCCGGATGATGCTTGGGATCTATTAGAGGACCTGAGCGAAAACTCTTTACACAGTGCCACCCTCTATAGATCTGAAGGCTATATGCCAGGTAGGAGTGCCTCAAGGGGAGGCATGTATGATGTTAAAGCTACCACGAACCTAGAACACCAAGTGGCACCCCTTACTGAGAGGTTTGACAGGTTTTTTTCACAGACTCCACCTTATACCCCAACCTCTCATGATGCATGCACTATTTGTTTCAGCCCTATGCACACCATAGCTGACTGCCCCTCTGCTTTCCAGTATCCAGATCTTGTACAGGAGCACGTCAACTTTGCACAAGGATACCCTAGAGCCAATAACCCCTATTCAAATACCTACAATCCGGGTGGCGAAATCATCCAAATTTCGCTTGGAAACAACCTGACCAGGGGCAAACTTTCAATCCAGCCCGAAGACCAAAATTCCAAAGCCAACCCCAATCCAACCAACCCGCACTGGTTCCCTTTGGCCAATCTAATAGGCAACCTTCCTTAGAAGACCAGATGAGTCAAATGAGCCAAATGCTCCTCTCCCACTTAACCGAGATTAAAACTGAACAGAAGAAGATAAGAGCAGAGCTAAGAACACAGGCACAGCTAGTCCATTCTCATACACAATCTATTGCCAAGATCAAGACCCAATTAGGTCAGCTGGCCCAATCCATGAACTGTAGAGAAGCAGGAACCTTGCCGAGCCAACCCCAACAAAACCGTAGAGGCCAATTTGTAGCCGAGGCCTCCCATTACCCTCCTGAACAAGTACAGACCATAACCACCTTGAGGAGCGGTAAACAAGTTGACAACAGGGTTCGGGATCCATTTGTTGGCCCTTCGAGTGAGACACCTTCCCATGAGGAAGAAAAAGAACCCAATTCCATCGAAGTTATACCTGTTAGTTCTAAAAACCAGCTAGATGACCAACCCGAGGCCCAGAAAGAGAGATCTTATATTCCCAGGGTACCATTCCCCTAATGCCTGGACAAACCCTCTCCGTTTAATAAATCTCATCAAAAGACGGAGGAGATGTTCGAGGTGTTTAAACAGGTTAAGGTCAATCTCCCTTTGCTAGATGCAATAAAACAAGTCCCTGCCTATGCCAAATTCCTGAAAGACCTTTGTACCCAAAAGCGCAAAGCTAAATCTAATATGACTAAACGGGTTTCCTATTGACACATAACCATCCACCGAAATATAAGGACCCAGGATGTCCAACAATTTCATGTGTTATAGGGAACCATACTGTTGACAAGGCATTATTAGATTTGGGGGCCAGTGTGAATTTATTGCCTTACTCTGTGTATGAGCAACTTGGGTTGGGGGAATTGAAACTGAGTACAATAACCCTACAACTTGCAGATCGATCCATTAAAGTTCCACGTGGTGTTATTGAAGATGTTTTGGTGCAGGTTGATAAATTTTTCTTCCCCGTGGACTTCATTGTCTTAGATACACAACTTGTACCGAACATTGGTAGTCAGACTCCAGTAATTTTGGGACGTCCATTCCTGGCGACATCCAATGCTATTATAAATTGTCGGGACGGGGTGCTGAAATTGTCATTTGGAAATTTAAATGTCAAACTGAATGTTTTTAATGCCCAAAAACAACATCCACTGCCAAATGATTATTATGCTGTTCATATGATCGATACTCTGGTTGATGGTGCACCCCCATGGTTTTATCCTACTGATCCACTTGCTACTTCTTTCATTAACTTTAATGTGTGCAGTAGGACCACAGAGGGACTGAATGTTGGATATAACAGTATAAGTTATATAGGCATATAAGCTTATATTAAACCTTATATAGGCATATAAGCTAAGGTATACATATCCTGACCTTATAATGTACCCTACATAAATGAAGACTTATGCCTTATATAATAAGGGTTCCCTCCATCGAACCCTTAGTCCACTAAGGTATAATCCATCCAGACTGTATATTCCTCCATATAGGTAGACTCTATATGTATATGATAGATACATATAGAGTCCACCTATAGTTAGCTAGATGGACTATCATGTTACAATAGTACTAAGGTATAGTCAATCAAATAGTCCTTAGTTAGCTATAAGACCGTAATTGCCTCCCTAGAAGTATGTGTAGTTTTATCTTGTAGAGAACCTACAAGATAAAACAACTTGATGGAAAGATTATACTGATCTTATAATTCCATATAAGCTCAGTATAATAACTATTATAACCCATATTATGATCCTTTATAATAGGGTTATAACCATATATATAATTGGCAATCTAAGCTGTAGACATAATTATATAAGCACATGTATTGTTATCTAATCATAGTTAATGTTTTACCAACGAGTTACTTTTATGAATTAAAACATATCCATGACATGTTCATATATTATAATCCTACTTCATTTAGAAGTAACCTAGACTGTATAGATATAATGTTCTATGTATAGTTGATCGTTAGTTGACTATGTTAGGGTTAGGTTCGCATAGTAGTAACCAAATCATTTAGTTAAGAACTATGCTATAAAACAAACATGAGATAACTATGTTCCTAACATAGTTAACTAATCCTATAGTTGCTAATAATATAGCACTATAGGATTAACCTATAGGGTTAATCTCTAAAATTATATGTATCTAGGATTAACCTCTATAGCTGTATAGGCTCTGTTTTAAAATCCGGTTTGGTCGTTAACCCGGTTTGGTGATTGGGTCAGGCCAACCGGTTTGATCCGGTGGGTCGACCCGAATTCTTACAGAAACCCAAATTCTTATGGACAATTCGATCTGCAAAGAGACAAGAAGCATCCAATGCAATTGAAAAACAACATCTGATATTTGATTGGCAATCTATCCTCTCTGATTGAAAAACAACTCGTTCTATTTCTCCCATCGACGAACCATAACAGTAAGATTCGAAACAATACTTAAAGAATTTCCCCATTCTTTCCCATAAAATTAACAAACAGCATCAAATAAAAACGAAAACGATGACAGGTGAAAAAAAGGATTAAAAAGGTGATGAATTGGAGCACAAAGACAGAACCTTTTCTTTCATGGTTTGGCATTTGGACTGGACGTAAGCGTCCGGGTCAAAATGGTCGGTTTTAAAGATTTTAAGCTTCTCTTCCAGCTGCGCGCTCAATTCGTGGGTGTTCGCCCCACTCACCACCCCTCCCCCCCCCCCGCCGGACGGGAGGTCCGCTCTCGACCGGGAAGATTTCGCCGCTGCCATCTCCCCGCCCCACAACAAGATCCTCTCTCTCCCTCAATCCCCCTGGCAAGCGTTTCCCCTCTCCGATTTGCCAAAAAACACCTGTCCCATGGAAGAAAAAGAAGAACAAAAGAATCTGAATTGGATCAGCGATCAAAAGCGGCAGAAATGGCGAGGAGGGAGAAGACCTGGGCGTCGGAGGCGTCGGACTGGGACTTGGGCATCGGAGACCACCCTCCACTTTCTCTCCTTCAACTGCCGCAACGTCCTCCCCACCCGCCTCCTTGCCCCCCTCGCCGCCTCCCTCACCTTCTCCTCCTGCGTCAGGTTTTTTTTGTTTATATAGCAGTCTGGCCCGGTTGGCCCGTGCCGGCCGGTTCGCGGGTCAACCCGCCCGGCTCGCGAATGACCCAACTTGGTCTTCAAATTGCTTCAGCCCGGTCAATCCGTCCCGGAAAATGAACCGGGTCCGGTTCAACCGGCCGGGCCGAACCGGGTTTTAAAACAATGTGTATTGGGCATTCATTGAGGATCTATCAATTTTCTAACTAATTATGTACATTATAAATATGTCCTATATTATAATATATTATTATTATATATGGACTACTAGTTGTGTAAAACCTAGTAGTCCATAGAATATACTATATGTCCTTTATAAAATATAGGACATATAGTATATTCTAGACATGTTTACTATAGATGTCATAGTAAACCTAGGTAGATACGAATAACATAGTTTGTATAGTTTAACTATGTTATCCTCATAGTTTGTAGTCCATAGAATATAAGTTACATAGTTCATAAAATTAGAGTTCAACATATAAGAAACAATATTAGAGTTTATGGTATTCTTATAGGGTATTCTTATATATAGTGCCCTAACTATGAACTATGATTTGTCCTAGTTATATACTAGAACTATGATATATATCATAGTTCATAGTATATATAGTATACATAAGTTTTACACAACTAGTAGTCCATTTCTACGTATCCCATGGTTATACTAGTTAATAGAATGAGACTATGTCATAGGATTAACCTCTATAGTTTAGAGACATATAACTGTATAAGAGAACGGTATACGAAACCAACTCATATTATGCTAGTTTATACATAAACTATCTCATACTATAATAATACTATACAAATGGTTAGTGTAAGCCTATCTAAGTCATGAGATAGTGTGTATAGTATTATTAGTACAGATAGGAGAATTCATATAAACCTGCAGGAATAACTGGTTGTATATTCTAGTTATTGTCCATGGACCTAATGCTAGTTTATTATAATCCATCCATTATAATAATCCCCAGAGTTTAAAATCAAATACATGGTGGGTTATATAGCCTATACTCTATTATTAATAGATACATCATTATAGATAGAGTTAACACATTAAGTTATTAGATGATATCTTATACATATAATAGACATCCTTGTATTAGGCAGAATATAGCGTTACAATACACACACGTAGGTAGTTACCCTAACTATAGATAAAGATAATCCTATAGTTGCCAATCTAGGATTAACCCTAACATTATATTCCTAGGACTAATATAGGACAAGAAATGGATAGATACATTGTTTATTATATCTCCATCTATATCCGTGAAGAACTATTATACGAATCTAGGATGTAGTCTGTATAACCCAAAACTAGTTAATTTTCAATATACTAAGGTATTATACATATAGGACAACAAAATAGTTGATTATACGTATCCATTTTGACCTAAAATGGTTATACTAGTTAATAGTTCTAGTACATAGTTCATAGTCCTATCTCCTAAACCATATTATATAATATATCATAGTTCATAGTTTCCCTAACTATGAACTATGATAGAAGAAATAGTTATATGTATTTATCTAAATTCATAGTATTTCGATATGACATAAACTCTAATCTTGTTCTATGGACTATGCCTCATATGAACTATTTAGCTAATAAAAACAATTAGCTAGAAGGAACATCTTGCCCTTCCATAGAACATAGTCTACGCTATGATAGATACTATCATCATGTTCATCGAGATAGTACCCAATTAGCTAGATCGACTAATTAATTTGGCAACTAGTTAGAAACATAGTTAGTTTAACCCTAACTTAGATATGCCTCATATGAACATACACACATTAGGGTTAATCTAATACTCCTAACTTAGTATAGGTTAACTACGTTCCTAACTAGTATACGTCAATTTAATTCATCCTCGATCTTGGTTCATCTATATATTTCATCTAGATATAGCATAGATGACATGATGCTGGTTCATCTACATAACTACCTGAACATTATCAGGTTATATTCCTAACTACGTTAGGAACCAAAAGAAGATAGCCCATGAACTATACCATAGTAACCAAAACAAACATGAGATAACTTCTAGAAGAATATATAGTAACTCAGGATATAGAATCAGTGAACATAGTGGTGTTCATGTTACTACAATAATGATGGAGTCCATCTAGATAGAGGAACATATAACTTAGTTAACTATATCAACGATGGGTGATAGTTAACTTAGTCCATCTATAAGTTATATAGAATTATATAATAGTCAGGTTTTTCTAATATAAAATTTAGTTTTACTATGGGAGACGTAATTAAACATAGTCTAGAAGACATGTTCATAGAACCTATAATATCTTATATATAATTTGTAGTGTTTAAGGTACAGAGGGAGTACCATATTATGGGTTATGATATAATATAACTATTGAACTCTATCATAGTTAATAGTTCACAGTATATGTAAACTCTATTATAGTTAAATAGAGTTTAAAATCTAATTTGGAGGAATAAACATGATATAACAATTAGACTATACGAAACATAGTCTAGAAGACAGGTTCATACAATTAACATACATAGTAATGTTCATAGAAATATTATATTATTATATATGTTTAAATTAGTAGTCTTGTGGGTAGATTAACCCTATATTAAATGACTATCAATACTGAGCAGAGTATGTCCTGAGTGTTATTTTCATTTAACATTACACTATCTAGTTGAAAGAGAGACATTTCTGCATAATGCTTCCATTGACTTAAAATATTAGTTTCAGCATTTGTTCTGTAACTATATTGGATGATCTTACGTTTCATGTATTGTGGCATTTTGTTCGTCAGCTGCAATGAAAATTCTTTCTTTTAAGTAAAAGTTTTTATATTTTTTATTTGTGTCTTTTACTTGCATTTCACCACAATGTTAAGACTTATTGGCCATACTAACACCTCAACTAAATATCAACTAACCCTAAAACCCTAACCTCTAAACCCTAACACCTAAAACCGTAACCCCAAAACTCTAAACCATAAATCATAACCTCAAAACCCCTAAACTCTTACGCCTCCCTAACCCCTAACCCCTAAACCCTGAAATGCTAAACCATAAACTCTCAAGTTGCTGGACTCTTTCATAGTTTGCATGTTGGCGAGCCTGAGCTTGCATCAGAGACATCCGGCTCTGGCAGCAGTGACTTAACAGAGGCAAGGTCAAGCCACGAAATGGGAGGCGCAGACAATTCTAGCAATGATAAAAAGAGAGGCTAGTCCAAGCATAAAAGTGAGGGAAAAAGTCAATCCAGTAGAAGAAGGGAAGAAAGTGTGGGCTGAAGTGATGGGATGAGAAATTTTTGATGGGCAAGTGATATAGTGGTAAAGTAGTAGTTTTGGGGGTTTATATAGCAGTTGTGTTAGTTGTAATTTGCAAATTGCTAGTGTACCTACGATATTCCATGGACATGTAATATCTCTGGCTATAAGTGCATAAAAAATTAAAACTTCAGACCTACTATAGCAAAATCAGATTTGATGTTCCGTGTAGGCATCACCTACTCCAACCACATAATTTAAGCCCTACACGGACTTGAACTATGTCTTTTGGTATGTCGAATGAAGTCCTAATGTGGAGCGTTAGATTGTAGTATTGCTTGGAACTTTCAATTCCTGGCATCCTTTCTAGCTCAGGGAATCAACATGGAGATCATGATTCAGTCACCCAACATTGCAACCCCAGCTATAAACACCATGAAAACTCCATATTTTTGGCATTCACAACTTCAGCTACGACTGTGAATACCCTAGCAAACATGGTCTTTTCAAGCGTTCACAAATGGCTTTGAGTCACTCAGGCTGGGGCGACTCTTCCCTGCTTCACTAAGGAACTACAGGCATTAGGATACTACAGATCCACAGTCATTTAATGCATCATCAGAATTTTCAAGTTGCGGACACAACAAAATGTGAAAAGCAAAACAAGCTTAAATTTTCTCTACAATAGATAAAACCGCGAATATAGTTACTCGCAGAATTTGTTAAGAGGCATCTTCAGGCAAGAGGCCGTCGAGGATGATTTGTCAAGTACCGCTGCCACCACCCTGTGAATCATCTCAGACAGTTAGCGATATATGAAGATCGCAAAGCTTACAATAGATGCAATAATGACATCCTGATTACCTTCTGGCTTGAATACCCTATCTTTCTTAATATCACATGTTCACCACAGCACAAACCCCCTTGAGCAAATTCTATCTGCAAGAACTCAAAAAGTAATGGATTCATAATCATGTCAGACAAATTGCATATTAATACATGTACAAAGACATATAATACACACACACACACACAGATATATATATATATATATATATACATATTAGCATAGACTCCCACCATCTTGTTTTCACCTAATACCCAGTTTTTTTATAAGGATTATCATCAAAATAGATATGCATAGTCACTACACGGATGTAGCAAACAAGTTAATGGATTCATAATCATGTCAGACAAATTGCAAATTAATACATATACAGAGACATATAATATATATATATATTATGATTATGATATATATATTATATAATTGCATAGACTCCCACCATCTTGGTTACACCTAATACCCAGTCATGTATTTGTAATTAGGACTGATGCAAGCAAACATGTGAAAGATGCAAAACTCCAAGTGGGAAGGGAACTACTGGGTACTTCCAGAATAGAGTGAGTATAACTGGAAGCATCAGAAACTGGAGCTTACCCTTTCAGCCTTTCCATAAGCTTGTTTATCAACTACTGAATTTGCAAAGAGTTTGAAAGAGTAATTCCAATTCGGCACAAGGGTTGAGGGCCAACCAAAGCACACCCCTCATATACAACTTTCCAACTTGAAAAGAGTTAGGGATTCCCAAGTATGGGCTCCATATAGCTAACCCCACTGAAACATCCATTTGACATTAAATATTCAAGGAGCTAACGTATGGTTCATATCTCAAACTGGGTCCTGTGGGTTGGGAACCCAGCCTCTTCCAATGTCTACTGGTCAACCCTTGTACAATAATAGGGAATCCACAAGTTCAATGGCCACAGTTAACACACCACCTCATCAACATTGTCTTTAAAACTAATACAAGATAACATTACCTAGAAACTCTTTATCCCTTTGATGCACAGAAATCTGATTATTTAAAGCATTATATGCATCCGTTATTAGAACAACAGGCCGAACAAAAGAAAAGACTGAAGGATTGTTCCATTCAAGTGCTTACTTGCTTGAGTCAGCACAAATGACATATAACAGCTGGAGATACTTGGCATCCCACTCTTCTAAAGCACTTGAGTAGAAGTTCTGCCTGTCAACCTGAAATAGCTTCTGTAGATACAAAATTGTGTCCTTCTGGTTCAGAAGAGCAACTGACACACTAGTTGAGGCCGGTAGGACATCATCTTCAATCCTACCTTTTACTACATCAAGTATGCATAGAAGCACACCTGGATCTGTACGCTAAGCATTACAGATAAGCATTACAGATTATTGGTGAATGAAAACTGAAAGAAAATTCAATTGGGATGATAAGCATTACAGATATCAAGGATTTAAGATAGTAAAAATGACAAGGAAGAATGCAAAAGCAAATATTGTTCTAAAAGTTAATATCAGGCCTTCTATGACCATTGTCAAAAGCAAATAGACAAAAATATCTAGAATGAGAAAGAAAAAAAACTTTGCATGAATAATATCACCGTTGGAGTACATGCTAAAAGATGTGCATTTAAACTAGTTAGAGACAATAACTCAGAGGTAATTTTCAGTACTGTTCAATTATGGGAAACTGGAAATTAACATATATTAAATTTTATATAATTAAGCACAACTGACAGAACCAAAGAGCAAAGGGATCTGCCAAATTAGTTAAATAATAAAAAAAGATAAGAGAAATTGGAAAAGAAAAATTCAAGAGATAACCCTTAATCTAAAAGAAGAAATAAGGGGGTAAAAGAGGAAACTCTCCACCACATACAAGAGGTAAGGAATATCTATCAGTGAATTAACATGCATTACTGCTCCCCATTAGCATATGACAGTATTGTATACTACCACCATACCCACATATCAGGGGCTGGGAGCATGAACGTTCAACCATTCTACTCCATTATAAGCTATTGCTAAGCTTAAACATATCCAGGTATCTAATTAATTAGTAAGCCAGTTTTTACTCTCTAAGCTATTCTACTCCATTATAAGCTATTGCTAAGCTTAAACGTGATAAGCGTTGGAGGACACAAACTAGTGGTGTCATGTAAGGACTAATCAAGTTCTTCTAGACTCCTGTTAAAGTCTTCACAATAAACAGAGCAAAACTTATCATTGAATTGGCAGAGCTAGCTTAAGTGTTATCTGATGTGCCATCACCACTGCCAGATTCTTGTGTATGAGATCCTCAAGTTTCTGGTAGAGCATCTTTACATCTGGTGGAGTATTGGGAGCCTCCAAGGGAAAAGATGAGAATACTATTTTCAATAGCAAACAGAGTGATTTTCCAGCATTTAACATGTTACTATTGAAGCAGGGTTCAAGTGTCTGCACAAGATGACAAAATGTAAAAAAAAAGTGATAAAAGATAATTTATTTATCCAAAAAATATATGTGGGGAAGCATACTTGAGTATTTGGTTAATGCTGTTGCGGATAAGTAAATGTGGTTGCTTCTCCAAGACCTTGTTCATGACATCAAGACCCTGAGCGAGAGCTGTGGCAGGGTCTTTTGATTGAGAAGATTGAAGGCTACTCAGCAATTTTTCAAGATAGTTGAACTTAACATTGACATTTGACCAAAACTCTAAAACCTGTGAGAGGAAGCTCCAGAGCATGCTTATACATAGAACTTGCTTCCTTATCCTTTGGTTTAATGACCAAGGCAACCTGTATTTAGTCACAGTCGCACTACCAATTGAGATCATTCCGCAGCTAGGAAATAGTAGTTCAAATAAAACTAGCGAATATATTGGATATTACTCTTAGTAGAAAGTTGATGTTCATTTCTTCCATTGCAGCATTTGGCTTGTACTCTTCATCAGGTGCATGTCCAGCTGAACCAGGAGTCTCAATATTAGGCATTGAAGATCCACCAGGTGACACTGGCTGAGACCAGGCTCCACCTTTACCCGCTTGCTTAAATCATCAGCAAATGCAGAGCCATCTAAAGGGTGCTTTATATCCACAATACCGGAGCTTGTCATCAATCCATCACTCGATTGACTATGAATCCCATCTGTTTCAGGTGGAATGATTTTCATTTCATTCCGTCTTTGTCTTTCCCAAGCAACCACCAGGCCTGCAAACGTGTATAAGTAAATGTGGCTCCTTCTCCAAGACCATATTTCATCTGGTGGATAAGTAAACGTGTTTCTTCATAAAGCTGCATAAAGAAAAGTCCGACTAATTTGTAAGAGAAAGAGAAAAGTGTATCAGCAGCAGTTTTTTGTGACAGTGATAAAGTCAACAAGGAATTTCACATTAAACAAAAGAAAAATACCAGGTCACAATAATTTCCCCAGCTTATCCACCCTTTTGGGAGATGCTAGAGGCTGATAGCATTTGAATAAGCGACATTAGCATTTTCACTGTTATTTAGCTTTAGCAGAAAATTTAGTTTGAGCAAAAAAATCTCTGCTCCGTGCTTTGGACTAAAGTATTCAAGATTAATACTGTTGATAAGATTGAGGCTAGTTAATTCCCCTTTCATTTAAAGATAAGCCTTTGCCTGCTTACGTATCTTCACAAATGCTTCCTGCAAGCAAGAATCTCTTAGCATAACTTGTGGAAACTAGCTATAGAAAACCTTAGGCTGGTGATCTCAGCAAATCTATTAAAGGAAGCTAGAATGGGTAGCATGGTCGTCACAAGTGAGAACCTAGGCACCAGCACATGCCTCAAACAAAAAGTAAAAATAACTTTCTGATGTAAACTAATGCAAAAGAGAAATAGCCACCTGGATCTATATTATACATGGAACCACATTCATTAACACTTCTAAAATCAGGGCAGAACTTTTTATTTAGAAACTCAGAACATTCTCATACAAGCAATTACAGAAACATAAGATTACCTGAACTTCAATTTGTCGATGGCCATACATCTTTTCCAGTATTGTAACACAAACATCGGACAAACCCTGCTTGCGCAATATATGAGCAAGCTTATTAGCATTCCATGCTTTGTCATGGAAACCAAGGTGATAAAGTTGCGGATTAGTTATAGTGAAATCCTTAAAAGCCTCTATAACAGTATTGTATACATCATTCCATCAAACTGACATATTAGCCCAATCATTAGGATTTCTCAGTCTCCAAATCTAAAGGATGTCCTTCATATCCACATAAACATGCATTCCCACAACCGGGTTCCTAGAAAGTTGTTTATTCCCATTAGCTATGTAAACAAGAATTCTAACTGATTCATGAACTTCAACTTACTGCTGAAATTGCTGCAGAAGTGGAGTACACAACTGAACAGACAATTAGGTCACTGCCTCCACTGTTCCAAAGCAAGCTCAACACCTTTCTGCACAATATTCTCTATATCAGCAACACCATTTGCATTTCGATCATGGAGGACAAAGAAGGCTTGAATGAGACGAAGCTTAGATGTTTCTTCTACTTGAGCCTTTGGAAATACATTTTCCTTCATATGAGCCCAGTTAGGCATCTTTCAATGGCAGTGAAGTAGAAGTTCATAGTTCTCAACGCTTTTTTACAAAATCAGCCAAAGCATCCCACTGGCTGAGTTGACCAGCACAGTGAAGCCACTGCTCATCCCATAAACACATTTCGGCCTTGGGGACCATGTTATTGTAAGTGCCTTGTGTGGCCTTAATCATGGCTTGCTAAGAGAGGCTCTGAGCTCGCTGCTAGTATCCATGCTGAACCAGTGAAAGTCCAGCCCGCGTTTCAGCAGTAATTGATCTTTTTTCAGCAATCCACATCACACACGACTTCTTCATTCAGTAGGCGATAGAGCTTAGCAAGTGATTCAGAACACTTATTATCATCCATAAACAACATCACGTGACTCTCTAGCAAAGCCAGGGATATATGCCATGCATTGTAAGTCTTTCCAATATATTTGATGAGCTCACTTGGTATCTGTGGCTGAGGAAAGCTTAATTGAAGCCCCTCCGGAAGTGCTTGCACAACATTTGGCCTACTTGCTTGCTGTCTTTTATGGCAGTCCTTTGATAAAAGTGCTATATTAGGTTTTGCCAATTGCACTTGTTCATCCTTTTGCAGAGTTACCCATACAATTGGAAACGCTAATACCCATATCTGATAAGCAACATTAGCATCTGTATGAGCCAATTCTCTCAATGGAAACACAAGGTCAGCTACCTACAAGTTGTAACATGTCAGTTTCCAGAAAGATGAAAACAAGCAGAATCTCAACGCAGAAAAGTCAGAAAGGAATTGAAACAATAACTCAAGTAAACATACGAAATATAATCTCATTCCTATCACTAGTAAGTTTACTAAATAAATATGAGCAGTCTGACACAATTCCCATAAAATCTACATCAAATTCACCAATGAATTTCAATGCTGATTCCCGAAATTTAAAGGGTGTTTAGCATGATAGCCTTACAGATTTATAATAAACATTTTGCAGTTAAAAAAGTCATGAAGGCAACAAGAAAGATAAATTAGTCATGCAAAAAATGAGACGACCTTAAATTCAAAAACTGCGTCTTTGGACACAAGAGCATCAAAAGTGTGAGAAGCACCTTCATTGTCAACTTGCTCACTGGAGCTTGACAGCTGTGGAAGCCCAGACCGCTCTGGGAGAGTTCCACAAGCCATAAGGGGAGGTACTAGGTAAACAGAATTGAAGCTCACCTTCAGGATATGTGAAATGAATGATGTACCATTGAGTGACAATGCAAGCTCTGTTGCTTCTTTGCGCACAAACTCAACATATGCTGATCTGGTTATGGCGATATCGAAGTCATAAATCATGAAGCGCTATCCAATGAGATCAATTTGGAAGTGATAAAAAGTAAAACAGAATATGTTTGCACTCACATTACTAATAAAGATAGTCCTAGCCATTGCATCCTCCACAGGACGAACTGTAGAGTATGAACCCGCAATCAACAAATATATTCCACTCTGTTAAAAAAACTACGTTGATATCATGAACTTAACAGTAAAAAGCGCTACAATTAATGATGTAAACAATATTGCAGGCTGCCTAACGTCAACAAAAGTAACTTTCAGCCAGAACTACTTATTCATGAAATGGTTCAGCTGCAACTTAAAACAGCTTATATGTGAGCAATGATCATAAACCTGTTTCAGTACGGAGGCCATAGTAGAAAGCTACGCTAGGAATTCTTTAGGTAAACAATACCAGTAACCAAGAAAAGCAAAACCACTGAAATCAGTTCAGTAAACAACGTTGTTGTCCGTTCAAACTTCACCCAAAAAAAAAGTAACTCAGCCAAAACCCATATATAAAAAAAATGGTACAACTGTAGCTTTGACAAAAACTGCCTCTCCAAAATTACCTGTCCTCATTAAAAACTCAAAATGAACTGATTTTCGTTCATTCTGGTTTTCTAATGAGGATAGGTTATTTTGGATAGAGGGAGGGGAGTATAACATTTACAATCACAAACCTAAAAGAGCAGAAAGTATTGCGTGGTAGAAAGCTACATAAGATATACTGTTGGCAAGGTCCAACATCTCGGATCTCGGTCTCGTCTCAGTCATCCAAAGAGATGAGATTAATAGAATCTCGGTCTCGTCTTAGTCATCCAAAGAGATGAGATTTAAGAGAGATCAAGAAAACGGTCATGGACATCAGGAAAAAATATTTTCACATGAACATCAAGGCCTAAAAGCAGAAATACCAGTGTCAAACAATCATCACATCACGAGAATTACACTTCTATTAACACAACTTATGCTGACCAAGATGAAAATATAATTGCTAATGCTAAGGGATTCAATCCCAGGACCTCTCCCTTAACAAGGAGAGATCCAACCAGCACAACACGGCTTGATAGGCAAGCTAATGTCATTAAAGTAGAAAACACCTAAATGAAGCCTGGAGGGTAAATGTAAAGAACCCAACTAAATACTTCCTATCGAGTAAAAGTTTTATTACTCTTCCTTTTCATAGTTATTATCTCTTTCTCTCCATCTCTGATCAGTATCTCCTGCTGCATTATGGGTTCACAGATACTCCCTCTCTGCGCTTTATCTTGATTGTTTTTTAAAAATGAACTAAATTTGGGAAGAAAACCCAACCAGGACTATTAAAGTGGGAATGGAGTAAAAATTGGGGCATCCCTTTCTTTCATTGTTCAGTTTTATTTCCTGCTTCAATCTTCTTAAATTTCGGTTTCTTTCTTTGTTCGTTTACTTTTTCTTCCTGCTGCTCATGGCAGATAAAAATTTCAAAAAATTCTAACTACAAAGCCTTTCACATAAAATCATAAGGAAGAAAAAGAAAATGTTCAGTCTTAAAGCGCCAGTCTACTAAATATACACAGACCAGTGTAATGCATTTTTATCTGAACCATTCTAGAATAAAGATAAAACTGAATCTTAATCATGTCAAAATTCCATGCAAAATACAAAGGAAAACAAATGATAGAAAACTAGATTAAGCTGCTTATTGCAACTAGCTTTATCTTGGAAAACACAATTTGCGCAAAAGGGATTACTAATCATACCAAATGATGATGATCCACTTTTCTGTATGTTATTTGCAGTATCTGCAGGACGCATTCCCTGTTTCAGCAACAGAAAATGTTAAATAAGCAATATACGAGTCAAGTATGAGAGCCAATTTTGTATTTAACATTACACTATATATAATATCCGAGTGAATTCACAGATAAAAAATGAAAAGATACACAAATTGCTTTCCATAATGGAAGAGTTCATACATCACTAGCAGCAATAGCTTTAGTCATTTCACGCACAGGCCTAAGAACAGTGTTATCTGGAATTACTTCACTTTCCCTTGCGGCTTGGCTGTCATGGACTTCTTTAATCTCCCGAGGAGGTTCCCTTGGCACATCACAATGAGGTGGTTTCCATGCATTCACATTCACAGAGATTTGCAATCTTATAGAAGTATTCAGTGGGTCCTGATCTTTTGCACTTGTTTTCTGTGGAAGATTTTTTGTACTTTGAGCAACACGATACTGCATCTTAACGGATTCATCTTGGACAGGGCTGCAACTCTTCATCCCGATGCCTGACAAAATCCAACTCTTCATATCCATCATGATCTGATGCTGAATCAGAGGTCGGTCCTGCTTCCCTATCTAGCATTGTCATATTGCCTTCAAAGTCATCGTAGTCAGTTACAGCTCATTTTTTTAACTAATGTCAACAAGAAATAGATATGCAAGCTCTACTAAACGAAATAAAAATATACTCCATCCAGAATTAATATTGACACAACCAAAAGTAGTTCTTTTTAAACAAATGGGGCCCAAAGGACTCCATGTCTCCTCTTATGATTTCTGTTCACCTTTCCTGCAAAATCCGTCTCTAGTTTTCTCCTTTGAGAATCCCAATGTCAAAGGACAACACATATCAATCAAGGTCATCAGTTTGAGAAAGAGGGAGAGGGGATGCAATTTGAGAATCCTGGGGCGAAAGGAAGGGGTGAAGATATTAAGGCACCTTTTTAAGGCACAGGTTAATATCATTTTAGGACCCGGGTTTTTTTTGCTAATGTTAATATGAAATTCGGACGAAGGGAGTACCAGCTAAAATCTTTACAAAAATTCAAATGATCTTTTAAATAAATTCATGGCATGCAATTACATGTGGTTGCACAAGAATTTAGAATAAAAACTCTATACCTTAGCTGGCTGTCCCACATTGTGTCGACTTTGCTTTTTCTGAGTAAATGATTTAGGAGAGCAGAAGCGCTTACTGTGGCGCCTCTCACGAGTTTTTTTCTCCACTAACTGAATATTATCAACATCAGAGCTTAGAAAGGTGGAGGTTCTGTCCCACATTGTGTCGACTTCGCTTTTTCTGAGCAAATGATTTAGGAGAACAAGAGCGCTTACTGTGGCGCCTCTCACGAGGTTTTTTTCGCCACTAACTGAATATTATCAACATCAGAGCTTAGAAAGGTGGAGGTTCTGCCTCATCCCTAACTGATCCATCCCATCCCCTAGGTCTTACTTTTTGGCTCTTTGATAAACCCATTTGGATCAAAGTCATTATTTCTCCTGAACTCCCTGTTTAATGTTTTTGTTTCCGAAGAGCCTTTCATTGACGTCTGTGTCTCCAAGACAGATTTTATCTTTACCAGATTTTCTTGAAAGGAATCCTGAGGTTGGACATAAAGGTGCATGTTTGAAGATAAATGGTTCCACAACATGGATGATACATTATCAAGATAAAAAATTAAAAAGTAAGAACAGTTACGTCAGTCAATCCAGCTGCAAAATAAATCCATTGACAGAAATAGATTAGTTACCACAGCACAAATGCGTGAGTGTCACCTTCCAGAAACACCTTTAGCTCTTGTACAGCCTCACCTTTGCACCGGCCACTTGAGCAAAACAATAATATATTCCTGTGGAACAGAAAGGTCAGGAATAAGCATAAGCTCTAATTATCCAAGATCCTGAAGATTATCAAACTTCGACGGTAATTTATCCAACCTTGGAAAAGCATCAATATATAAAACAAAGCACTCACATATAAGGAATGTTGACTATAATCACAACCCTCTTGAATTTTAGATAAAAAATCAACCATATTTCAAAATTAAGAATCATGGTCGAAATTAAAGAACATACACCAAATCTTGCCAGAGATTTTTGTGCAATTTTACTGGGGTAGGTCCTTCTAAAACTAAGGCATTATCAATACTGAAAAATATTTAGACTCACATACTCAAAACACATGAGTTAAATAGCCAACACAACTTACTTTGGACCTATTTGCACTCAAACAATGGACTAAAGTATCAAAATCAGGCCCTCGATAGAAATAACCACTAAGATCCAAAGCTCGCTTTAGCCACTTCACTATGAAAAGAACATGTCTGACACCAATAAATGCATTATGCAATAGATTGCATTTTTTTTGGTACATGGAATAGATTACAATTAAGAGACATGAGAACCAACCTGAACGACCTCAGTATCTTGAATTGTCTCACTTCACGCTTGTCAATGCATATGTTCAAACACAACCCGAGCAAACAATAACTTTTGTGTGACAACCCTGGTACTCAAAATAGATTTTAACTAAACATGTCTTCACCTGACAATCCTATCTGCCTTACAGTGTCATTCATAAGATTTTCCAAGCAACACGCTCAAATTTTAATTGAAGGTCAACCATAAGCAATCTTGCAAAAAATTGCTGATCTACTGATCCCAAAGTCGGCAGTTTTACTAACCCTATAAATTTCGTTAGAAATAAACTATATAAGCTAGGAAAAACATGATCAAGTTCCAAGTGAATACTCTAAAAAGGTTTAAAGATATGTTGTGGTAAGAATATCATCCCGCAAACAGTTCAATTTCACATCAGAAATTATCTTTTTCTACTTCAGCAACTAATATAGACGTAACCGAAAAAGGAAAATCCAATGCATAATTGGCACTGTAAGGCATATAAAATTATCAGGTGAAGAAATGTTTACTAATTATTTTCGATTGAAGACATGTTTAGTGAAAAGCTATTTTGAGTACCAGAGTTGTCACTAAAAATAACACAAAACAACATGCAATGTATTCACATTGATGACAGCTTTGAATTATGGATGATTTCCACTGCATGTGTGTGTGTGAGGGAGAGAGATCATGACGCGGCACACATAATCAAAGCCATGTACAATTATAAGGCCAAGCAAAGCACATCCTGCCCTAGCTGAATAGACACCAATGTATAATTAAGACTACTGTTTCGAACAACCGAACTAAACAAAGCTGCATGCGGAATGTCAGCAGCTGTACAGGGTGAACGAGAAAACAAAAAAAGAAAGTAGGATACAAAAAATGGACTGATAAGAGCACTTAACAAACTAAGAGGAATTATCAAAACGAGATGAAGAATAACCAATCTGCTAGATCATAAAACTGAGCCCACTAGTTAATGCAGATCATATAAAAGGATAAGATATTAGTAGAGATGTTGCAACTAAAAGAGAAATAAGCACAAGACACAGACGGATCCAAAAGTCCATGTGCGAATCAGACCAAAATGTTGCAAAAAAGTTGGACATTGCAGTAGACAAAGGGCATGGACAGTAAAATAAAACTCATCCTAGAATCTATGAGCCTTAAGCAAAGAAACGGTGGTTGCTAACCATTGGCCAACCTATCGGACTCGGCAAGGTCATTGCAGTAGACAAAGGGCATAGACAGTAAAATAAAACTCATCCTAGAATCTGTGACTAACCATTGTACCTATTCTCCACTACAATCATGTCTTATGACTACTGAACAGTTTCAATTCCTCATTCGAGTTTATGCCACCCCCCCCCCCCCCCTGCTGTTCCACTAAATACTGTCCTTTGTTTCAAACTGTCTTGCAATGCAAACATTCGCCACTGCTAGCATAATTTTGTCCATGTTCATTATTACTTCCAACTGCATTGAAGTCAAACAAGAGCATGGACAAGCCTTTGTGCAACGTCCATCCCACCAACAATATTCCTATATAAGAAATGTGTTTCAGCCAGAAGACATCACTTAGAGACTCCCAGTCCTGAATTTGAATAATGTACTGCAACCTTGTGAACAATGTCTTACCAAGGGACTCATGATATAGGGTGAAGAACTGTTTTCAAAATTCTTGATCTTTAGCTCTAAGACCAAGCATGAGCTGCCTTTCTACCTTCAGGAAAACTTCTTGTCGTAGTGCAAGTGGATATCTAAAAAGAAAAAGATATACCAAACACATCAACTACAAGAGAAAACCATAAATAAATACATCACTACCTCACATAAATAGCTAAGGTCACATGCTGTGAGGCATATTGAAGGCTAAAAATAAAAAAATCACCATAGAACAGTGTCTCAAATCTCATACTCCCTCCGTCCAAAAATGTGTCATTAGAAAACCAAAATGAACTAAAATCAGTTCAGTTTGGCTTTCTAATGAGGACACATTTTTGGATGGAGGGAATAGTATGATTCTTATGTCTGAGTAGAGGGAGAACCCTGGTGGTGGTGACTGGTGAGAAGCAAGAGCCAAAAGTGAAGTCACAAAAATGCTTACTTGTTTGAGTCAGCACAAATGACATATAACAGCTGGAGATACTTGGCATCCCCCTCTTCTAAAGCACTTGAGTAGAAGTTCTGCCTGTCAACCTGAAATAGCTTCTGTAGATACAAAATTGTGTCCTGGTTCAGAAAAGCACCTGACACACTAGATGAGGCCGGTTGGACACACTAAATGAGGCCGGTAGGACATCATCTTCAATCCTACCTTTTACTATATCAAGTATGCATAGAAGCACACCTGGATCTGTACGCTTTTCCGAGAGTAATCCGACTAGTATTTGGCATAACATATGTTTGCATTCCAGAATAAACATGACCCTTTCACACTAAATAAGGTTTAGAACAGTATTCAAATTGGTTGCAGTTGACCAAATTCCACTAACTACTCGTGAAGAACTGACAGCAGAGTCGGGGTCAAATCTCTGGCCCAATTGAAGAATGAAATATATAGCTGTAAACTAAATGCATAGCTGTAACACAATGAGTTATTGGTGAATGAAAACCGAAAGAAAATTCAATTGGGATGCTAAACATTACAGATATCAAGGATTTAAGATAGTAAAAATGGCAAGGAAGAAATAAACAAGAAAAAATTAAATATTGGTCTAAAAGTTAATATCAGGCCTTCTATGACCATTGTCAAAAGCAAATAGACAAAAATATCTTGAATGAGAAAGAAAAAAAACTTTGCATGAATAATATCACTGTTGGAGTACATGCTAAAAGATGTGCATTTAAACTAGTTAGAGACAATAACTCAGAGGTAATTTTCAATAATGTCAAAGTATGGGAAACTGGAAATTAATATATATTAAATTTTATATAGTTAAGCATAACAGACCGAACCAAAGAGCAAAGGGATCTGCCAAATTAGTTAAATAATAAGAGAAATTAGAAAAGAAAAATTCAAGAGATAACCCTTAACTCAAAAGAAATAAGGGGGTAAAAGAGGAAACTCTCCACCATATACCAGAGGCAAGGAATATCAATCAGTGAATTAACATGCATTACTGCTCCCGATTAGCATATGACATTATTGTATGCTATCACCATACCCACATATCAGGGGCTGGAAGCATGAACTTTCCACCATTCTACTCTTGCTGGAACACAATGCTCATGCATACCTCACACATACCTCATATAAAGGGTTCCCATCAGGACAAGGTGTAACATGTTGCATGTAAGCTCCCAATTCATTTTTATAGTCCTAGGAAGCAGCTACTACTTACAGCACCTCCGCCATTCCGTCCATGGAAATGAACTCCTCGCCGAGAAATGTTCTGACTGCGTTCCTTGAATCTCAACCCAGAACTTTCACACATAACCTCTTCAGTTGGAGCCGAGTCAAAAGCACATAGTTGGATTTCATATATTGAGATTCAACTGGCTGGTACTCAATAGTGAGAATTGTAATGTTTCCTTCTATCCCCATTCAAAGGTCCCTGCTGTTTGTGGGTCACTAGCCCCGAACCTCCCCACCCACCGCCTCCATGAGGTGACCCTCCTTGCCCTCTCTGAAAACGACCATCGCACTTGACTCTGTTTCCGCATATCCCAGGAAGCTTGCTGCTTCTCAATCTGAATATCTGTATTTTCTGCTACTCCTTGAGTTGAGCAGTCATGGCCTTCTTTCAGTGAATCTGTGTGCTCCTTTTTACAAATTTTGTGCCCTGATGACGTGAGTGGGTTGTTTCCGAAACACTGTGCTTTTGCATTTCCACCTGTGGACTTTCAAAAGGCTGGACTTGCGAGCTTTCATCTTTTGTGGGAAAAGATGTAACAACTCCAACTGTAACCCTCTGAGGCCCGCTGCCTCTGCTTCCATATTGGTTCTCACTAGAACTGTTTTGCTGTTTAGGACCTTTTGGTTGCCAATGAGATCCCATAACTTTCCTGTTTTCAGGTTTCAAATCCTTCTTACCATCCCACACATGAATTTCAACAGCAGGGGTATAAACACCTAGTTCCACGGGCATTGCTTTGTCTAAATCCTTATTAAACTCCTCACTGACATTCTGATAATGCTCATCACCCTTGCCAAATCTGCTAGTTTGCCTCCTCCTCCTTCCAGAAATTCAATTGTCTTTGGAGGCAGCACATCCACTGACTTGCTCAAGGGATATGACTTTATCAGTTTGCTCACCAGTATACACTCCATGATCCTGCTGTTTGTGTGACTTTATATCTGAATCTGATTGCTGGTGTTCATATGCCAACTTCTCAACAGCTTCCCCAACAGCAGAAGAAGATACAGATTCTTCACGGGAACCATCCAAGCCTACATGACATTGGGACTGCACTGGCGCCATTGTTGTTTTAATTAGTCTCCTAATTTTACTCGCAAGTGTACGAATCGGATTTGCAGTATAATCGCACAATTTTTACGAGGTCGAACCCACAGGGACTTGTGTAGCGGAATTCTAATTCGAAGATCAGATTATTACCCTTGTTGAAGAATTAAATTGATTTGACTCACTACAACTACGATTAATCGAAGACTCAATGCAATTAAACAGCTTTAACTAAGAAATTAATCTAAAGACAATTAAATAATCTATGAAAAAGAAACTAATCGACAAATAAAAATTGAAGTTTTAATCAAGAATTTAAGACACTAGGGCATAAGAATCAGCACATGACAATCATAGGAATATTTCTTTTAAAATCAGCAATTGTTTTCACGATTATCTCGTAGAGAATTGGAATTCAATCTATTCTCCTACGGAAAATTTCAGCATTAAAGCATATAAAGTTTTAAATAGAGTTTTGCATTCTCTTGCATATCAACAGATGAAATTCAAATCATTAGTTGTATCCATTATACGATGAATCACAGGTAATACCCAAATATCATATTAAACATATACCTCATTGCAATTAATTTGATAATAACAATCATTAAAACGCATTAATTTAGACAAAACAATTGCATCACATGAATAATATTCCTACAACTAATCATGGCTTCATCTCAGCCCTAGACAGGGATTTAGCTACTCGTACTAGAAAATTGAATTGCAAAAATAATGGAATTCATTTGAACTAATAATTAAATCAACTTACAAGAATTTCTGAGTAATAGAAAATAAACCAGAAAGATATTGTTCCTCTTCCTGGAGGGTTACTGTTCCTCTCGGATTACTGTTCACAGCTCCAATCCACAGCAGAAAACAGAAAAATACAAAGATCATTTACCGGAAATCACTCTCGAAAATGAAAAAAAACAGAAACTTTGAACTCTCGAACTTTCTCTCTCGAACTGCCGGCTCCCTTCTTGTTCTGCTATTGCTCTGGTTATATAGAGCCCTCAAAAATCCCAACCTTCCAAATCGAGGACGCCTTCTCAAATCCGGAATCAAACCACAGACTTTCCTAATCGAGCACGCCACTGCCAAAAAAAAATCCACCTTTTCCTCCTCCGTCGCGGCCTCGTGACTGCCGCCATCTGCTCTCCTCGTCGCCGTGAACTCCGCCGCCTTCATTTAACCACCACCCATGGCCTCAGAACTTCTGCCGTCGTCATTTAACCATCGCCCGAGGTCGCTATCTCCTTCGCCGTCGTCCAGTCCTTGCTCCAGCCTCGCCGCCGTGATGCTGTCCGCCGTCGAGCCCAGCCACCTCAGGCCGCCGTCATCACTTCATCGCCGCCGTCGACCACTCGAGCACCTCCTCTGTTTCAGAAACAGAACACCTGAGCCCCGACTGAACAGAACACCCAAGCCCCGCTCGGGTTTTATTTTTTTTTTATTTTTTTTCTTTTCTTCCAATTAAACCCGTCGAAGCAATCTCATCCGCTGGATAGTGACTAACAAATAGGTAAAAAGGCATATAAAAATGTGTATTTTTCATGCTTAACAAATACCCCCAAACCTAGATTTTGCTAGTCCTCAAGCAAAACACAAAAGAAAAATAATAAAACTACTCAAAAATAAATGCCACTGTCGTAGGAAACCACGATTGCATTTAGCATATGCAACAAGCCTTTTAAACCCCCAGGTGTCCCTGGCTGGACGAGTGAAGTCTCGTGAGGGTTTGCAGCCATGCTACCCACAAACATGTATTTATAAAATTAACCGTTTTCTTTATCTAAATGAAAAATAAGTCAACTAAACACTTCAAAACATAAAACCTATTATCCCTTCAAATACACACTGCAATACTTAAGAAAACTAACCACACGTACTTGCATTTATAATCAACTGGAATATAGAAGCGCTCAAGTAAGTGGTTTTATTCTACACCTTCATCTTGGAAATTTCTGCTCAATATGATATAGCATGATACTTTAAATAATATAAAGTGTAGAACATTGTAGCAATACACTCTAAATCTCTGTTTCACACAGATCCAGTGTTACCCATTAACCAAAGAACATCAGAATCTACATAGTCATCGTAATCTTTAGGTTCATGATAGCACAGATGCTTGCGCGCCTCCTTCGGGTCCAACATTCTAGATTTGAGAGGATAATACACCATAGACTTTTTTTTTTCATAAGGACTGTGTAAGGCCTGACTTCAAGATGCTTAGGTTTAGCAATGACTCAGGCCAATGACTCCCAGCCAGTTGGCTTAGGGCATTAGGTTTTAAGATGGACCGCTTCGGACCTGAGCATCAGCCTAAGTTAATCCTATAATAGTCAAGCAGCCCCTTTTCTTTATTTTCGTTTCCATTTTTTTTTCATTTTTTTTTTTCATTTTCAGCATATATATTTTCAAGCACATTATTCTGTCCAGGCTGAATTATACTCTCAACCTATTTCCGGTTCCAAGCCCTTGCCATAGCCAAGTAAATGGTCTATCATAATCTTTTAAGCTCAACAGATAACCACACATCATCCAATGACTCTGACTAAAGACATCCCACTGAAGATTAGTATTCAACAAATCTCTAGAAGGTATTACTTTATGTAACTGGTGTGTGTGAGTGAATTTTATTAGCTCAAGCACTTGATCCAAGAGGATTGTAACAGAATGCTATTTCTCAGTTAAGTGTCTCTATCCTCCAGTATACTTACTCACACTTCCAATGTAAATTAATCTCTTAAAAATTGAAGTATGCATCACGAAGGGATAAACTACCAAAACCTATAAAAATACTAACAAACAGCCTAAAATCTAATTTTTTTTTAAATTTTTAAAACAAGCAAGAAAATCACTAAGATATCCTAAACAAATATCTTCCTATACCCCCAAACCTGCATGAAACATTGTCCTCAATGTAAAAGATATGAAATAAGTACTGAGGAAAATAAATAGACGAGGGAAGGAAAGATAGTACCTGCACTCCACTGAAACGCTATAGTATCTATCAAAATGAAAAGAACAAGTGAAGCACAAGAATAACATAAGAAAAATAAGCACAAAAATAAAAATTCTAAAAACTTAGGTTGCCTCCCAGTAGCGCTAAGTTTTACGTCTTCAGCCAGACACAGCTATTAATTCACTCATTAATGGATGATGCAGATTCTACCAAGGATTTAGCGTGAGACCACAGAGAATAAAAATATGACCAAATGACATCTCTCAAATTGCAAATGAATGTTCCCAGTCTTCTCTTCAATCTCTCCCACCTAGACTCTCTGGGGAACAAAAACGAATATGAAATGGGAACAGCATTGACAGCAGCTATGGGCCCCTAAAGATCAAGCTCATCTATGGGTGAGTCATCCATAGTCCCCGCTAACTGATGTGGTAGTAATGGTGCCCAAGGATAGATGACTGGAATATCTAAGTCCGGAGTCAGTGGATGTTCATTCACTACTTCTTCTAACTGTGCAGGCATCACCCATAGGTGTAAGAATATGGCAGCCATCTAGATATCCTGTGAGAATCATGAACCTAAAAATATGAGTGATAAATAGTGAAAAATAAAGCACACAAAGAAAACTAGACCCACTATGCACAAAACAAATTACTGCAACTTTAGTCATTATAAGTCGGGTCAGCCAAACTCAATTTATCAGTCTGAGGTTGCTGCAATTCCAAGAATGGTTTAAGACGATGGCCATTAACTTTGAATATATCACCATTCTTGGGGTTTTCTATTTCAACTGCTCCATGAGGATAAACAACACGAACTAGAAAAGGTCCTGTCCATCGAGACTTCAATTTACCCGAAAACAGATGTAAACGAGAATTGTATAAAAGAACTTTCTGCCCCAATGTAAAAGATTTTCGCAAAATATTTTGATCATGAACCTTTTTCATACGATCCTTGTATGATTTTGCACACTCATAAGCATCATTACGAAGCTCATGTAACTCATTCAACTGCAGTTTCCTTTGAATTCCTGCTCTATTGAGGTAAAAATTCAGGTGCTTAATTGCCCAATAAGCTTTATGCTCAATTTCAACAGGAAGATGACAAGCTTTCCCATAAACAATACGGTATGGAGACATTCCAATGGGAGTTTTGAATGCAGTACGGTAAGCCCACAAAGCATCGGTAAGTCTCAGAGACCAATCTTTGCGATTAGGATTGACTGTCTTTTCTAAAATATGCTTAATCTCCCTATTAGAAATCTCAACTTGACCACTTGTCTGGGGATGGTATGGGGTAGTAATTTTGTGGGTTATGCCATATTTCTTCATTAATGGTTCAAAAACCCTATTGCAGAAATGTTTTCCCCCATCACTTATGATAGCACGAGGAGAACCAAAACGTGCAAAAATATTGTCTTTCAAAAATTGAACCACCACTTTGTGGTCATTGGTTTTGCATGCTACAGCCTCTACCCATTTAGAGACATAGTCTACCCCCACAAGGATATAAAGATTGCCAAAAGAGTTAGGAAAAGGTCCCATGAAGTCAATACCCCAGACATCAAAAAGGTCTATAATAAGGATTGGGGTTAAAGGCATCATGTTACGACGTGAAAGTGCTCCTAACTTCTGACATCTTTCACATGCTGAACAATAAGCATGACAGTCTTTGAAAATAGTAGGCCAATAAAATCCACACTGCAAAATCTTTGCAGCAGTCTTTTTAGAACTAAAATGGCCCCCACATGCTTGATCATGACAAAAAGAAATGATGCTTTGTTGATCATGTTCAGGAATACATCTCCTAATAATCTGATCGGGACAATACTTGAACAGGTATGGATCATCCCAAAAGAAGTACTTAACTCTGGACAAAAATTTGGACCTATCTTGGGAAGACCAATGAGATGGAATTTGTTCAGTTACCAGATAATTAACTATGTCCGCAAACCAAGGCAACTGGGACACTGCAAGTAATTGCTCATCAGGAAAAGATTCAATTATGGGCAATGATTCATCAGTAAAATCCACTATCAACCTAGATAAGTGGTCGGCTACAACATTTTCGGAACCTTTCTTATCCCGAATTTCAATATCAAATTCTTGTAGCAATAATATCCATCGGAGAAGACGAGGTTTAGCATCTTTTTTAGATAAAAGATACTTCAATGCAGCATGATCTGAATAGATATAGACCTTCGATCCCAATAAGTAAGACCGAAACTTATCTAGAGCAAAGACTACTGCCAGCAATTCTTTTTCAGTTGTAGAATAATTAAGTTGAGCATCATTCAATGTTTTACTGGCATAGTAAATCACATGGGGAAGTTTATTAATTCGCTGCCCCAACACAGCACCAATAGCATAATCAGAGGCATCGCACATTATCTCAAAAGGTAGGCTCCAATCAGGTGGCCGAATAATAGGTGCAGATGTTAACTCTGATTTGAGTTTCTGAAAGGCATTATTGCAAGCATCATCAAAGACAAATGGTGTATCTTTTGCAAGAAGATTACACAAGGGTCTTGAAATTTTACTAAAGTCTTTAATGAATCTTCTGTAAAATCCAGCATGGCCTAAAAATGATCTAATTTCTTTCACAGTTCGTGGTGGTGGAAGATGTGAAATCAAATCAACTTTAGCTTTATCAACTTCAATGCCTTTATTAGATATAATATGCCCAAGAACAATTCCTTTTTGAACCATAAAATGACATTTCTCCCAGTTAAGCACCAGATTCTTCTCTTTACACCTCACTAACACTAAAGATAGATGGTGCAGACATTCATCAAAATTGGACCCAAAGACAGAAAAATCGTCCATGAATACCTCTAAAAATCGCTCTACCATATCAGAGAAAATGCTCAACATACATCTTTGAAAGGTAGCAGGTGCATTGCATAGGCCAAAGGGCATGCGACGGTAGGCAAAGGAACCAAAAGGACACGTGAAAGTGGTCTTTTCTTGGTCTTCAGGGGCTATGGGAATTTGGTTATAACCAGAATAACCATCAAGGAAGCAATAATATTCATGTCCCGCTAACCTTTCCAGCATTTGGTCAATGAAAGGAAGGGGAAAATGATCTTTTCTTGTCAAAGCATTCAACTTCCTATAATCAATACAGACACGCCAACCCGTTTGAACTCGAGTTGGCACTAACTCATCAGCATCGTTTTTCACAACAGTTATGCCAGACTTTTTAGGTACAACTTGAACAGGACTTACCCATTTACTATCAGAGATTGGGTAGATGACTCCTACATCTAAAAGCTTAAGGATTTCAGCTCGAACAACTTCTTGCATTACAGGGTTAAGACGCCTTTGGGATTCACGAGAAGGCTTGGCATCATCCTCCAAATGAATTCTGTGCATAACAATAGAGGGACTGATGCCTTTAATATCTACAATGGTCCACCTTATGGGTTCTTTGTGCTTTACAAGAACATCAAGTAGTTTACGCTCTTGAGCCACATCTAGGTCAGATGCAATAATGACAGGTAAGGACTCAGCAGGACCTAAATAAGCATATTTCAGAGTATCCGGCAATGGTTTTAGGTCTAATTTAGGTGACTCAACACTAGATGGAACTACTGGTGATGATGATAGGGTAAGAGGCTCCACTTTTGGTTGCCACCGTTCAGTACTCATCAGAGGTACAGACTCAAGCAATGAGTTTACTTGTTCAATTGACTGATCGATATCAAATTCACAACCAAAATGTGTTAAGCAGGCCTTTAAAGGATCTTGGGAATGTGTTTGAAGAAATGTTTCATGGACAAGGGTTTCAATCAGGTTTATTTCATTCACATCATCCATGTCAGGTGGTTGTTTACTGATGTCAAAAATGTTCAATTCCACCTTCATATTCCCAAAAGAAATTTGCATCACTCCATTTCTGCAGTTAATGATAGCATTAGATGTAGCTAGAAATGGACGACCCAAAATAACAGGTATTTGCCCACTTATGTTTGGAACAGGTTGAGTATCAAGGACAACAAAGTCCACAGGGAAATAAAATGTATCAACCTTAATCAGAACATCCTCAACAACACCTCGAGGAATTTTAACCGAACGGTCAGCTAATTGAAGTGTCATTGTCGTGGGTTTTAGCTCTCCCAGACCTAATTGCACATACACAGAGTAGGGCAATAAATTCACACTTGCCCCCAGATCTAGCAAGGCTCGCTCAATTTGATGTTTCCCTATCATGCACGAGATTGTGGGACAACCAAGGTCCTTATATTTGATAGGAAATTTACATTGAATGACAGAGCTGACTTGTTCTGCTAGAAATGCCTTTTTAGGAACATTATTTTTCTTTTTGACAGAGACTAGATCTTTCAAAAATTTTGCATATGAGGGCACTTGTTGGATTGCATCTAGAAAAGGAATGTTTATTTGTACTTGTTTAAACACTTCTAGAATATCTCCATATTGTGCACCTTTTTTAGGATTGACTAGTCTTTGCGGATAAGGTGCCCTAGGTACAAAATTCCTAGGTGGAGAATCACTGTCGACAGTTGGAGAAGAATCTTTAGTCTCTATTTCAGTCTTACTGTTCTCACTTTCTTCTTTCTCAGAAGTGTCAATTTTATTATCAATTTGCTTTCCAGACCTAAGGGTAATGACTGATTGAACATGTTCCTCATTCTGTGAAGAATTAGAGCTACTACCAATGGAGAATTGGCCCTTCTGGTTAGGCACAGGTTGACTAGGGAATCTCCCTCTCTCTCTTTCTGCTAATTGAGTAGCAAATTGACCAACTTGAGTCTCTAACTTGGCAATTGCTTGAGTATTCATGTGTGTAGAGTTCTTCATCTCAAGCATAGCTTGGTTAGTTGACTGAATGACTTGGCTTGTAGATTGGATGAAAGATTTGAGAGTGTCCTCTAAAGAGGATTGTTTTTGTGTAAGACCCTGAGATTGAGTGACAGGTTGTTGATATTAGGTAGGAGGTTGAGACAAAGCTGGATAAGGTGGGTTATTCTGCCTAAACTGATTACGCATGGGTTGCATAGGCTGTCCACCTACATTCATAGGTGGTTGACTTTGTCTCCAGGAGAAATTTGGATGATTTCTCCAACTTGAATTGTAAGTTTCAGAGAAAGGATTGCCTGTCGGCTTCCCATAATTGTTTAGAACATTGACTTGTTCTGCATAACACTCTGGATAAGTATTCATGGAAGGGCAATTCAGAGATGTATGCATCGGGCTAGCACACACAGAGCATGCTTCATTCATGTTGAGGGCATTGATGCTTCGGTTCAAACTCAGGGCATCTATTTTCTTGGTTAGCGCATCGAGTTTGACCTTAACATCTACGTCATCTTTAATCTCGTAAAGACCTCCCTTCTTAGGAGCTTGATGTTGTCTCTCCCTATGACCTGCAAAATCCCACTGTTGGGACCTTTCAGCTAATCGCACTAAGAAGTTATAACTTGCTTCACCTCCTAAGTCTAAGAAGGCACCGCCATTCATTGATTCAATCATGTTGCGGTGTGTTTGAGTTAAGCCATTGTAAAAATGTTGTATTAACCTCCATGTTTCAAACCCATGATGTGGACATTTTAGTAAAAGGTCTTTAAATCTTTCCCAACTCTCATAAAATTTTTCATTTTCATCTTCCATGAAGTCAGTGATTTCTCTCTTTAATTCATTAGTTTTGGCCATTGGGAAGAATTTGGACAAGAATTTGCTCACCAACATATCCCATGTTGTGACAGAGTCAGCGGGAAGAGAATTTAACCATGCCTTGGCCTTGTCCTTCAAAGAGAAGGGGAAAAGGCGCAGATGAACAGACTCATCAGAGAAGTCTGTGAACCTAAATGTTGCACAAATTTCTAGAAAATCCTTTACATGCATGTAAGGATCCTCTCTGTTAAGACCATGATAATTGGGCAACAGTTGAATTATCTGAGGTTTTAGCTCAAAATGTTTTGCAGAGGTTGCAGGCAACAGTATGCAAGATGGAGGGTTGATTGTGATCGGAGAAAATAACTCCATCAGAGATTTCTCAGGTTGATCTTCCATTTTGAATGAAAGATCACTTTTAGGTTCACTATTCTCTAAAGGATTAGAATTATTGCTAACCAGACGCAGTGTGTGATCACGTGTCCACGTGGTCATCCACCGTCAATCAACTCTCACGTGTGGAAATTTTAATTTTTTAATTTTTTAATTTTTAATTTTTAATTTTTAATTTTTAATTTTTAATTTTTAATTTTTAATTTTTGACCTAAAATTAACTGCAAGGGTAAAATTAGTCTTAGAATTTGATTTCCTACAAGTCCCCGGCAACGGCGCCAAAAACTTGTTGTTGTTTTAATTAGTCTCCTAATTTTACTCGCAAGTGTACGAATCGGATTTGCAGTATAATCGCACAATTTTTACGAGGTCGAACCCACAGGGACTTGTGTAGCGGAATTCTAATTCGAAGATCAGATTATTACCCTTGTTGAAGAATTAAATTGATTTGACTCACTACAACTACGATTAATTGAAGACTCAATGCAATTAAACAGCTTTAACTAAGAAATTAATCTAAAGACAATTAAATAATCTATGAAAAAGAAACTAATCGACAAATAAAAATTGAAGCTTTAATCAAGAATTTAAGACACTAGGGCATAAGAATCAGCACATGACAATCATAGGAATATTTCTTTTAAAATCAGCAATTGTTTTCACGATTATCTCGTAGAGAATTGGAATTCAATCTATTCTCCTACGGAAAATTTCAGCATTAAAGCATATAAATTTTTAAATAGAGTTTTGCATTCTCTTGCATATCAACAAATGAAATTCAAATCATTAGCTATATCCATTATACGATGAATCACAGGTAATACCCAAATATCATATTAAACATATACCTCATTGCAATTAATTTGATAATAACAATCATTAAAACGCATTAATTTAGACAAAACAATTGCATCACATGAATAATATTCCTACAACTAATCATGGCTTCATCTCAGCCCTAGACAGGGATTTAGCTACTCATACCAGAAAATTGAATTGCAAAAATAATGGAATTCATTTGAACTAATAATTAAATCAACTTACAAGAATTTCTGAGTAATAGAAAATAAACCAGAAAGATACTGTTCCTCTTCCCGGAGGGTTACTGTTCCTCTCGGATTACTGTTCACAGCTCCAATCCACAGCAGAAAACAGAAAAATACAAAGATCATTCACCGGAAATCACTCTCGAAAATGAAAAAAAACAGAAACTTTGAACTCTCGAACTTTCTCTCTCGAACTGCCGGCTCCCTTCTTGTTCTGCTATTGCTCTGGTTATATAGAGCCCTCAAAAATCCCAACCTTCCAAATCGAGGACGCCTTCTCAAATCCGGAATCAAACCACAGACTTTCCTAATCGAGCACGCCACTGCCAAAAAAAAATCCACCTTTTCCTCCTCCGTCGCGGCCTCGTGACTGCCGCCATCTGCTCTCCTCGTCGCCGTGAACTCCGCCGCCTTCATTTAACCACCGCCCATGGCCTCAGAACTTCTGCCGTCGTCATTTAACCATCGCCCGAGGTCGCTATCTCCTTCGCCGTCGTCCAGTCCTTGCTCCAGCCTCGCCGCCGTGATGCTGTCCGCCGTCGAGCCCAGTCACCTCAGGCCGCCGTCATCACTTCATGGCCGCCGTCGACCACTCGAGCACCTCCTCTGTTTCAGAAACAGAACACCTGATCCCCGACTGAACACAACACCCAAGCCCCGCTCGGGTATTGTTTTTTTTTTTTTTTTTTTTCTTTTCTTCCAATTAAACCCGTCGAAGCAATCTCATCCGCTGGATAGAATCTGAATGACTCTTTATTTCATTATGCGCCCGTCTTCTTCATCAATGCACATCAACGGATCAGATCTTTTCTGCGCGTGATCTCAGATCTTGGGTCGCTTTGGCATTTCAAAACCCGTCTAATGGCTTCACTTTTGGCTGTTCAGCAGTACGAGCATGCGAACCTATACAAAATAAAACATGTCCCAAATTAGACGCACCAAATATTTATAAAATTACGGAACAATGTTAAATTGAGCAATTTCGAGAGCCTTATTTAATTAATTCCTAATTACTTAGAAAATTACCAAAATTCACTTTATTCCTCGTTTTAATTAGAAAACATGACTAACAAATAGGTAAAAAGGCATATAAAAATGTGTATTTTTCATGCTTAACAGCCATGATGCATGTTTTTTCCCATGCTTATTCTGCTTATTCTCAATATCCTTTGCATCTGTACCAGAACTTTCAGTACCAACAGCACAGATATCATTCCCAAAGCTACTCATCTCATCAGATATGGATGATAAAGGAGGAGAACGCAGAGGCAGTTGCAAAATTGCTCTGCAATGACAGCTCTTTGGCAGCTGGTTTTAGAACATACCTCTCCATCTCCACACACTTAGTCTTCACACTATTTCCCATTCCACTCCCACCCTTCTCGGATGGTTGATGACCTTCAATCTGACCAACCTGCTCAAATGACTCTTGCTCCTTATTCAGTGGCTGCACAAGGTCCCAGACAACAGTTTCATTACCACAAAATTTCTCTGTCAGCCTAACAGGTTGACTATTCCTTGATCCATTCCTAGAAGACTGAGGTTTCTACTGGTTCCAATTCTTCTTACAAGGGGACCGCTTCAATTTGTCTGTCCAAAGCTTTGTCTATAGATGGAACTGCCTCTAGACAATCTCGGGCTCTACAATATTTGCAACCAAGATAGGCCTAATATCTTGGACAAAAGTTTCTGAACATTTCAGCATGCCACTTTCAACAGAGGGTTTGATAGAGTTTCCTTCCACTGGCGCAGACGCCAACATACCAGACTCCCCAGATTCATCATTCACTTTATGTTTGCTCTTAGAGTTCCATGTATGCTTCTTCTTATGCTGGGAGGAAGAATCATTGATATTATACATATTACTCACTGAGATCGATTCGCCAAATGCATTTCATTTGCCTCAAGGCACTCTTGAGCAGTGCCTCCAGAAGAAATTGAACCCTCTCCTTGGTTCTTGTCATTCGAAATATTATTCCTTGCTTCCATTGTCATGCAACTGCAAAGCACTTCCCTCACTAGGAGAGCAATCAACAACTTGAGATGAAGAGACAGATGAAGTAGTTGCCGCATCCATTTCATGATTGGGAAAGCCAGAAACTTCAGTGAATTCAATTGCAGGATGATTAACTAAACCACCATCCTTTTCTGCAACATTTAATCTAGACTGAATTGATGAATTTGATGTTTGAGTCATACCACCACTCAGCTTTTCACTAACCACTGCATTTTTTACTGTTCTTTCCTCCTGAATAGGAACCTCATCATGCTGCCATCAGACTTTGATGGAACATTATCCCCAATGGTCCTCATGTTCTTCTCCAACTTTGCAAAAGCTTTTGCTTTCTGCTCTCTTGCCCTCTCCTCCTCTTCCTTAGCCCGCTGAGTTACAATCTCTTTCAGTTTCGCACACTGAACAAATAGAAAATAAAAAATTAATCAAGGAAAAGCAAGTTTGATATTAACAAATTGACGCTGCAGAAAAGCATACCTGTGCTTCATAGTCGGCTGAATCAAATTCACCTCCCGCCTTGTTGGAGACGTTCACTCATGTTTATCAGTAAGCTCTTGAGAGAAAACTTCAGAAGACTTCACAAGTGAACGAGATGAGTCTGATTCTGGTGTAGGTTTCATTTTCCACTCATCACTCTCCTGAGAATATTGCAGAGTCAGGATGGGCATTCTGGCTCTGATACCTGTGATAAAGAGATGGACCATGCCCACTAGCCATTCCCCTAACAGGGGCATCTCGTTCACTCTGATTGCAAAAATTCACTCGTGGAGAACCATAATAGCCACCGTATGGTGACATAGGCCCAGGGTACCTGACTGGCATCACAGGATGACTCAGAACAGGATAAGATTCAGGCGTATGAGGTCGACAAGAATCTCCCTTCCAAGGGCCATATCCACCAGCCCCAATTCCAGGCCTTGGAGATGTCTGCTGGTTAAGCACAGGCCTCACAGGCATCGGTGACTGAGGTTGATAATAACCATACTGTGGAGGATCAACTGAATAACTCCCAGGTTAACCTGCCAGTCCATAAGGACCAAGTGGAGGGCCTCCTCTGTACCAAGATCCATCGGGAGGTGCATTTTGAACAGAAGGGCCATGGCAATGTTCAAAATTTTGTTGTGGAACACTAGGGTTGGTATATGTCAACGCCTGCTCTGAATATCTCTGCCATTTTTCTATGCTTGGTTGAGGCCTAGTTCCAGGATGCAGGGGCTCATCCCTACTCCATGTACGTACACCTTTCCCTCTAGTCACATCGATATATCCACCATCTGATACACATGAGGCAAATGTAGTGGATCACTCCAGAAAAGACGAGTAGATACTTGTATAAGTAGTAAATAAAAAGTAAAATTCGGCAAAAAGGTATGCGCTGAATGCAATGAAGTACCAGGTGAAGAAGCTTCAGATCTGTCCTGTGTTGCAGCTTTACTAGAGGATGAGGAAGGACGCCCATGAGAACTGTGACCTGGTGTGAAAACCAGTACAAAAATTCAATGCAAGTAAACAAAGAACACTCCACTGCATAACAAGTATCTTAATAAGCGATTATATATTTTTATATAGAAATTTCGAGGTGCTGGGTGCATGTAAACAGAATACCATCCAAAAAAAGTTTAATATTACAAATTTTTAAAAAGAGAGAAGTTACTGATGCCAACAAGAAAGAAAGTCCATCCAATGTATCTATTTTAAAGAAAATTTTCAATAGTGTCAACAGATATGCCAATAACAAGAAGAAGGAAACAAACCAAATAACAGAAACAAGGAGTATTTTATTTCTCGAATCACCCCAACTCTCAAAAAGTATTTAGGAGTGAATCACACAGAAAACTTATGTGGAAAACAGCGATCAGTAATACAAGACTCTGGTTTGCTGAATTATTGGCATCGATCTGCATTCTACACACTGCAAAGAATATAAACAGCATACTCAACACAGCTCAAGCATCCAAACAGTCACCAGAAACGTTTTAAGCAGATTCATGCGGTCATATATTTAATACCAAACCAGAATAACAAGGTAAACCATTCATCAAACAGATATCAAGTTCGTAAAATATGCATTTGATAAAGAATGCAGATGTGCTCACATTTAATTAAAGATCCCCAATGACAAAAGAGTTATGATACCACTCCACTTAGTCAAGTTCATGTCAGAAAATTTATTTTCGATAAAACATTAAAATGTTGACATCTGACAAAGTACATGCATTCCATCACAGGGCCAAAAGTAAGGTTTTAACTACAAGTAAAAGGAGTCAATTTCAGCACCTTGCCGTACATTTGACTCAGAATTCTTGTCAGAGCCAATAGTTGGAAAATTGCCCTAACTCAAAGTAAATGAGGATGGAGAACTCTGCAGGAACATAAGCAAGAGGGAACTTAAATACACAAGCAAAATTGACAATTCACATGTCTCAAAACACATGAAGCTAAAATTCACAGATAAAATGCTTCAACAATAACATGTAACAATTAATTAGCATGCAGAGGCTTACAGTAAAAAAATTTACCAGCTGTTCTGTATTTCCAGACCCTACCAACGCAATAAAAGTTTCAGCAACATTTTCAGCAAACCGAGACAGCTGGGAGCTGCCTGGTCTTGTTTTTGCACTGCAGGGACGCAATGACCCAGACAAATGTGATGAGGCCATCAATCCATATACTTTTGACTTGGTAAATTAATTGGCTTTGGAACTGCAACTTTGCCCAAAACTGCCATTGGATTTCTTCACATAAAATTCCACTTGACACAATTCAAACTGGAAGTAAATTATGGCCACTTATTACTAACATCGAAAAATAACAAAAACAAAGAAAATCAGGAAGCAGCTTTCCACAATTGATATCAACCCAAAGATTGGAAAACTTAAAATGAAACTACACGTGTGAGATGCAAGAGACTATGAGCAACCAACATAACAAAACTCCAATATGGAGTACTGAAAGCCATCAATATATTCAGCTGAGAAACAGATTAAAACTTTGGCTATTCTACAACTCTAAACTCTTGAAACCTACAATACAAGCAAATTCCATCATAGACGCGCAATAAAAATATAATTAAATTAAAGCAATTAACGCATCTACATTATTTAATTAAAGTAAATTAATTATTAAACTCCTAATCACTAGCTTAACACTAATAACCCATATTTATCCTTATTTTAACGGAAAAACTACACTAACAAATCGGTAAATGAAGCATATAAATGCGTATATTCTATGTTTATCAAATACCCCCAAACCTAAATTTTGCTAGTCCGTGAGCAAAACAAAAACAAAATAAAGCAAAAAAATTAAGAAACTACTACTAGACAAGTAAATGCCACTTTCGTAAGGAGCATTGCATCAAGCGTATGAACAAGCCGTTAAAGCTCTCTGTCCCTAGTTGGACGAGGGTTTACAGCCACGTTACCCACAAATATATAACCTAAAATAATAAAACCCTATATATCTTTTCTTATACACAACAACTTTTAAAGAGACTAAGCACTAATACTTGCGGAAATAAACAATTTGAAGCACAAAGACACTCAAATTAGTGGTTCTGTTCCACACTTTCATCTTGGAAATATTTGCTCAATATATATATAATTACTTTTCAAAAAACAAAGGTGCAGAACAAATAGGCATACAATCTAAATTTCTGTCTTCCAAACATTTTAATGTGACCCATTAGTCAAGTTACAGTCGGGCTCAATAACCCAAAATAAGTCTGGCATCTTTATCTTGAAGTATCATGATAGAAATAATGCTTAAGCATCCTCAACCGTAAGTCCACAGTATAGGGTATAAAAGCATAATACACCATTTTTCTATTTTTTTTTCAGCCGACTGTGTAATGGCAGGCATTCATGAGAGAATTTGTTCTAACCTCCAATTTTTTACGCGAACCCTTCAGCTTACTGAGGCACAAAGGCCCGGTTACTCATTGGAGATAGTAACAAACCTCTTTCTTTTTCGTTTTTTTTTCTTTTTTTTTTCAAACCTCCAATTTTTTACGCGAACACTTCAGCTTACTGAGGCACAAAGGCCCGGTTACTCATTGGAGATAGGAACAAACCTCTTTCTTTTTCATTTTTTTTTTCATGAGAATTTGTTCTAACCTCCAATTTTTTACGCGAACCCTTCAGCTTACTGAGGCACAAAGGCCCGGTTACTCATTGGAGATAGTAACAAACCTCTTTTTTTTTCTTTTTTTCTTTTTTTCCTTTTTTTTTCTTATGGTGTATTATACCTTCAACCTATTTTCAAACCACCTCCACCATAAAGCTAAGCAGATGGTCTATCATGATCATTGAAGTTTTAAAAATACCACGTTTTCGAAAATAGACTTGACTAAAGACATCCCACTAAAAATGGTAGTTAACAAATTTCTAGATGGTATTTCTATGTGTACTCATGTGTGTGAGTGATTTTTGAAAATATAAGCATATAAGTCCAAGAGGATTGTATAAGAATCAAAACTGCATATTTAAGTGTCACCATCCACAAATTAATTCACTCACACTTTCTATGTAAATTAGTCTCTCTAAAAATTGAAGTATGCATAGAAAGGATATACTACAAAAGCAACCTAATAACTCATTTTTACTTGCACTAACTAGGTTAAATTGGTCTCATTAAAAATAGGTACATGTCTATAGGAGCATTAATAAAAAACCCTTTGAAGACTACAAAAAATAACACTAAGACTCAAAAACAGCAATTTTTTTTGTTTAGTAAAGCAGAATTTAGGCAATAAAATAAGTAACACTAATCAAAATCAGTTTGGCAGCAGGATTAGTCTTGCAAAAGAATTCATTTTGACCAAAATAACTCAGCATGGAAAACAAGAAATTCTCAGCTCATTTAGTACTACAATCAGCAAGCTAATTTTTAAGTGGACAACTGAAAAAATGCTAACAATGGTGATCAAAACATGCATGCATCAATAATTTGCCTAGAGAGTGTCAGCGATCATACTAAGCAATTAATTTGAAAGCCATAATAAACAACACTAAAAAAACCTCAAATTCAAATTAAAGTGGTGCTGAGTTCTACTTCCCCAGTGCGTGACGACGATGACTCGGTGCTTTGCTTCCGGTTTTCTCCTTCACCTCCATGTATATTGCTTGTGACCCTCCGTTGGCAGTTTTCATTTCTGCCTGGGCTACCAAATCAGTATGCTCTCCCCTTTTCATTGCAGTGAAGAACCATAGCTCTGTTCTCAACCACCAAGCCGTGCTCATCGATTTAATTGCGGCTAAAATGGAAAATTTTCCTACATCGTCTGCTGCTGCTCATGTTAGCACTTTGGAAAATCAACTCGATGGTTCAGGATCTCCTTCTATTCCATTTCTGGCTGAAAATGGCAAGAACCTTTTTTTCTAATCCTGCTACTTTTGGAGACTCCCAATTTGGATGTTGTCGTTCCTTTATATGGCCAGCACCAAAAAATGCTTTGCTTTAGCTTCAAGTGAAAACTGTATGGCCCACCTTACATGTCTTGTATCAGCTTTTCCCTCAATCAACATCAACATTACTTCTTTCTTTTTTTCTTTTCACGTTGAATTCCAAGAAGTTGTTGGCCCCACAAAGTAGACACTGTACTTTCATTTTGATGGTGAGTCTCTTTAATCAGCAGCTACCTGATTTCCCTAGTATCCACTAGAAGTGGTCCAATCCATTTAGTCTTATTTCAAAGCTTGCAGCGCGTGGACCCTCGAGTTAACTATCGCCCATGTAACCTTCCTTAGTGCTCTTTATGAATTACTATATTATCATAAAAACCTGAAAGATGCAATAAAAACACCAATCAGTCAGTAAACTATCATACTTGGAAAATTTAGTTACGAGGAATTATTAAATAAATCTAGTTACGAGGAATTTTTAAATAATAACAAGAAAATCTTAGTTTAGATGGAGTTGCAAGGAAAGTCTAAATTAAATGTAGTTGTACCACTCTCAAAATAAAAAATTAGTTTTCAGTGGCGCTGAATGCAAATCTGCAATAGGATTTAGAACATAAGGTTTTCTACCATTATGCTCCTACAAGGTCACACACTCCATCATAAGTAAGTAAAAACTGGTTTCCATCTTCAAATTGTGCTCATGCTTCTTGAAATAAGTTATGTGCATTATTATTTTTAGATTATTCAAATTAGAATATTGGTTTTATACTGTCAAGAAACTTAACCAATCATCAAATCTAGCCCATATAGTATGCCATAGTTTTATCACCATTCTAGCATATTGAATAAATAAGACATTGTTCCATTAGTACAAAATCAGATTTACTTTCGCCTAATTTGATGAGTAAAACCTTCAAATTTAGACAGTAATGGTCCATTAACTGATTAGCTCAGCCAATTTACCCTTTACATTTCATGATATTAATTTGGGTTGTGTTTTCCCTCCAATACTTACTTGAAACTCCCAGTCATTCTACACTAGCCTCCTTGGATCTGTATCCAATTCTTCCATTAACATATTCTAGAGAGAATTGTCAATCAAGAAACAGATGGTCTATTCATAATTATATAATTTTCCTTCTATAAAACAAAATTCATATAATTTTTTTTAGTCTACAATGGTTCTCCTTTGCACTTAATACATAATAATTCAATTGTACTCTCTAACCCGATGAAAAATTGTTTAGAGTCTCCTGACACTATACTCATATGAAATAGATTTTACCAATGGTTCCATTGTAGTGTCGTGGCCACCCAATGATAAAATTATGGCTCAGCCAAGAATTAACATCCAAAAATTAAGAATAAGCTACTAATCTTGCTCTAAGCAGATTGTTCTACATCTAAGCAAGAAAAAGCTAATCTGAAAAACCATAGTAGCATTAAAGTAGATGTAGTTGCAAGGAAAATCCAAATTAAAATATAGTTGTACCACTCTCAAAATCAAAAATTAGTTTTCAGTGGTGCTAAAAGCATATCAGCGCAACAGGATTTAGAACAGAAAGTTCTGTACCATTATGCTCTTGCAAGGTCACGTACTCTATCATAAGCAAGTAAAAACCAGTTTCCATCTCAAAATTGCTTTTATACTCCAAAATTAGTACCTTGATTATTATTATTCAGCTTAGAATACTAGTTTTATATTGTCAAGAACCTCAACCAATCTTCAAATCTAGCCCATATAGTCTATTATAGTTTTGGCACCATTATAGCATATCGAATAAATAAGACACTGTTCCATCAGTATAGATTCATATTTACAGGGACACACTAATAACAATAGCAGTATCTATAGCCACGAAATTTGTGACTAAAAACATACATCATGATGGCGTTGTACTTCTGTCCACCAAATTCTATTCACTAAAGAAAAATATCAACTTGTCAACGTAAAAATGCAATCAACACAAAATTGTACTTGAAGTTAAATTCTAGTTAATAACTATTTGCACATAAAATTCAACTTGATACAATCAAGTAGCTAACAACGTAAGAAAACAAGATATGGCATCATCCACATCACTGTAAACATTGTTCCTCACCACAAAGGCACCAGAAAAGAATCCAGTAAGAATAATAGAAATTCGAACAAGAAAATCATTATTAGAAAAAAAAAAGAGAAAAGAAGCACTTCAAAAACATAATGATAAATCGAACTTTATCCTTAAAGCCAAAGTCTAAACTATATAATGAACCAAAAATATTGAATAATCCCAATGTTGTCCTAACATACTACCCCCATACACAGAAGATACATTTTTCCATATCATTGAGTTTTGACAAGCATACTCTCAACAATAATTATAGCTTTTCCAAAACAATTTAGGCTCAAGAGGAGCAAAAATAACGAACGATTTGGAAGAAAATATCCCACATATACCACTGAATAACATAATACTGCATTCAAATTTCAGGGAAATCGCAAGAAGACAGCAATCTTAGACTTTGATTGCCCAAAACAATTGATTGCAGGGATAAAAACAGGGGGGAAGGTGGCAAAAGCACCTTTTCAACAAAGAAGAACTGAATTATGTGAAAGACCTAAACAAGAAAAAAAAAACAGAGAGATCATTTTAATGTTAAATCAAGCTCGAGATTCTAAAGAAATGCAGCCGACAAAGCTAATGAAACTTATAAAATGAGCACTGGCCGAAAGAAACAATTTGAAAGAAAATGAGGAAACCGGCAGAAGATGCCCAAATTACCAACCCTTGAGCCCGGAAGGATAGAATTCGATTTTACCTGAAGAAAATAGGACAGATGCCGAAACAGAAGTCGATTTGATCCTTAAAGATGTGCCCGACGAGGCAGATACTAGTGGATCTTGACGATGTTCCTTAAGGGGTGATGGTTCTAATGGATCTTGACGATGCTCCTTTTTGCAGTAAGTCCCAGCCTTCTCCACCCCAATTGGAACCCCCGCGACCAGCGCTCTTGGTCAAAGTCTCGCCGGAAATCGCCTTGCGGCCAGTTGAAGCCAGCCTGTACGGAATGGGGTACACCGTCGGCCCAGATAACATCGCACGAGAGCGCCGTCTGAGGAGAAGCGGACGCGGTCGCCGGAGATGCGGAGGGGGAGGACGTGGTGGAGGAGGATCAAGATCCGACGGTAACATTATGTCTTCTCCAGCAGCTCCGTCATGATGGATGAGGAGGTGGCGGTGGCGGGCAATGCGGCAGCGGAGAGGAGGGTGGTGGCCGGCGAAGCATGGCCTCCGGCGAGGGGAGAAGGGAGCGCGTCCCGTCTTTGGGAGCGCATTAGCTGAAAGTGCATATCCATAATTATATATATTTTTACCGTATATTTTCACCATCTATCTTTTAATATTTTAATATGAGTTATACTAATTTAAACAAGGGGAAATTATATAAAAAAATAGGAAATTTTTTTTACCAAATTGTCGCACTGTATAACTTATTTCCCGAAATGGTGCTCTGACAAGCCACGCAGGTGCCAGTGGCGCCACGGGTGCCTGCATGGCTTTTTTTTAAACCGAACCGAAAGGCGTCGGTCGGTTGAACCAACGCCTTTCAGGTCTGACGCCTCCATCTTTTACTTTTTTTTGCAAGGGCCTCGAAGGCGTCGGTGTCCTTTATAACTGAAAGGCATTGGTTCAACCGACACTTTTCATTTCGTATTTAATGTCTCGGGCTCAGGCTCCACCGCACCGAGCCCTAACCCCCCTTGTCGTCCTCGCCGTCGACATCCTCGACACCGCTGCCGCCTCCGCCTCCCCACGTCATCCTCACCCAGGCCACCGCCTCCCCGTCCTCGCCCGACCTCTGCCTCCCCGTCCACTGCCTCGGCCAGTCCTCGCCCCGGCTCACCTCGCCACCACCTCGGCCAGCTCTGCCTCGGCCAGCTGCACCTCGCCCCGTCCTCGACCCGGCCACAGCTTGGCTCGCCTCGTCGTCCTCGCCTCGTCCACCGCCTCCCCCGTCCTCGCCACGTCCAAGCCACTGCCTCACCTCGCCTCGGCCGGCCAACAGCTTCTACAGCCATTTCCTTGTCCTGTCGTTCGCGTCTCTACCGGTAATATACGATTAATATCAATTAAAAATACGTATTGATGTAGCTTTTGTATTGTATGAAATTAATTATGTCTTATTCGAAACAGTTTTTATAGTGTTTCTTTAAAGTTTTGTGAGAAGAGATGGCAAGAGAAATGGTTCCATTTGTATTAATGTACGGAGGTAGAATTGATAGAGGTGAATACAAAGGTGGTGAAAGTGTAGGATTATTTATTAATAAGCCAAGTACTTAAGAGGAACTAGAGATGCAAGTGGTAAACAAACTAGGATGGGACCAAAGATTGTAGAAAATTTGTATGAAGTACAAGATGCCTGTTTATGGAGGAAGGATTACCGTAATACCAATTGACGATGACAATTCTATGCAACAAATGTTCTATTTTTGTGCCTCATGTGCTTAGCTTCGAGCTATGTGTAGAAAAAGAGGCGCGCATGCCTAGGTTTGTAAATGATGGTGAAGGCGGAAGTAGGAGTGCTCGCAGAAATAGGTCGAGTGGACACTCTAGAGGAAGGCATGTAGAAGATAATGAAGAAGATGATTGGTCTATATCACTAGCGTGCAACAAACCCCAAATTTTGCCTAGTTTGAGGTAAGTTTATTTAAAATATGTATTGACTGGTTATTGATGTTGAAGATGTACGAGGAGATGATAGTGTGCAAGAGATGGTTCATAATGAGGGAGACGAATTGGTGGACATCGCAATTGCTACGGATAACTTGGATGATTTTGAGGAGGAGTTGCCATATGAGGAGGAGCCCCCATGGGCGTGAATAACAGATGATGAAATAGATGGGGCAATTAATCGGGGTTTTTATGAGGAGACATATCATGAGGAAGCAATATATGTGGGGCAAATATTCCTTAATAAAGATGAATTTGTACATGCATTGAGGGAGTTTTTAGTAGCGCATGATGTTCGCTATAAAGTGTTGCGTACAAATCCGAAACAGTACACAACAAGATGTCAATACCCTAACTGCCCATGGAGAGTACATGCATCATTGAGGAAGGGGATTGATGATTTTCAAGTGAAGACGTATGGTGGCGAACATACTTGTAGAAATGCCGAGCTAGACACTAGTCATAGACAATGTACTGCGGCGTTTGTTTGTCAGCATATATTACCCTCTATTAGAGCAGAAGTCGATATCACACCAGTGGTTATTCAAGAGAGGATTAAGGAGACTTTTCACGTGGATATTTCATACAAAAAAGCATGAACGGCAAGGAATATGGCCATCAAAGAAGTGTATGGTGATTGGGTTGAGTCATATCGATTGTTGCCAATGTACATGGAGGCAATAGTTAATGCCAAGCCGGGAACCATTTGTAGGATGGTGACGACCCAAATGGAAGATGCTATGTGTCGACGGTTTCAGAAGGCGTTTTGGGCATTTGGGCCATGTATTGAGGGTTTTAAATATTGTCTCCCTGTCATAAGTGTTGATGCTACTTTCCTATCTTGTAAGTATGGAGGAGCCCTTTTGGTGGCGACTGCTAACGACGGGCACAAGGGTTTGTTTCCTCTTGCATTTGGCCTTGTTTCGGGTGAGGATTACCTCAATTGGAGATGGGTCTTACGTACGTTGAAGGAGCATGTTGTCCTTGGCAGGACCTTTATCACTATCATATTCGATCGACATAAAGGGCTGCAAAAGGCTGTGCCAGAGGTGTTTCCACCTCCGTATTTTTGTCACCGATATTGTATGGGACACATCAAGGCAAACTATCATAAGAAGTTTAAAAATGATGTATTGACGAGGTTGATAGGGGAAGCTGCAACTGTGCTTACTGTAGACGAGTTTGATGAGAAGAAGAAACTTATCGGTGCAGAAAGTCCAGAAGCAAAATGGCTACTCAATGAGGAAGGTGGATTATCACCTGAATTGTAGTCACTTGCTCATGATGGTTTTAAAAGATTTAGGATGACCACAATAAATATAGCTGAAAGTCTAAATAGCATGTTGAAGGGGGCTCGATCATTACCTGTGCAAGCCTTAGTGTCAGCCACATTCTATCGGATCGTCAAATTCTTTGTGAAGTGACATTCGGCCGGGTTAGCTATGGTAAACCCATACACCCCTACTATTGAATGGAAGATTAAAGAACAAACGCGCCTGATTAGCAGCATGTGGGCAGACCAAATCAATTCTCACGTGTATGAAGTGAAAACAATGCGTGGTAGAAAATATGTGGTGGATGGAAGAGATCATACATGTTCTTGCAATTACCCGCAAGTGTACAAACATCCATGTCGTCATCTAATTGTTGTCCAATCGAGGCGAAGAGGACCCATCGGCTATTTAGTTGGATATTGGTATACATCTGATGCATATAGAAAGGTGTATGCAGCTGAATTCTTTCCGCCTCCAGATCGACGATCTTAGGAGGAAAAATCAGCTGAGTATGTGGTGAAGCCCCCAAGGGTGACACGAAAACCCGGTCGTCCACACAGTAGGAGAATACATAATGCGATGGATAGTGCGGGCAAGTGTGCATATGGTCGATCTCACTACCATTGTGGGAATTGCAACCAAGTTGGTCATAACATGCGTCATTGCCAAAACACACCTTCTGCTGATTGGTACTTATATATAATGATCTTTCTATGTAAATTAACTTGTTTATACATTCTTTGAAGTTATTATTAATTGTTAGTTTCTGTGTAGATATTATGGACCCAGGATCGATTGATCCCTCTGTCCTCATAGAGCAGAGCTCGCACAGATCTGATGGCATATGGAACGAAGAAGTATGTGCACAATTATTATCTTCTTAGTTTTGAATATTGCATAATCATTATCTCCTAATTGTAAAATACTTTTCATGTGTATAGGATCCCAGGTGCATTGAATGCACTGAGCACTGGCAAAATGTGCGCCATTGGCTAGTTGATGCACGCATTTTGCCGTACGTAGAGATGGCAAGATTTGGACACTTTACCCGGTTACAGTATATCAGGATTGATAGGGCTCTCATCACTTCCCTAGTTGAGAGATGGCGGAGGGAGACACAGACATTTCACTTGCATTTGGGGGAGATGATGATAACATTGCATGATGTTGCTGTATTACTCGGATTGCGCATTGATGGCATTGCGGTGAGTTGCTCGACTATGGGCATTGACTGGAATGAGGTATATGAGCACCTTCTTGGACGGGTACCTCCACGTGAAGCATTGAAAGGACCAACTAGGGTATGTCTGTTGTGGTTGAGAGAGCAGTTCAGTCACCTGTCGTAAGATGCCACAGAGATTGACGTCGAGCAACATGCACGAGCATATTTACTCTATATGCTTGGTAGCACTATATTTGCCGATAGAAGCAGCAGCCATGTGCACCCCATGTATCTCCTTTTATTAGAGGATTTGTACACCACGGGATAGTATGCATGGGGCAGTGCCACCTTCACTTACCTGTACAGAGAGTTGGGAAAAGCTTGTCAACCCAGCACATCAGGGATTGCCGGGTGCGTCACCCTCGTCCAGGTAAACCATCAATTATCTTTGACAACTATATTTTTCATAAGTATGATATTTGATTCATGTTTGGTGTGTATGTGTCAAACAGCTATGGTCGTGGGAGAGATTGCATGTCGGTCGTCCAAACATTATGAGCACTCCACTAGATGGTTTATCACCGTTAGGAGTTCGGTATGTGTTATTTATTTAAGTTATTTGATGATCATGTATTGGTGTGTATGTGTCAAACAGCTATGGTCGTGGGAGAGATTGCATGTCGGTCGTCCAAACATTATGAGCACTCCACTAGATGGTTTATCACCGTTAGGAGTTCGGTATGTGTTATTTATTTAAGTTATTTGATGATCATGTATTGACATTTTAGATAATTTATTCCTCATCCTCGTTATGTTAGGTGGAATGCGAAGAAGACAAAAACTGTGAATCCTCACAATGTCTTGGCGATGTATAGATCAGAATTAGACTATCAACGATCCGGCCAGGTATTGCTCGTTTATATTGCACGCGTTATGAATATGACGAATGTACATATCACAAAAAAGTTAAGGACCATATTCATATGTTGTGTAGGAAATATGGCAACCATATCATGATGATGTGTTAGCGCAGTTACCTGGAATATGTACGGATGGAGCGCATGTGTGGCTATCTAGGACGCCGCTTATATGTGTTGACATCGTCGAGATGCATGTTCCGGATCGGGTCATGCTGCAATTCGGATTAGAGCAAGTTTTCCCCCCACTTGTTATGAAGTTTATTGAACGATTATCGCGTCGAGGCCGAGGGATTTTTGATTGGAAGTCGCATCATGCGGCATACATTACTAGATGGGACGACCGGACGACCACTCTCGTTCAGGGGGGGCCTGCTATGATAGAGCGAGATGTGGATAATGCATATATGAGATGGAACTTGAGGATCACCAGGAGACTTATCATGCCACCCGTGCATGAGGCGGAGATGTTATATCAACCGCGGGGTGACACTGAGCGGGCATTGGTGAGTATCTTTTACTTCGTATTTGATTTGAGTCACTGTTGTTCTGTGCATTGGTGAGTATATAACATATATTTTTTCCTTTCTAGCTTACTTGTGTGAGACAGACGTTCGCTCAGACAGAGGGAGCTTTGGTGGACCGATACTATGAGAGCTTGCTAGCGGCATGTCAGACGCTACACGATATCTCTGGACATGTTCTTGCGAGTTTGCCATTGCTTCATCCAGTTATGACAGAGATTCCAGGATTGGATTTCATTCCAGGTTCTTTATCAGTTTTGCCCGACGTTGTGACATCATCAGCCGATACGGCGAGTTTACCCCATCATCAGTTATTCCAGATGCGCCGTTGGAACAAGTTGAGAGGCCTCTTTCTTTAAAAGTATATACTCAGCGACAGCGTGCACTTCGTGCTCTACGTCAGGCACCTTCGTCTTCAGATGCTATACCTGATGTTGAGCCTGAGGATATTCCAGCTCGAGCACGAGGACGGGGTAGGAATAGGTTGAGGAGAGTTGATTGAACACTTGTAATTTTTTGCTTAAATTTGTAATACTTTGTATAATCTTATAATAATTTGATATTTTGTTAGTATTTCTAATGTCTAAATTATTTATGTAAGTTTAATGATGTCTATGGTTTTATCTATATGGTGTTGAAGCTAAATTGTATATGTAAGTTTAATGATTATGATTTTATCAGGACTGTTTTATCAGGTGTAGGAAAATTTCGACTTCGTAGAAGGGAAGATGTTTAAAGAAAGGATAAACCGACGCCTTCAGAAAAAAAACCGATGAGTGCATGAAAGGACATTGGTTGAAACGATGCCTAGTTAAACCGACGCCTTTCTAGTTAAAGAAAGAGACGTCGGTTGAACCGACGCCTTTCGGGTCGGTTTAAAAAAAAAGCCACGAACGCTGGCGCCTGCGTGGCTAGTCAGAGCACTATTTCAGGAAATAAGTTGTACAGTGCGACAATTTGGTAAATATTTTTTTCATATTTTTTTATATAATTTCCCCTTTAAACAAAGTATAGATTTCAAAATATGCATAATAGGATGGGAAACAGTAGGGAAAGTTATTTTTTTTTCAAAAAAAAATTTCATAATTTTTTTTTTGAATTTTTTTTAAATGGCGATATATCAGTCCGAAATAGATATATATATATATATATCGGTGATATTTAAAAAAAATGGAAAAAATAATATTTACCCATCTCGTTTTATCGGGTAGGGCCCGATATCGATATATCACCGATATAAAATTCCTTGTTTGGCGGTAATTCCAACTGAAAAGGTCTTCAGATGTGAATGACAAGCTCTTTAAATGCATCTGTACTCACGGCCAAATAGCCGAGAAAGTGCTTGCGCTAGTGGGAAAATCCCAACAACCTGACCAATTTGAATCTGTTAGCCAATTTTTCTATTGGGGTAAGTGGAAAAACCAAAACTCATTATCCAACCCAATTGCCATTTTTACCACGGGTAAGAGAAAAACCCAAAATCCACTGGGGTGATCTGACCCCGGACCCTTCCACGTGGGTCCGTCCCTGAGTGCACCATATTAAGGGCGTCTTCTGATAGCAGAACTGATTTAAGTTCTGGGGAAGAAATTGCAATCGGCCAAATAAGTTCTCACACAAGTGAGAGATTAAGTTCTGAGAATTGTGGGCATCTTCGCCTGGACATTCAGTTCTGAAGAGTTTTAAAAAGTACCTGTTTTTGGATTGCTTTCAAGTCGTGAGAAAGACTGCTGCTATTCCCTGTTTGTGTAATTTTGCACTTCTGCATCATAGAACGCTCGAGTTGGCAAGCAGCTCTCACCAAATCATCTTCAAGGGATCTAGCACCCTTAACCTTCCATGCGACAAAACAATATAGGTAAGTGCACCATGCAGCATCAAAAGCTGCCAACCCCGATAGAGAGCCCTCACGTGAACAACAGTACACAACACAAAAGGTTCTTCAGTTATAATTATATTTATTCAAGGTTACTATACTTGTGGATTGACTCTTGACCTATGATTGCAGTTATCCTCCTCCCCGCGAGAAGTGTGCTGGTCCGTATGTACAAATTTGTATACAAATCCATACAAATACCGGGACTCCAAATTCAATCTGCCTCTTTGTAGTTTTCAGTGCTATAAAGCCATGAACGGAGGAACAAATGCTGTTACAACTTACAACCTGCTAATATTTCATGCTCTTCCCTGGCTCTGTTTGAAAGGAAGCAATATGGAGCAGTGGTCATTGGTAGTTTCTTTTTTGGGGCCACAATAGTCCTCCATAGCTTGCAAAGCAGATCGTCTCTTCTATTCAACATTGGTAAATGAAGTTGTATGCATTAAGGGCAAAGGAGAACCATCGTAGACTAAAAAAAATTATATGAATTCTATTTTATAGAAGGAAAATTATATAATTATGAATAGACCATGTGTTTCTTGATTGACACTTCTCTCTAGAGTATGTTAATGGAAGAATTGGATACAGATCTAAGGAGGCTAGTGTAGAATGACCGGGAGTTTCAAGTAAATATTGGAGGGAAAACGCAACCCAAATTAATATCATGAAATGTAAAGGGTAAATTGGCTGAGCTAATCAGTTAATGGACCTTTACTGTCTAAATTTGAAGGTTTTACTCATCAAATTAGGCGAAAGTAAATCTGAATTTGTGCTAATGAAACAATGCCTTATTTATTCAATATGCTAGAATGGTGATAAAATTATGGCATACTATATGGGCTAGATTTGAAGATTGGTTAAGTTTCTTGACAATGCAAAACCAATATTTTAATCTGAATAATCTAAAAATAATAATGCACATAACTTATTTCAAGAAGCATAAGCACAATTTGAAGATGGAAACCAGTTTTTACTTGCTTGATGGAGTGTGTGACCTTGTAGGAGCATAATGGTAGAAAACCTCATGATCTAAATCCTACTGCAGATTTGCGTTCAGTGCCACTGAAAACTAGTTTTTTATTTTCAGAGTGGTACAACTACATTTAATTTAGATTTTCCTTGCAACTCCATCTAAACTAAAATTCTCTTGTTATTATTTAAAAATTCCTCGTAACCCTTTTATTTAATAATTCCTCGTAACTAGATTTTCCAAGTATGATAGTTTACTGACTGATTGGTGTTTTTATTGTATCTTTCTGGTTTTTATGATAATATAGCAATTCATAAAGAGCACTAAGGAAGGTTACACGGGCGATAGTTAACTCGATGGTCGACGTGCTGCAAGCTTTGAAATAAGACTCAAATGGATTGGATCACTTCTAGTGGATACTAGGGAAATCAGGTAGCTGCTGATTAAAGAGAGTCACCATCAAAATGAAAGTACAGTGTCTACTTTGTGGGGCCAACAACTTCTAGGAATTCAACGTGAGAAAGAAAAAAAGAAAGAAGTAATGTTCACTGAGGGAAAAGCTGATATAAGACATGTAAGGTGGGCCATACAGTTTTCACTTGAAGCTGAAGCAAAGCATTTTTTGGTGCTGGCCATATAAAGGAACGACAACATCCAAATTGGGAGTCACCAAAAGCAGAAGGATTAGAAAAAAAGGTTCTTGCCATTTTCAGCCAGAAATGGAATAGAAGGAGATCCTGAACCATCGAGGTGATTTTCCATAGTGCTAACATGAGCAGCAGCAAACGATGTAGGAAAATTTTCCATTTTAGCCACAATTAAATCGATGAGCATAGCTTGGTGGTTGAGAACAGAGCTATGGTTCTGAACTGCAATGAAAAGGGGAGAGCATACTGATTTGGTAGCCCAGACAGAAATGAAAACAGCCAATGGAGGGCCACAAGCCTGAGAGGCCTGGCCATTCGGCCAAGCAATATACATGAAGGTGAAGAAGAAGTCTGGAAGCAAAGCACCTAGTCATCGTCTTCACGCACTGGGGAAGTAGAACTCAACACCACTTTAATATGAATTTGGGGCTTTTTTAGTGTTGTTTATTCTGGCTTTCAAATTAATTGCTTAGTATGATGGCTGATACTCTCTAGGCAAATTATTGATGTATGCATGCTTTGATCACCATTGCTAGCATTTTTTCAGTTGTCCGCTTAAAAATTAGCTTCCTGATTGTAGTACTAAATGAGCTGAGAATTTCTTGTTTTCCATGCGAGTTATTTTGGTCAAAAGGAATTCTTTTGCAAGACTAATCCTGCTGCCAAACTGATTTTGATTAGTGTTACTTATTTTATTGCCTAAATTCTGCTTTACTAAACAAAAAAAATTGCTGTTTTTGAGTCTTAGTGTTATTTTTTGTGGTCTTCAAAGGGTTTTTTTATTCGTGCTCCTATAGACATGTACTTATTTTTAATGAGACCAATTTAACCTAGTTAGTGCAAGTAAAAATGAGTTATTAGGTTGCTTTGTAGTATATCCTTTCTATGCATACTTGAATTTTTAGAGAGACTAATTTATATAGAAAGTGTGAGTGAATTAATTTGAGGATGGAGATACTTAAATATGCAGTTTTGATTCTTATACAATCCTCTTGGACTTATGTGCTTATATTTTCCAAAATCACTCACACACATTAGTACACATAGAAATACCATCTCGAAATTTGTTACCTACCATTTTTAGTGGGATGTCTTTAGTCAAATCTATTTTCGAAAACATGGTATTTTAAAACTTCAATGATCATGATAGACCATCTGCTTAGCTTTATGGTGGAGGTGGTTTGAAAATAGGTTGAAGGTATAATACACCATAAGAAAAAAAAAAGAGATTTGTTTCTATCTCCAATGAGTAACCGGGCCTTTGTGCGTCAGTAAGCTGAAAGGTTCGCGTAAAAACTTGGAGGTTAGAATAAATTCTCTCATGAAAATAAATAAAAAAAATAAAAAGGTTTGTTACTATCTTCAATGAGTAACCGGGCCTTTGTGCCTCAGTAAGCTGGTGGGTTCGCGTAAAAAATTGGAGGTTAGAACAAATTCTCTTATGACTGCCAGCCATTGCACAATCGGCAAAAAAATAAAATAAAAAAATGGTGTATTATACTTTTATACCCTATACTGTGGACTTACGGTTGAGGATGTTTAAGCATTATTTCTATCATGATACTTCAAGAAAAAGATGTTATAGACTTATTTTGGGTTATTGAGCTCGACCATTACTTGACTAATGGGTCACATTAAAATGTGTGGAAGACAGAAATTTAGATTGTATGTCTATTTGTTCTGCACCTTTGTTTTTTGAAAACTAATTATATATATTGAGCAAATATTTCCAAGATGAAAGTGTAGAACAGAACCACTAATTTGAGCGTTTTTGTGCTTCAAATTGTTTATTTCCGCAAGTACTAGTGCTTAGTCTCTTTAAAAGTTGTTATGTGTATAAGAAAAGATATATAGGGTTTTATTATTTTTGGTTACATATTTGTGGGTAACATGGCTGTAAACCCTCGTCCTACTAGGGACATCGAGAGGTTTAACGGCTTGTTCATGCACTTGATGCAATCGTACTCCTTACGAAAGTGGCATTTACTTGTCTAGTAGTAGTTTCTTAATTTCTTTGCTTTATTTTGTTTTTGTTTAGCTCGAGGACTAGCAAAATATAGGTTTGGGGGTATTTGATAAACATAGAATATATGCATTTTTATGCTTCATTTACCGATTTGTTAGTGTAGTTTTCCCGTTAAAATAAGGATAAATATGTGTTAAGCTAGTGATTAGGAGTTTAATAATTAATTTACTTTAATTAAATAATGTAGATGCGTTAATTGCTTTAATTTAATTATATTTTTATTGCGCGTCTATGATGGAATTTTCTTGTATTGTAAGTTTTAAGAGTTTGAGTTGTAGAATGGCCAAAGTTTTAATTTGTTTCTCAGCTCTATATATTGATGGCTTTCAGTAGTCCATATTGGAGTTTTGTTATGTTGGTTGCTCATAGTCTTTTGCATCTCACACGTGTAGTTTCATTTTATGTTTTCCAATCTTTGGGTTGATATCACTTGTGGAAAGCTGCTTCCTGATTTTCTTTGTTTTTATTATTTTTATATGTTAGTATTCTGTGGCCATAATTTACTTCCATTTTGAATTGTGTCAAGTGGAATTTTATGCAAAGAAATCCAATGGGAGTTTTCGGCAAAGTTGCAGTTCCAAAGCCAATTAATTTACCAAGTCAAAAGCACTCTGCTGCCTTCTTATTCATGATTTCTTTATTTTGATGTTTGACCAGATGGATAAAAACTTTTTGTTACTTTTTAGGTTGTAAAATTATGGTCTGGACCTCAATGTGGAAATCATTCCAAAGTCTTTATTTTCTTCTTACTTATTCCTTTCTTAAAACTATTGTCCATTTTAAGTTGTGCCTTGTTTTTTTCTTTATGTACAGTGGGGTTGTCAATTATTGTTCTTAACTGGACTTAACATGTCTTGGTGAATATGTTAGGGGCACTGTTAGTTGGGGAAGTCGATCATCTCCAAATCACAATGCTTCGGGTTCATCACCTGCATTATCCTCATCGGCATCGGGATTGGTGGCCTCATCACATTTGTCTAGGTCATTGTGTCCCTACAGTGCAGAAACAAGGCCAGGCAGCTCCCAGCTGTCTCGGTTTGCTGAAACTGTAGCTGAAACTTTTATTGCGTTGGTTGGGTTTTGAAATACAGAACGGCTGGTAAATTTTTTACTGTAAGCCCCTGCATGCTAATTAATAGTTACATGTTATTGTTGAAGCATTTTAGCTGTGAAATTTAGCTTCATGTGTTTTGATACATGTGAATTGTCTATTTTGTTTGTGTATTTAAGTTGGTTGTTGCTTATGTTCCTGCAGAGTTCTCCATCCTCATTTACTTTGAGTTGGGGTGATTTTCCAACTCTTGGCTCTGACAAGAATTCTGAGTCAAATGTACGGCAAGGTGCTGAAATTGACTCCTTTTACTTGTAGTTAAAACCTTACTTTTTGTGATGGAATGCATATACTTTATCAAATGTCAACATTTTAATGTTTTATCAAAAATAAATTTTCCGACATGAACTTGACTCAGTGGAGTGGTATTGTAACTCTTTTGTCATTGGGGATCTTTAATTATTTGTGAGCACATCTGCATTCTTTATCAAATGCAAGTTTTACGAACTTGCTATTTATTTTTAATGTCACTGTTTGATGAATGGTTTACCTTGTTATTCTGGTTTGGTATTAAATATATGACTGTATGAATCTGCTTAAAACATTGCTGGTGACCGTTTGGATGCTTGAGCTGTGTTGAGTATGCTGTTTATATTTTTTACAGTGTGTAGAATGCAGATCGATGCCAATAATTCGGCAAACTATAGTCTTGTATTACTGATTGCTGTTTTCCACAAAAGTTTTCTGTGTGATTCACTCCTAAATATTTTTGAGAGTTGGGGCGATTCGAGAAATTAAATACTCTATATTTTTGTTATTTGGTTTGTTTCCTTCTTGTTATTGACTTATCTGTTGACACTATTGAAAATTTTCTTTAAAATAGATACGTTGGATGGACTTTCTTTGTTGTTGGCATCAATAACTTCTCTTTTTTAAAAATTCGTAATATTAAACTTTTTTTGGAAGGTATTCTGTTTACATGCACCCAGTTTCTATATAAAAATATATAATCGCTTATTAAGATACTTGTTATGCAGTGGAGTGTTCATTGTTTACTTGCATTGAACTTTTGTACTGGTCAGGTCACAGTTCTCATGGGCGTCCTTCCTCATCCTCTAGTAAAGCTGCAATACGGCAGATCCGAAGCTTCTTAACCTGGTACTTCATTGCATTCAGCGCATACCTTTTTGCCAAATTTTACTTTTTATTTACTACTTATACAAGTATCTACTCGTCTTTTCTGGAGTGATCCACTACATTTGCCTCATGTGTATCAGATGGTGGATATATCGATGCGACTAGTGGGAAAGGTGTACATACATGGAGTAGGGATGAGCCCCTGCATCCTGGAACTAGGCCTCAACCAAACATAGAAAAATGGCAGAGATATTCAGAGCAGGCGTTGACATACACCAACCCTAGTGTTCCACAACAAAATTTTGAACATTGGTATGGTCCTTCTGTTCAAAATGCGCCTCCCGATGGATCTTGGTACAGAGGATGCCCTCCAGCTGGTCCTTATGAACCGGCAGGTTCTCCTGGGAGTTATTCAGTTGATCCTCCACAGTATGGTTATTATCAACCTCAGTCACCGATCCTTGTGAGGCCTGTGCTTAACCAGCAGACATCTCCAAGGCCTGGAATTGGGGCTGGTGGATATGGCCCTTGGAAGGGAGATTCTTGTCGACCTCATATGCCTGAATCTTATCGTGTTCTGAGTCATCCTGTGATGCCAGTCAGGTACCCTGGGCCTATGTCACCATACGATGGCTATTATGGTTCTCCACGAGTGAATTCTTGCAATCAGAGTGAATGAGATGCCCGTGTTAGGGGAATGGCATGTGGCCATGGTCCATCTCTTTACCCTTGGCCTATGATTAATTTTTTATTTTCTATTTGTTCTGTGTGCGAAATTGAATGAGATTGTCACGGCCCGGGTTTTTAAAACCATTTTTAAATCAGAGTCGTAGCGGAAAACCAGAGGATTATTCCTCTATGCGATAAATCATGAGCTGAAAAAATTTTGACTAAGCATCTAGGCCGTGATAACTGGGTTTCACAAATATTGATACAAAACCATATATACATATAGTATTACAAGATGTAAAGTCGATTAAACCAATGCAAGTCCTCTAAGTACAAGTCTGTCATCCATCTCAAAATAAACTAGAAATAGTTGGCGCTCACGCCTTACAACAGAGTCTAGAGCAAACCCATAGCAGGATATATGCTCAGCAATCAGAACGTCCTCACCGTCTAGCTCCCAAGTGCACGTGAAGTCAATCCTCCACAGCAGCACCTACGTCACATAAGGATGCTGAGTATAAAAATACTCAGTGGGATACCATAACACAGTCATCAACATCTCAATCAACAAGTCAATAGTTGCATTAACATCTTATGCAGCCTATTACAGAGTTCCACTTGAATCTTTTATTAGTCTTTCAAGCAAGTCTTTTATTGCTTCCCAAGTTCAAGTTTAATAATTAAGTCTTTGTCCCATAGACAGACTCACTGAATGTCATACCTACATGACAGACAGCACGAAAACACCGTGACTATCACTCCGGTTAATACCGGTAATCACGGCACGTCCTGAATCTCTCAAGGGTGACTGCCTCGCCCATTCCTTACCTTAAAAGGTATGACCATCGGAAGGGTCTGGCTCCACATCAGCTCCTAGACTCAATGTGGGTCGGGAAACGCAGCCTTCTAGGATGCTAACGTCTCCAATGTTGTGCACAGTAAACCACATGGCAACCAAGGCTCAGGATGTGTGCAGAGCTTCCACTTGGGAAGATGCAAAAGCTCTCTCTAAAATCCATAGAGAATAAGCACGCTCTCTCTAAAATCCATAGAAAAGAGGTAACAGCTTAAGCCTGGCCAATAGAATATGTAATGCTCTCTCTAAAATCCATAGAAAGATGCAAACATGAGCCAAAATAACATATCATTGTTCTCTCTAAAATCTATAGAGAGATATAACAGCTTAAGCCTGGCCAATAGAAGTTGGTCCTTATTAGGTACCATGACACAGAGCTTCCACCAGTCGGAAGATGTGAATGCTCTCTAAAATCTACAGAGAGATACAGACGGCAGAGCTTCCACCAGTCGGAAGATGCAACACCACCCCAATCTATACCTTGTGATCCTTAGTAGGTATCACAGTATTACTAGTATGAACCATAACATACCATTCACAGCTATTGGCTTATTAGCTCAACAGATAGCCTGACATTTGACTTAATAGTCATTCGGTCGCTTGATCGGAAGTCACTCACACTCATACACTGACTCCCAATTCCAAGGGCATTTTAGTCTTTATCTTGATTAGGTTCTTCCCAACCCTCAAGCTCAGCCCTCAAGTCATCATTTTATTATCTTTCATAAAATGATTGTCTCTAAACCATCTAGGTTTATTAGTCGGGTTTTTCTTTATCATTTAAGTCCTTAGCTATCAGTTAGTATAACATAAGGGACTAATACCCTTAGATATAAAAACACAAACACGTACCATTAACATGCCAATTAGGGCTTGAAATTATTTAATAAACAGCCCAAAATCAATAACAGGAGCCTATGTACCAAACTGGCTTTGTATATACCACACTGCACAGAAATACACAGACGCTCAAGCTCGACCGTCAGTTATAAGCAGTTTTTTAACCGTCGGTTGAGGTTCACCGGCAGTTCAAATTCCAAACCGGCTTATGAACCAGGTTTATTTAGTGAGCCGGGTTCGGTTTAAGCATGAACCGGGTTCGATTTGAGCATGAACCGGTCTATTTATTGGACCGGGTTTGGTCTAATCATAGAATGAACCGGGTTCGGTTTGACTATTACCGAACCAGGTTCCGGTTCGGTCTGCTGGTCCGGTCTGGCCAATCTGGGACCGAACCGGTACCAGTCGGTCGTCCTCTGCTCGCTCGAGGGTGGCGGCTGACACGACCGCTGTCGTCGGGCCGCCACCGCCCTCTCTTCCCCTCTCCTCCAATGATTGTCAGGCTGTGGTCAGGCCGGATTTGGGGAGGGAGATGGGAAATGGCAGCAGCAAAAAGCTGCTGCCTTTGCTTCTTTCGTCGAGGCCGGCGGCTTGGCGGAGATCAAATCGTCTCCCGGTGACCCGCCACGACCCTTACTTACGCGGCACTTCCTCCTCCGCCATCCCCATCGTCTCCATTGACGAAGAAACCCAAAAAAAAATGGAATTTTGATGCAAGGCATGGGATCCTACCTTGCATGCTGAATCGCCGCCCGCCGGAGCTCGTTGGAGAGTCGCCGGAGCTTGCTGGTGGTCGCCGAGCTCACCGGAGGGTTGCCGTCGCCGCTCAAGTACGCCCTCCCCTGCTGCTCCTTTCCTCTCCCCCGGTTTCCCCTCTGCTTTACTCACCGCCCAGTCGCCGGAGTGGACACTGGAAATTTGCTGGGTGATGTGCTCAAAATTATGTTAATTTAAGATGCCTTGAACTCCATGTTTGATATGTTATTTTATAGTTAGTTAAAGGTGATCTATACATGAAATATGCATTATATTATCTCCTAAACTTATGTTTATGCTAGTGTTTGATTAGAATAACTACTACTTTAATATAGTTTTTGGTTTTGTAGGAAATGAGAGCAAAGATGCAAAAATATGGCGAAAACGGACTTCAATGGTCAAATTATCATAACTCCGTGTACAAATATCGGATTGGACTGATTCAAGTCTCATGTGAAAGTTCAAGGAGTCAGCTTTCCAACGCCACCAACCACGCGCAATTCGGAGTTCGGAGCAAAAAGTTATAGCTATTTGAAAGTTTCCGGACAGTAGAAACGATCGATCGCAACCTTTAAGCGATCGATCCTGTCTACGATCGATCGGACACATAAACGATCGACCGTATCTACTGGAATTTTTGGATTTTGCGCAAAGTTTTGAAGACAGTAAAAACGATCGATCGTCTTCGTCCGGCATCGTTCGCAATACGATCGATCGGGAGCAATTAACAAAGAAAAACGGCTTCGTTCGGCTACGTTCGCAAGGCGATCGATCGTGCTATACGGGCGATCGATCGGTGCATACGGAAAACGCAATTTAACCCTATTTTGACTCGGATTTGGAAAGGGATTTGAGGGTTTTCCTTCACCCCTATATATATGCCTGAAGGGAGAACGTATGGGGTATGCAAGAATAGAGTTTTGAGTTCTTTTGGAGACCTTGGAGGCTAGAGCAAAGGAAGAAGAAGAAGAAGAAGATGAAGAACTTGTTGATGGATTCTCTTCCCATGCTTGGCTAGACTCTCTTCTAAGGCGTAGATGAAACCCAACTGATTGGTTGTATTGTTTCTTTCTCTCATATTATGTTTTTATTCTAGTTAGTGTATGAATCTTTGTTATGCAATAAAAGTTAATTCATTAGAGTTTATTCTTTGTACTCGAGAGAGACAAGAGTGGATCTTTGTGGATTTCAATCTGAAAGAGCACTTGCGTGTCCGAGAGGAACGTGAGGGCTCTGAAGTGTTACATATTAATAAAGTCTCATTGGTTTATACTCGAGAGAGATAGATCACAGTTCCATGTTTTAATAGATTTATGTGTTACATCCGAGAGGAGGGCACTATAATTTGAATTGACAAGTGTATGTCCGAGAGGAATACACTAGCCAACTGGAAATCTGAATTCAAAAGAGAGAGAGAGACGATACACTAGTCTATTGTGGTGGATTCAAAGCCTTGGTACTTCTCCTATTGATTAATCTCAGCTTAGTTTAATTAAAGTTCATTGCTTTTCTCTAGATTAATTAAAAACTGCTGCTTTTCTCTTGAATTTGGTAAAAGATTAATCCGTCCCTGAGGTTCGACAACCCTTTCCATACTCACCGTAGTACAATTGCCTTGTGCACTTGCAAGGGTTTATATTTAAACGATCAAGTTTTTGGCGCCGTTGCCGGGGACGGCACAATAGTTTACTAAATTCTTAGCATAGTTAGTGTTAGAGTAGTTTAGTTTCCTTTAGACTTCTATTTAGTAGCTTAATTGCTTTCTTCTTCTTTTTGCAGGATTAAGAGAGGACGCTGATTTTCGTCATCGTTGGAAGGGCCATCCCTTCCCACTGTTTGCACTCTCTTAACCCTCTTTTAGAATAAATTTGGGTGCTTGGTGTTTTCCTTTTTTTTGTGGGATTGCATGACGTGCTAGTTGTCGCTATTAGGTTGCTAGTTGTCGCTATCTAGGGTTGATGTTTGCTAGTTGTCGCTATTAGGACTGCACAGGTTTTGTTTGATTTTATTTGTGCATGCATGGTCGTCGTTCCCTGAACCCCGACCTAGCCTTTGACCCTGATCCTGAGCGACTCTACAGAATTTTGAGAACTCCTAGACAATCAATTCCTGAAATCCAACATATGGCGAACAACATGAACCTCGGGGATGGTACTGGTCTAAACCAGGATCCATTAATCCCCCATGCCCGAACCCTGCAAGATTACTACCGTCCAACAGCCTACACCTCCCCTTCCTGTATCCTACTACCTGCTACCGTGGCCAATTTTGAAATCAAGCCAAACATCATCCAAATGCTGCCCACTTATCACGGCCAACTTACTGAGAATCCTTATAGGCATCTCCAAAATTTCTTGGAGGTTAACACCACATTCAAACTTACATTATCGGATGACCAGGTGCGCCTTAGGTTGTTCCCCTTCACCTTAAAAGATAGGGCCAAGGAATGGCTGTACTCCCTTGAGCACAACTCTATTTCCACTTGGGAGGAACTTCAAGCCGAATTCCTCAAGAAATACTTTCCTGTGGGGCGGACCAATAAGATCCGCCATGAAATCATCACTTTCACCCAGATACCTAATGAACAATTCCATGAAAGCTGGGAGAGGATGAAAGCCCTACTCCGGTCCTGTCCCCACCATGATGTGCCCAAGTGGCAATTAGTACAGAGATTTCATGAGGGTGTGTGCGATCAGCATAAAACCTTAATAGACGCCTCCTGTGGAGGCACATTTATGAAAAAGACTCCGGATGATGCTTGGGATCTACTAGAGGACCTGAGCGAAAACTCTCTACACAGTGCCACCCTCTATAGATCTGAAGGCCATATGCCTGGCAGGAGTGCCTCAAGGGGAGGCATGTATGATGTTAAAGCAACCACAAACCTAGAACACCAAGTGGCATCCCTAACTGAGAGATTTGACAGGTTGTTCTCACAGACCCCACCTTATACCCCAACCTCTCATGATGCCTGCACCATCTGTGCCAGCCCTATGCACACTATTGTTGACTGCCCTGCAGCCTTCCAGTATCCAGACTTAGTACAAGAGCATGTCAACAGTGCACAAACTTTTCCCAGAGCCAACAATCCTTACTCCAACACTTACAATCCTGGGTGGCATGATCACCCTAATTTTTCTTGGAGGCAACCAAATCCAGGGCCTACTTTTAATCAGGCCCGAAGACAGGAATTTCAAAACCAACCTCAACTATACCAACCATCCTCAGCCCCGCAATTTGGCCAATCTAATAAGAAACCAACCATTGAAGACCAGCTGAGCCAAATAATGGCCACCCAATCCACCATGCTCACGGTTTTAACTGAGCTGACGACTGAACAAAAGTCCCAGGCCCAGCTTGTCCATTCTCATACACAATCTATTGCCAAGATCGAGACCCAATTGGGACAGCTAGCTCAAGCACTGAACCGTAGAGAAGCAGGAACCCTGCCGAGCCAACCCCAGCAAAACCCTCGAGGCCAGTTTGTAGCTGAGACCTCCCATTACCCTCCTGAACAAGTGCAAGCCATAACCACCTTGAGGAGCGGTAAACAAGTTGACAACAGGGTTCAGGATCTCATTGTTGGCCCTTCGAGTGAGACACCGTCCCATGAGGATGACAAAGAACCAACTTCCATCGAAGCCATACCTGTTAGTTCTAAAACCCCATCGGATAATCAACCCGAGGCCCAGAAAGAGAGATCTTATATTCCCAGGGTACCATTCCCACAATGCCTAGACAAACCCTCCCCGTTTAATAAATCTCATCATAAGATGGAGGAGATGTTCGAGGTGTTTAAACAGGTGAAGGTCAATCTCCCTTTGCTAGATGCAATAAAACAGGTCCCTGCCTATGCCAAATTCCTGAAAGACCTTTGTACCCAAAAGCGAAAAGCTAAATCTAATTTGACTAAAAAGGTCTTCCTTACCGAGCAGGTGAGTTCCCTCTTAACACATAACCTTCCACCGAAATATAAGGACCCAGGATGTCCAACAATTTCATGTGTTATAGGGAACCATACTGTTGACAGGGCATTATTAGATTTGGGGGCGAGTGTAAATTTGTTGCCTTACTCTGTGTATGAGCAACTTGGGTTGGGGGAATTGAAATCGACTACAATAACACTACAACTTGCAGACCGATCCATTAAAACTCCACGTGGTGTTATTGAAGATGTTTTGGTACAGGTTGACAAATTTTTCTTTCCTGTGGACTTTATTGTCTTAGATACACAACCTGTACCGAACATTGGTAGTCAAATTCCAGTAATTTTGGGACGTCCATTCCTGGCGACATCCAATGCTATTATAAACTGTCGGGATGGGGTGCTGAAATTGTCTTTTGGAAATTTAAATGTCAAACTGAATGTTTTTAATGCCCAACAACAACATCCACCACCAGATGATTATTACGCAGTTCATCTGATTGATACTCTGGTGGATGGTGCACCCCCATGGTTTTGTCCCACTGATTCATTTGCTCCTTCTTTCATTAATTTTAATGTGTGTAGTAGGACCACTGAGGGACTGAACGTGGGATTGAAAGACCCTGGATAAGTTGAACTAAAGGAGTTTCGTCTGGCTGAAGACGTTAAACTTAGCGCTTGGTGGGAGGCAACCCACGTATTCAGGTGTATTCTCTCCTTTATTTGATTTTCTTTGTTATATGCTCATTGTCATGCTATATTTTGTTCACATTGAGGACAATGTTCATAATAGGTTTGGGGGAGGGAATATTACTTGTATAAAAAAAAAATTTAAAAATTGAAAATCATAAAAATTTGATTAGTTTTTTAGGTTGTTTGTTAGTACTTTTTCTTAGGTTTTGATAGTTTATCCCGTAATGATGCATGTTACAATTCTTAGGAGATTAATTTGCATTGAAAGTGTGAGTAAGTATGCTGGAGGATAGATACACTTAACTGAGCATATCTTTCTGTTACAGTCCTCTTGGAACAGGTGCTTGAACTAAGAAAATTCACTCACACACACTAGTTACATAAAGTAATACCATCTAGAAATTTGTTGATTACTAAATTACAGTGGGATGTCTTTAGTCATAGTCATTGGATGATGTGTAGTTATCTGTTGAGCTTAAAAGATCATGATAGACCATTTTCTTGGCTATGGCAAGGGATTGGAACCGGAAATAGGTTGAGAGTATAATACAGCCTGGACAAAATAAAGATGTGCTGAAATATATGTGCTGAAAATGAAAATGCGAAAAAATGAAAACAAAATGAAAGAAAAGGGGCTGCTTGACTTTATAGGATTAACTTAGGCTGATGCTCGGGCCCGAAGCGGTCTCTTAAAACCTAATGCCCTAAGCCAAACTGGCTGGGAGTCATTGGCCTGAGTCATTGCTAAACCTAAGCATCTTGAAGTCAGGCCTTACACAGTCCTAGCGAAAGAAAAAAAAAAAAGTCTGTGGTGTATTATCCTCTCAAATCTAGAATGTTGGACCCGAATGAGGCGCGCAGATCTGTGCTATCATGAACCTAAAGATGACGATGACTATGTAGATTCTGATGTTCTTTGGTTAATGGGTAACACTGGATCTGTATAAACAGAAATTTAGAATGTATTGCTACAATGTTCTACACTTTCTACTATTTATGTTATCATGCTATATAATATTTGAGCAGAAATTTCCAAGATGAAAGTGTGGAATAAAACCACTTACTTGAGGGCTTCTATATTCCTGTTGATTATGAACCAAGTACATGTGGTTGATTTTCTTAAGCATTGTAGTTTGCATTTGTCGGGATAATAGGTTTGCTTGTTTTTACAATGTTTTTGTTTTTGATTTGTTTTTACATTTAGGTTAATTAGGTTAATTTCATAAATACATGTTTGTGGGTAGCATGGCTGCAAACCCTCACGAGACAACACTCGTCCTACTAGGGACACCTAGAGGTTTAACGGCTTGTTGCATACGCTCAATGCAATCGTGTTCCCTACGAAAGTGGTGTTTACTTTTATGCATTAGTTCCTTAGTTTGTTTGATTTTGTTTTGTTTTGTTTTGCTAGGGACTAGCAAAATCTAGGTTTGGGGGTGTGATCTATACATGAAATATGCATTATATTATCTCCTAAACTTATGTTTATGCTAGTGTTTGATTAGAATAACTACTACTTTAATATAGTTTTTGGTTTTGTAGGAAATGAGAGCAAAGATGCAAAAATATGGCGAAAACGGACTTCAATGGTCAAATTATCATAACTCCGTGTACAAATATCGGATTGGACTGATTCAAGTCTCATGTGAAATTTCAAGGAGTCAGCTTTCCAACGCCACCAACCACGCGCAATTCGGAGTTCGGAGCAAAAAGTTATAGCTATTTGAAAGTTTCCGGACAGTAGAAACGATCGATCGCAACCTTTAAGCGATCGATCCTGTCTACGATCGATCGGACACATAAACGATCGACCGTATCTACTGGAATTTTTGGATTTTGCGCAAAGTTTTGAAGACAGTAAAAACGATCGATCGTCTTCGTCCGGCATCGTTCGCAATACGATCGATCGGGAGCAATTAACAAAGAAAAACGGCTTCGTTCGGCTACGTTCGCAAGGCGATCGATCGTGCTATACGGGCGATCGATCGGTGCATACGGAAAACGCAATTTAACCCTATTTTGACTCGGATTTGGAAAGGGATTTGAGGGTTTTCCTTCACCCCTATATATATGCCTGAAGGGAGAACGTATGGGGTATGCAAGAATAGAGTTTTGAGTTCTTTTGGAGACCTTGGAGGCTAGAGCAAAGGAAGAAGAAGAAGAAGAAGATGAAGAACTTGTTGATGGATTCTCTTCCCATGCTTGGCTAGACTCTCTTCCAAGGCGTAGATGAAACCCAACTGATTGGTTGTATTGTTTCTTTCTCTCATATTATGTTTTTATTCTAGTTAGTGTATGAATCTTTGTTATGCAATAAAAGTTAATTCATTAGAGTTTATTCTTTGTACTCGAGAGAGACAAGAGTGGATCTTTGTGGATTTCAATCTGAAAGAGCACTTGCGTGTCCGAGAGGAACGTGAGGGCTCTGAAGTGTTACATATTAATAAAGTCTCATTGGTTTATACTCGAGAGAGATAGATCACAGTTCCATGTTTTAATAGATTTATGTGTTACATCCGAGAGGAGGGCACTATAATTTGAATTGACAAGTGTATGTCCGAGAGGAATACACTAGCCAACTGGAAATCTGAATTCAAAAGAGAGAGAGAGACGATACACTAGTCTATTGTGGTGGATTCAAAGCCTTGGTACTTCTCCTATTGATTAATCTCAGCTTAGTTTAATTAAAGTTCATTGCTTTTCTCTAGATTAATTAAAAACTGCTGCTTTTCTCTTGAATTTGGTAAAAGATTAATCCGTCCCTGAGGTTCGACAACCCTTTCCATACTCACCGTAGTACAATTGCCTTGTGCACTTGCAAGGGTTTAATTTTAAACGATCAAAAGGCTAGGTAGAATTTTAGGCAAAATGGGCATTTATTAAGTTAAGGCATTAACATGTGACATTCAATGTTATTTGGGCTTTAAATGTGCAAAAATAAATTAGCCATAACTATTTTTATATCCATGGATCTAGTGTGTGAATTTAATATCAACTTATGTAAGCCCATTGTGTGTTGTAGGTAATTCTTTGATGGGCCGACCTGTTAATCTTGAAGCTTTAAAGCCCGTACTTAAAAGATTGTGAAGATCTGCTGAAGGCAATCAGTGGCAATCAACTATGAGCTAATCAAGGCAATCAGTGGCAATCAACTATGAGCTAATCAAGGCAATCAGTGGCAATCAACTATGAGATGATCAAGGCAATCAGTGGCAATCAACTATGAGATAATTCTGGCAATCAAGAAATGACCATGAAGAGCTGTGATTGGAAGAACAAAAGGCAACATTCTTTGATTGAAAGCTGGACAAAATCAATTAGTGATGCTCAAAATCAATCAAGACCCAATCATGGAGTAATGATAGGAAATCTGATTGGAGCCTTTCCATTGTTAAACTTTTTCAACCACTATATAAGTAATACCCAAGCTCTTCTTCAAGTCATCAAATTCTCTACCTCTTCCAAGGACGACCACTTCTTTCTCTCCTCAACTTTTCTTCATTGTTTTTTTTATTTTATTTTATTTTATTTTATTGTAATGGTTAGCTAAGCCCCTAGCTAAGGCTAGAGGGAGGGATTTGTGATACTTTAATGAAGTTCTTTTTATGTTATTTATTGGGCTATAATTATGTGTTGGATATTTAAAGTGATGTTTTATTATTTATCTCTCGTTTCTTTGTTTTCTTAATACATAGGATACTTGATTTCTTTCTTGATCCTTTGTGATTTTGATACATAGAACTCTTGAAGATTTAAATATTATAATCCTTATTTCAACGAAAGTGATCGTGTTGTTGTTCGTTCTTAATGTTCATATTATCCAATTAGGGAGAATCTTCATTCGCCCCTAATTGAGAAACATTGATACATGAAGTACCTCATTAGATATTACAATGACCTACCTTGATGCCTTAGTGTTTTATTTTATTGAATTATCTACTTTACTTTACTCTTGATTTCATTCGTTTGCTACTTTGAACTGATTTCTCAATCACACTAGTCAATCTCTGAGGATCGACCTTGTAATACTACAATTACAAGTAAAAAGAATTAAATAGATAACTAAAGGCTACTACTCAAATAATGAGTAATTAGTCTTGGTTCACCAAAAATGGCGCCGTTGCCGGGGATTGCAGCGTGTGACTAGAAACCTTATTTTTTTTTTCTCTCTTGTTTTATTTTTCTTGGAAGTGAGAGTATTGGGTTGTGGAAGCATTAAGGAAAATTGAACTGGAAGATCATTTGAACTTGTCAAAGCTTGAAGAATTGTTGAAGACTACTTGAAGCACTCCGGTACTTTCGTTCCATTTATTTTATTTCTTTTCTTTTAAATTCTTAGATCTTTTGCTTGTTGTGCTATTGTTTTAAAAAAAAAAAAATTGTATGCGCGCATGGCAACGTGATTTTTCTGGTCGCTTAATTAGCATTGATAGTTCTCTTGACTTTTCTGATTTTTTATTGAACAACATGGAGGAAAATGATAGTAATGAGGCTCAAAATAATCAGCAAGTTAAAACCTTGCGAGATTATATGCAGCCTACTAGATCTAGTTCCCCTTCATGCATGAATCTACCCATTAATGCAGGCTCTTTTGATCTAAAGCCGGGTGTAATCCAATTACTACCCAAGTTCCATGGCTTAGACTCAGAAAGTCCATATTTGCATTTAAAAGAGTTTGAAGAAGTTTGTGCTACATTTTCTAATGCAAATGTCTCTAGTGATGCTATTAGATTAAAACTCTTTCCATTCTCTTTAAAAGAAAAAGCTAAAAATTGGTTGAACTCTTTGAAGCCAAATTCCATTAGAACATGGCAAGAAATGCAAAGAGAATTTTTAAAGAAATTTTTTCCCACTCATAAAACAAATACATTAAGAAATAAGATCACTAATTTTGCGCAAAAAGAAAATGAATCTTTCTTTCAATGTTGGGAACGATTTAAAGAGCTTTTATTGATGTGCCCCCACCATGGCTATGAAACTTGGCGTAGAATTAGTTTCTTTTATAATGGACTAACTTCTTCCATGCGCCAGTTTGTTGAGATGATGTGTAATGGAAAATTTTTGGATAAAGATCCTGAAGAAGCTTGGGACTTCTTCGAGGGGTTGGCAGAGAATTCCCAATCATGGGAAGATATTAATGAATATGAAAGAATAGATAAGACCAAAGCTAAAGGTGGTTTGTATTTTCTTAAAGAAGAAGATGATGTTAAGGCTAAAATTGCATGCTTAACAAGAAAAGTAGAAGCTATGGAAATTAAAAAGGAAAACACATCCACAACTTCTAAAAAAATACAAAATATATGTGCCATTTGTGAGAGCGATGAACACCACACTCAAGATTGTCCAACAATCCCAGCTTTTCAAGAGGTGTTGCATAGCCAAGCAAATGCCATGAACACTTATAAAAGGCATTTTTCTTCTCCTTATTCTGAAACTTATAATTCTAATTGGAGAAATCATCCTAACTTTAACTGGAGAAATGAGCAAAATGTGCAGGTGCCTCCATCCTCTTCAAGTTATGTGCCGCCAGATAAGAAGAATCTTGAGGATACATTGCAGACATTTATGCAGGGTCAAGCCACGATCAACACTCAGACTATGCAAGCCATAAATGACTTGAAGTCCTCAATCACTCAGTTGACTGCAACTTTGAGCACACCAGAAAAAGGGAGATTTCCTTCTCAACCTCAACCTAACCCAAAAAGTCAATTGGTAATTGAAAATGTTAATTCTTCAAATTCACAAGAAGAACATGCTAAGTCCATCACCACTTTGAGGAGTGGAAAAGTGATTAACAAAGACATTCCAAGGAAGGTTGTTGAGCCTCAGGAGTCTTTGAATCCCGAAAAAGGTGATGAACTTAACATTTCTAAGTGTGAATCTCCCATTCCTCCTCCTTTTCCTCAAAGGTTACAACCCTCCTCTAAATTGATGCAAAATAATGACATTCTTGAGATTTTTAAACAAGTGAAAATCAATATTCCTCTTTTAGATGCTATTAAGTAAATTCCTTCTTATGCAAAATTTTTGAAAGATTTATGTACTATTAAGAGGAAATTGAATGTACAAAAGAAGGCATTTTTAACTGAACAAGTAAGTGCTATCTTACAACACAACACCCCACCCAAATATAAGGATCCTGGTTGCCCAACCATATCCTGTATAATTGGGAATTATAGAATAGAAAAAACATTACTTGATCTTGGGGTTAGTGTGAATCTTTTGCCTTTTTCTGTTTATGAACAATTGGGCCTTGGTGAATTAAAGCCCACAAGCATAACTTTGCAACTTGCAGATCGTTCTGTCAAAATGCCCAGAGGAATTGTGGAAGATGTGCTTGTCCAAGTGGACAAATTTTATTTTCCTGTTGATTTTATTATATTGGACACGCAACCAATTTTGAATGCTTGTACACAGATTCCTGTCATATTAGGTCGTCCATTTCTAGCTACTTCTAATGCATTAATTAATTATAGAAATGGTGTTATGAAACTCTCTTTTGGCAATATGACATTGGAACTAAACATTTTTAATATTTGCAGGCAACCAGGAGATGATGATGATGTGCATGAAGTACACTTGCTTGAAAGTCTTGTAAATGATAAAGCTCTTATATCTCCTTTTTCTGACCTTTTTGATGCTTGTGTTTCTCATTTTAATTTGGATGATGATTTTGTAATTGATGATGTAAATTCTTTGTTAGAGTCCACCCCTATGATGGACACAAATAAGTGGAAGGCCCACTTTGAGGAGTTACCTCCTCCCAATAGCGCTCCTCTCCCTTCAAGTGTCCAAACACCAAAGCTGGAGTTAAAACCTCTCCCTAGTGAGCTTAAATATGCTTTCTTAGGGGAGGGAGACACTTACCCTGTAGTTATTTCCTCACAATTGGACCACACACAATAGCAAAAGTTGCTCCATGTCATTAGAGAACACAAAAGTGCTATTGGTTGGACCATAGCTGACATTAAAGGGATTAGTCCCTTGGTTTGCACACACAGAATTTTCTTGAAGATAATGCTAAACCCTGTAGATAAATGTAGCGTAGGTTGAACCCTAATATGAAAGAGGTTGTGAGAGCAGAGGTCCTTAAATTGTTGGATGTAGGGATCATATATCCCATTTCTGACAGTCGGTGGGTAAGTCCTACCCAAGTGGTCCCTAAGAAATCAGGGGTCACTGTGATAAAAAATGCAAATGATGAATTGATCCCCACTAGAGTCACCACTAGATGGCGTATGTGCATAGACTATAGGAAACTTAACACTGTCACTAGGAAAGACCATTTCCCCATACCATTCATGGACCAAATATTAGAGAGGGTGACCGGTCACCAATTTTATTGTTTCCTTGATGGATATTCGGGGTATAACCAAATTGAGATTGCACTTGAGGACCAAGAAAAGACAACATTCACATGTCCTTTTGGCACCTTTGCATATCGAAGGATGCCATTTGGATTGTGTAATGCTCCAGCCACATTCCAAAGATGTATGATGAGTATTTTTAGTGACATGGTAGAACGGTTTTTGGAAGTTTTCATGGATGATTTCTCTGTTTTTGGAGATACATTTGATGATTGTCTTAATAATTTGGAGAAAGTTTTGATTAGATGTGAAGAGAAAAATCTTATTTTGAATTGGGAAAAATGTCACTTTATGGTCACTAAAGGGATTGTACTTGGTCATATTGTTTCTATGCAGGGAATTCAAGTGGATAAGGCCAAAATTGAATTAATTGTTAATTTGCCAAGCCCAAAGATAATAAAAGATGTTAGATCATTTTTGGGGCATGCTGGTTTTTATAGAAGGTTTATAAAAGATTTTAGTGTTATATCTAGACCATTATGTAACCTTCTTTCAAAGGAACACTCCTTTGAGTGGACTGAGGCATGTGAACAAGCTTTTGTGAAGCTTAAAAACACTCCCATAATGCAACCACCCGATTGGAGTATTCCCTTTGAGATCATGTGTGACGCAAGTGATTATGCTGTTGGAGCCGTTCTTGGCCAAAGAAAGGATAAAAAACCTTGTGTTATTCATTATGCAAGTAGAACCCTAAATAGCGCTCAAATGAATTACTCTACTACAGAAAAGGAGTTACTTGCTGTGGTTTTTGCTCTTGACAAATTTAAATCTTATTTGATTGACTCCCAGATTATTATTTTTACTGACCATGCTGCTTTGAAATATTTGTTGACCAAAAAGGATGCAAAGCCCAGACTACTCAGGTGGATCCTCCTACTCCAAGAATTTGATCTCACCATTAGAGACAAGAAAGGAGTAGAGAATGTGGTGGCTGATCACCTATCCAGATTAGATTTTGCTAATCCCCGAGAGACACTCCCAATCAAAGACTCATTCCCAGATGAACAGTTGTTTGGTATCTTTCATCTTCCATGGTATGCTGATATTGCCAATTATTTAGCCACAGGTAAAATTCCTGATCATTGGTCTCAACAAGATAGAAACAGGTTTTTCACGGAGGTAAAACACTTCTTTTGGGATGATCCTTATCTTTTTAAATATTGCCATGATCAAATAGTTCGAAGATGTGTGCCTGATTCTGAGCATATTAATGTGATATCTTTTTGCCACTCTGAGGCTTGTGGTGGTCATTTTTCTGCTAAAAAGACCACTGCTAAGATTTTACAATGTGGTTTTTATTGGCCGACAGTTTTCAAAGATACTCATGATTTTTGTAAAGCATGTGAACCTTGCCAAAAGTTAGGAGCCATATCCCATCGGAACATGATGCCACTTAACCCTATTCTTGTTATTGAAGTTTTTGATTGTTGAGGTTTAGATTTTATGGGACCTTTTCCTCCTTCTTTTGGCTATCTCTATATATTAGTTGCTGTGGATTATGTGTCTAAATGGATTGAAGCGGTTCCATGTAAAACAAATGATCACAAAGTTGTGGTCCGTTTTTTAAAAGAAAATATTTTTTCCCAGTTTGGAACACCTGGAGCAATAATAAGTGATCAGGGTAAGCACTTTTGCAATAAGCCTTTTGAGGCCTTGATGAAAAAATATGGAATCACACACAAAGTCACTACACCCTATCACCCACAGACAAGTGGCCAAGTGGAAATTTTAAATCGGGAAATTAAAAATATTTTAAAAAAAATGGTGAATCCAAATGGCAAAGATTGGTCCTTACGACTAACCGATGCCCTTTGGGCTTACCGTACTACTTTTAAGTCCCCGATTGGAATGTCTCCTTATCGGCTTATTTTTGGAAAGGCTTGCCACTTGCCTGTAGAGCTGGAACATAGGGCCTATTGGGCAATTAAAACATTGAATTTTAATCTTGAGAAAGCTGGCTTAAATAGAAAATTGCAACTTAATGAATTGGATGAGATTAGACATGATGCATATGAAAGTGCTAGGATTTACAAAGAATGAATGAAAGCTTTTCATGATAAAAATATTCTTCGTAAGACTTTTGAACCATATCAGAAAGTTCTTTTGTATAATTCTAGACTTCATCTTTTTCCTGGAAAATTGAGATCTAGTTGGATAGGTCCATTCATAGTAAAAACTGTATTTCCATATGGAACTGTTGAAGTTGAAAATCCTAAGAATGGTAATGTATTTAAGGTTAATGGACAACGTTTGAAACCGTTCTTAGAACCATTTGTGCCAGAGGTTGAATCCACAACTGTGGACGATCCTGTTTATGATGATTGATTTTGCTCTTTATTTGTTTCTCTAAAAAAAAAACATCGGTTAATACATTGAGGACAATGTCTTATCCTAGTTGGGGCGAGAGTTTTGATAATTCCTGTTAATAGTTTTGATTGAGATAACCTTCATCCTTTCTTTGTGCTCTTCTTGTTTTTTTTGCTCTACATTATGATGGCACTTGGTTATTTCTTCTCAAACTTTAACTTAACTTTTTGTGATGAGTCCTTATTATTAACTTTCATGAAGAGGATCTTAGAAACTGATGTTTAAAATGCAAAAAAAATCATCATTTGCACTTGACTAATTTCTAGAGTTGACATCAATTTTGGTGGTTGTTGCTCTACTACTCACTCGGAGTGTTAGGAGACACCAAGTTCAATGAACTTTGACCTCCTTGTTCACTGGTTGGCTGGGGAAGAAGAAAAAAATATTTGGGGTAATCTTGTTATGGAAAGCAACCAGTGAATTAGACCGGGTACGTCGAAAAGGGCTGCCTATTAAAAAAAAAATTTTGAATGATGATGAGAAGATGTTATTGTAGAGGGATGATTGGAGTTGAAGTCGATGGTGTTTATCAAAAAAAAAAATCAACCATAATGTTCCTTTATTTCTTTGTGGAAGATAGGGCGAAGCCATCGTTGTAGCAAAGCGAGCAAGCTGGAATATCACAGATAAAGCCCACGAGGTATTAAAGTGAACATCCAAACCACTCGCCCTCCCGGACAGGTTGCTTAGTTTTGAATTGTTCTTTGGTTATTCGAGCATCTCTTGGTGAGTGGATGAGCAGTACCACTGTAGGCGACTGATTTCTAGTCAATTGGTCCACACTATCACACTACACTAAATGATACATTGGTTCAAAAGTTCCTCTAAAAGAAATCTAATCATTTGGACTCTATCATGAATACACTTAAAAATGGATTTTCGAAAACCAGTGCTTGAGTGTTTTGGAGCCTTGATGTTGCTATGTCGGGATGAAGTGGTTCTTACTCTTACTTTACATTTATTATCTTATACTCCACTCCCACTACTTTAATTCCTTCCTTCACAATGTCCTTGTCTGGCTGAAGACGTAAAACTCAGCGCTATTTGGGAGGCAACCCATGAGTTCACGAATTTTGTGGGTAGATTCACTACAAACCCTCACGAGACACCACTCGTCCACTAGGTCACACTAGGGGTTTAACGGCTTGCTACATGTGCTAAATGTAGTCGCGAGGCCTGCGAAAGTGGCATTCTTTTCTTTTGTTATTTTTTGTTTTCTTCTTGCTAATAACGCATGAATTGCTGGAGACTAGCAATATGCTAGCTGGGGGTATTTGATGTGCTCAAAATTATGTTAATTTAAGATGCCTTGAACTCCATGTTTGTTATGTTATTTTATAGTTAGTTAAAGGCTAGGTAGAATTTTAGGCAAAATGGGCATTTATTAAGTTAAGGCATTAACATGTGACATTCCAATGTTATTTGGGCTTTAAATGTGCAAAAATAAATTAGCCATAACTATTTTTATATCCATGGATCTAGTGTGTGAATTTAATATCAACTTATGTAAGCCCATTGTGTGTTGTAGGTAATTCTTTGATGGGCCGACCTGTTAATCTTGAAGCTTTAAAGCCCGTACTTAAAAGATTGTGAAGATCTGCTAAAGGCAATCAGTGGCAATCAACTATGAGCTAATCAAGGCAATCAGTGGCAATCAACTATGAGCTAATCAAGGCAATCAGTGGCAATCAACTATGAGATGATCAAGGCAATCAGTGGCAATCAACTATGAGCTAATCAAGGCAATCAGTGGCAATCAACTATGAGCTAATCAAGGCAATCAGTGGCAATCAACTATGAGATGATCAAGGCAATCAGTGGCAATCAACTATGAGCTAATCAAGGCAATCAGTGGCAATCAACTATGAGATAATTCTGGCAATCAAGAAATGACCATGAAGAGCTGTGATTGGAAGAAGAAAAGGCAACATTCTTTGATTGAAAGCTGGACAAAATCAATTAGTGATGCTCAAAATCAATCAAGACCCAATCATGGAGTAATGATAGGAAATCTGATTGGAGCCTTTCCATTGTTAAACTTTTTCAACCACTATATAAGTAATACCCAAGCTCTTCTTCAAGTCATCAAATTCTCTACCTCTTCCAAGGACGACCACTTCTTTCTCTCCTCAACTTTTCTTCATTGTTTTTTTTATTTTATTTTATTTTATTTTATTGTAATGGTTGGCTAAGCCCCTAGCTAAGGCTAGAGGGAGGGATTTGTGATACTTTAATGAAGTTCTTTTCATGTTATTTATTGGGCTATAATTATTTGTTGGATATTTAAAGTGATCTTTTATTATTTATCTCTCGTTTCTTTGTTTTCTTAATACATAGGATACTTGATTTCTTTCTTGATCCTTTGTGATTTTGATACATAGAACTCTTGAAGATTTAAATATTATAATCCTTATTTCAACCAAAGTGATCATGTTGTTGTTCGTTCTTAATGTTCATATTATCCAATTAGGGAGAATCTTCATTCGCCCCTAATTGAGAGACATTGATACATGAAGTACCTCATTAGATATTACAATGACCTACCTTGATGCCTTGTGTTTTATTTTATTGAATTATCTACTTTACTTTACTCTTGATTTCATTCGTTTGCTACTTTGAACTGATTTCTCAATCACACTAGTCAATCTCTGAGGATCGACCTTGTAATACTACAATTACAAGTAAAAAGAATTAAATAGATAACTAAAGGCTACTACTCAAATAATGAGTAATTAGTCTTGGTTCACCACTGGGTTGCCGGAAGTCGTCGAGCACGCCGGGAATCGCAGTCGTCGCCGGTGTTGTTCAAGGTCGCCCCTTTTCATAACCATCGCAGCTGGTCGCCGACGATTGTCGAGGGTCGGAGGTCACCGGCCATCACTGACTTCCCCCCCCCCCCCCTCCACTGTTCATCGTCTTCCTCTCCATCCCTCTGTTTTGTTTTGTTTTTTAACCCAGACTGAGCTGCTGAGTTGCCCCAGCAGCTTTGCCAAATATCCTCTCTTTTCTTCACAGGTGTTACACCTGTTTCAGCAGGTGTTACAGAGATTGCAACTCAGCGGGCTAAAGGAAGAGGAGGATAGGACAAGAGAGCAGAAAGCAAAAGCTTTTGCAAAGTTGGAAGAAGAACAGGAGGACCTTTGGGGATAATGTTCCATCAAAGTCTGATGGGAGCAAACTTCTGCCTAACCATGAGGAGGTTCCTATTCAGGAGGAAAGAATAGTAAAAAATGCAGTGGTTAGTGAAAAGCTGAGTGGTGGTATGACTCAAACATCAAATTCATCAATTCAGTCTAGATTGAATGTTGCAGAAAAGGATGGTGGGTTAGTTAATCATCCTGCAATTGAATTCACTGAAGTTTCTGGCTTTCCCAATCATGAAATGGATGCTGCAAGTACTTCATCTGTCTCTTCATCTCAAGTTGTTGATAGCTCTGCTAGTGAGGGAAGTGCTTTACAGTTGCATGACAATGGATCTTCCAAGCAGAAGCAAATCAGTCATCATCGAACAAGGAATAATATTTCGAATGACAAGAACCGAAGAGAGGGTTCAATTTCTTCTGGAAGCACTGCTCAAGAGTGCCTCGAGGCAAATGCAATGCATTTGGCGAATCGATCTCAGTGAGTAATATGTATAATGTCGATGATTCTTCCTCCCAGCCTAAGAAGAAGCATACATGGAACTCTAAGAGCAAACATAAAGTGAAATGATATATCCGGGGAGTCTGGTCTGTTGGCGTCTGCGCCAGTGGAAGGAAACTCTATCAAACCCTCTGTTGAAAGTGGCATCGTGAAATGTTCAGAAAGTTTTGTCCAAGAGATTAGGCCTGTCTTGGTTGCAAATGTTGTAGAGCCCGAGATTGTCCAGAGGCAGTTCCATCTATAGACAAAGCTTTGGACAGGAAAATTGAAGCAGTCCCGTTGTAAGAAGAATTGGAACCAGTAGAAACCTCAGTCTTCTAGGAATGGATCAAGGAATAGTCAACCTGTTAGACCGACAGAGAAATTTCGTGGTAATGAAACTGTTGTCTGGGACCTTGTGCAGCCACTGAATAAGCAGCAACAGTCATTTGAGCAGGTTGGTCAGATTGAAGGTCATCAACCATCCGGGAAGGGTGGGATTGGAATGGGAAATAGTGTGAAGACTAAGCGTGTGGAGATGGAGAGGTATGTTCCAAAACCAGCTGCCAAAGAGCTGTCATTGCAGAGCAATTTTGCAACTGCCTCTTCGTTCTCCTCCTTTTTATCATCCATATCTGATGAGATGAGTAGCTCTGGGAATGATATCTGTGTTGTTGGTACTAAAAGTTCTCGTACAGATGCAAAGAATATTGAGAATAAGCATGGGAAAAAAAAACATGCATCATGGCGGCAGCGCAGTCCCAATGAATCTCATGTAGGCTTGGATGGTTCCCGTGAAGAATCTGTATCTTCTTTTGCTGTTGAGAAGTTGGCATATGAACACCAGCAATCAGATTCAGATATAAAGTCACACAAACAGCAGGATTATGGTGTGTATACTGGTGGGCAAACTGATAAAGTCATGTCCCTTGAGCAAGTCAGTGGATGTGCTGCCTCCAAAGACAATGGAATTTCTGGAAGGAGGAGGAGGCAAACCAGCAGATTTGGCAAGGATGATGAGCATTATAAGAATGTCAGTGAGGAGCATAATAAGGATTTAGACAAAGCAATGCCAGTGGAAGAAGGTATTCATACCCCTGCTGTTGAAATTCATGTGTGGGATGGTAAGAAGGATTTGAAACCTGAAAACAGGCAAGTTATGGGATCTCATTGGCAACCAAAAGGTCCTAAACCGCAAAACAGTTCTAATCAGAACCAATATGGAAGCAGAGGGTTACAGTTCGAGTTGTCACATCTCCTCCCACAAAAGATGAAAGCTCGCAAGTTCAGCCTTTTGAAAGTTCACAGGTGGAAATGCAAAAGCACAGTGTTTCAGAAACAACCCACTCACGTCATCAGGACACAAAATTTGTAAAAAGAAGCACACGGATTCACTGAAAGAAGGCCATGACTGCTCAACTCCAGGAGTAGCAGAAAATACAGATATTCAGATTGAGAAGCAGCAAGCTTCCTGGGATATGCGGAAACAGAGTCAGTGCAATGGTCGTTTTCAGAGAGGGCAAGGAGGGTCACCTCATGGAGGCGGTGGGTGGAGAGGTTCGGGGCTAGTGACCCACAAACAGCAGGGACCTTTGAATGGGGATAGAAGGAAACATTACAATTCTCACTATTTTGTACCAGCCAGTTGAATCTCAATATATGAAATCCAACAATGTGTTTTCTGGCTCGGCTCCAACTGAAGAGGTTATGCGTGAAAGTTCTGGGTTGAGATTCAAGGAACGCAGTCTGAACATTTCTCGGCGAGGAGTTCATTTCCATGGACGGAATGGCAGAGGTGATGTAAGTAGAGTAGCTGCTTCCTAGGACTATCAAAAATGAATCGCGAGCTTACATGCAACATGTTACGCCTTGTCCTGATGGGAACCCTTTATATGAGGTATGTGTGAGGTATGCATGAGCATTGTGTTCCAGCACGAAGAGAGTGATTAACTGGTACTCCTTTATGACACAATTTGTTGTACATGTTTGAATGACAGGTATTTTGATTTAGGGTTGTGAAGCTGGTTGAATCCTGCAGGTATTGCGATGGGGTTTGGTTGACTAAAGGAGGTACACGATGTGAGCTTCTTGTTGTCTTGTAGTTCTTTTTCTTTTGTTGAACATCAGGCATCTTTGTCTAGGATTCCTGCATTCATATTCAGTTATTACGATGTGTTGGGCTCAACTTTTTAGCTTTGTAGGACCAAGACCAAGAGAGTTCTAGGTTGGTGCTTCTCTGCCGCCATGCTTCACCATGGGTGTCTCTCAGGACCCATAAGCACCCGGGTTCCTTCTCCTTTAGAAAAAACTCTCTATGACGGGCTCTGATGATGACTAGAATCCCTAACCCTGGCGGCCTCCTCCTCTACTGGCTCTTCCCTCAACCCTCCTTCTCTCAGATGGAAAAATTCATTCTTGAAGGCCTCTTTCTACTAAACTGAGCCATTACCAAAATTTTCTCTCTTGGTATAAAATCTCAACAGCCGGCTTCTCAGTAAACTCATTTGAAGTTTAAAAAAAAATACTAGAATAGAACTCTCCACAAATTCTACATCATCTAGAAGGTCTGTCTTCTCTACAGAAAATTGCAAAGATGGGGGGAATCTGATGCAGAACAAAACAAAGAGCATTGAGGACGGATGCAACAAAGTGAACGAGAAAATGTTAGACAAGCTTCATGAAGGAGGAAAAGTGAGTGGGAAGCAGATAGTATGGAAGCCGGTATCTCGTGATGGGGCTTCTCAATTGAATCAGATGCCTGAGACTGCGAGCAAGCATAAAGCAAATGACAAAAATTTGTTAAGGAAACAAGAAATTACTGAAACTCTCAGACAAGGGACCCAGTTTCCACGTGACAAAAAAAATATGACTCTGATAGACAAAATTGAAGGCTTAAACTCCAAATCTTGGATTTCTAATGCTCGACAGGACACATCACCACTTCTTCCAACTAGAGAGGACAAAGTAAAACATTCTAAAACTTCTAATGAGGCAGCCGGTAGTGGTGGATCTACAGAAAAAGCCCACAGGGGGGAATGAGTTAAATAGATAAGGGAGAGTTTAGTGGTTCTGAAATTATATTTGGTGTTATCCCTAGGCTTGCTGATCCTGTATCTATAGAAGCAGTGAATAACTGTCCCTATATTCAAAGAGGATAGTTCAAGGAACAGAAGGCAAAGGCGGGGGATTATAGAGGAAGCCTCAGGAGAGTGATGAGTGGAAAAAGAAACCTACACCAAAATTAGACTCATCTTGTTCACTTGTGAAGATTTCTGAAGTTATCTCTCAAGAGCTTACTGATAAACATGAGTTGTACGTCTCCCACAGGCTGGCAGGAGGTCAATTTGATTCAGCCGACTATGAAGCACAGGTATGATTTTCTGCAGCATCAAATTGTTAATATCAAACTTGCTTCTCCTTGATTAATTTTTTATTTTTTATTTGTTCAGCATGCGAAACTGAAATAGATTGCAACTCAGTGGCCTAAGGAAGAGGAGGAGAGGACAAGAGAGCAGAAAGCAAAAGCTCTTGCAAAGTTGGAAGAATTGAACAGGAGGACCATGGGGATAATGTTCCTTCAAAGTCTTATGGCAGCAAACTTCTACCTAAGCATGAAGAGGTTCCTATTGAGGAGGGAAAGAACAGTAAAAAATGCCGTGTTTTGGTTAGTGAATAGCTGAGAGTTGGTATGACTTAAACATCAAATTCATCAATTCAGTATTGAATGAATGTTGCAAAAAAAGATGGTGAGTTGGTTTAAGTTTTCCAATATTTGGGTTGATATCGCTTGTGGAAAGCTGCTTCCTTATTTTTTTTGTTTTTGCTATTTTTACATGTTAGTATTCAGTGGCCATAATTTGCTTCCTGTATGGATTGTGTCAGGTGGAATTTTACGCGAAGAAGTCCCATGACAGTTTTGGGCAAAGTTGCAGTTCCAAAGCCAATTAGTTTACCGAGTCAAAAGTACTCTGCTGCCTTCTTATTCATGATTTCTTTATTTTGATATTTGACCAGATCAATAAAAACTTTTCTGTTACTTTTAGGTTGGAAAATCATGGTCTGGACCCCAATGTGGAAATCGTTCCAAAGTGTGTATTCTCTTCTTGCTTGTTCCTTTCTTAAAAATGTTGTCCATTTTGAGTTGTGTCGTGTTTTTTTCTTTATATACAGTGGGGTAGTCAATTATTGTTCTTAACTGGACTTAACATATCTTGGTGACTATGTTAGGGGCACTATTAGTTGGGGAAGTTGGTCATCTCCAAATCAGAATGCTTGGGGTTCATCACCTGCATTGTCCTCATCACCTACTGCAAATGGGGCTGTTTGTCCTGCTATTTTAATGGTCGACCTTCTTCTGGTGGCATTGGTACTCTGCCGTCAACGGCTGGAAGTGAGTGGTCACATGATCTTGCCTCTAATGCATGGGGCACAAACTTGAGACCATCATCAGCATCTAGATTGGTAGACTACAACAAAATTGGCTCGTAACGACATATTTTTTTTTACGGAAAAGGATCCGTTGATAATATCTATCGTTGGCGACAGAAATAAATCTGTCGTAAAAGGAATAACATTAGCGACGGATTTGTTTCGCATACATATATCCGTCGGTATTGATAGTTAATTACGACGGATATTTACGACCGAAAACAACGTATTGGTAGATAACTGTTTATTTCGACAGTTTTTGTCTGCCGTAAAAATTCTGTAGCTAATACTTTAATCTCCACCGTTAAAGAGTTGGATATAAGCCGTCGGATCAAAACCCCGATTTTAACCCCCTTCGGCCTCTCCCCGTTTACCTTCAGCCGTCACCTTCTTCCTCTCCGACTCCGAGTCGGAGCTCCTGCCCCGGATTTTGGCTACCCCGCCGCCAAATCCGCTGCCGCCAAGCTCGCCATCACTTACTCTGACTCCCGCCCACCGCCTCCTTCTTTGGCTCCATCCTCGGTGGTATTTCTTCCTCCCAAGGTCTTTCCTTTCTCATCCCTCGACTGCGCCTCCACCATGGAAGCCATTTTCCCCTGCTCGGGCGACAGTGAAAATAGCCGGCACGATGATGAGGAGCATCGGCAAGGGTTCACGATCGGATGACTTGAGGAGAGGTCGACGGCGAGGCAATGGTGGATTTATTTCTCAAAGCAGAGGTCCAACGGGCCTGATCCCTAGGTATGTTCGTTTTTTTTTTTCCAACTGGAGGTTAATTTTGCGTGTGTACTTGTTGTAATATGGACTGTGAAGCTCTTATTCCTCAAAGTAGAGGATATGTTTAGTTTATTACTCTGTTTTCAGGTATTTTCGTCCGGAGACAGCACAAGGCATCTTTGTTAACTTCAAGGATTTGTACTATTACAATGGAAATAAGCTTCCATTTGCAGCTGCTCAAATTGGTCAAGCTTTCCGGAATGAGGTTTCTATCTCGTCCTTGCTATCCAGAACGTACTGTGATTCGCCCTGGCTTTAATTAAGTTTATTCTTGACACCTAGGAACATCGCTAATCCCTTCTATACTGACACTCGCTCTAAACGATGCTCTGACATACGACAAGGTCAGAATCCAATCATCCCTATGCATATTTTTCAATTTGATTCTTTTGAATTGATTTTAATGAGACATAACCTGTAACTTACAAAATCTGGGGCCCCAAATGGATCGATTCGCTTGAGGTAACATTCTGATTAAATTAATTAGATCTTCTTGGATAGTGAACGCTTAGCAACAAGTTTTTAAGTGATGCATTGTTTTGTAAATTCCTCCGTGAAGCCCAGAGATAAGTAGACCAGAAAATAGTGGCCTTTCTGCTGCTTTGGGTCTTCTGGAAGATGCTAAAAAAGAAATTGATTCTTACTCAAAGGGAGGGCCAATTGCATATGCAGATCTCATCCAATATGGAGGTTATTTCTTCCCTAGTTCTTGAATACTAAGGCATCTGTTATGCGTCTCCCTGATAATAACTAAACGTTCATTTTTAAGAGTTTAGTCCAGGTGCACTACATAGTTTATATTGATCCTATTTTTCAAAACCCAAGCCAGTTTTAGCTCAGTAAGCTTGACAGAATTGATCCTGCTTGTTTCCTATTGGTTTTAATAGCGAACAAGTGAAACATTTACCAGCCTGAAATAATGTTCAAATAAGTTTATTAAGATCATGCTCAAATAATGTACTTCAACCACTTTGGATAGTGCTAGATGGTCTGGTGGAAACTCAGAAGTAGCTGCAGCAGGATATTTTCTTGACTCATCATTACTATTTCTGTCTAAAGTATGATGAAATTATACAGTTAGCTGTGATGTCTGCATTTCTTGGCCCGGACCAATTAGCCACAGAAAGTTTGCTGGCCACAGATCCTGAAGTTTTCCCTTGGGTTCAAAAATATTAACGAAGCAGAGAAACTGTGTATCAGACAGACTACGAGGTGAGGGTGAATTTCTTTTGGAAAGAAAAGTTTCAAACTATATGAAGCTTTAATCTTCACCTTAGCTTATTGTGTTTTCCAGCCCTAGCTGATCTTAAATACTTAATATGGACTTGACCTTTTGATTCAGGTTGATCTTATAACCACCATGACAAAGCTGAGTTCGCTGGGCCAGATGATAAATTACGAGGCCTATACGTATCCTGTTCCTAAAGTTGATCTAACTAAACTAAAGTTGGCAGAGAATGATCAATGAAGCGATATTGTTTCTGTGATATGGGAACTACTGGTGGGTGGCAATGCAGAAAATCACCATAACCAGAAGCATTCATCACATCAATTTTGACAGGGGAGGTAGAACAGGCTTATCAAGACCTACTGGGTAATTGAATTCTGTTTTTGATATAATCTTGGGAGACAATGTCCAATAACTCGACCAAAAATGTGTAGTTCTTTGGAATATGATGAAAAAACAAGCAGCTAGATTGCTGCTTATAATTGATCCCATGTGTGAGAACTCGACTATTGCCGTTATATTTGTTCAACATGCGAAAACCATGGCTTTGGAAGAAAATCATGAGAAGTCTTAGTTTCTTACTCTCTGGATCCTGAAGGCTTTTCTTCCGTTAATTATATCACTGTAAGTCTTTAACTCACATCTTCCATGATGAGGTAAATACTTTCTAAAACATTTTGTACAGCTATAGTTTGAGGATGAGACCTATCAGAAGACACAAATGCACTCATCTTTCTCTCTATCTCAACCCAACTACATGATTGTTCTTTTCTTGCACCATGCACTTTCATAATGGTTCTGGTTCTTACTGCATCCTCCCACATTTCTTTGGCAGCATAAATGTTTGCTAAAAGCACATGTAATCCTCCATCTGAAGGTTTACTTTTCAGCAGTCGCTTAGCAACAAGCTCACCCAGTTCTAAACTCCCGTGAACTCTACACGCTTTCTCACTGTTTCAGTTGTATACTTTTATATCACCAAAATGATAACTGCCCGTGCTTTGCCCATGCAGAAATTGGTCATAGTACCCTCAAAGAAGGAGCTTGGTCTTGCTTTCAAAGGCAGCCAAAAGATTGTTGTTGAAGCATTGGAGGTAACTAAGTAATTATCACATCAAGAGTTGTTACAGTGGTTTGGAAGTACTTTAACTCAACAATTTTTTTATTTTTGCTCAAGTACATTTTCTAATTGATATCACCTTGATGGATATAGGCCATGAAAGAAGCAGAAGCAATGGTCTTAAGCTGTTTATGAAAGGTATTGATCTACCAGACCCTCTCATATTGAAAATCCTGCTTGCCTATCTAATACAGGCGGGAAATGCACCTCTAGCTTTGCTCCTTCTGAGGCATCCTTAGCATTTGCAGTGATATATTCATTTTTAGATTGTTTATATCTAACAGAATTGTGTTATCATTGGAAACGATCTGGTTGATTGGCTTTGTGTAGTATGTGGATTAAATGTGGGTATTGTCTATTTCACCATAGCTTATTTGCTAGCTTTGGTCTTAGTTGGTTTACAACAAAAATTGCTAGTATCCATGAATTAGGCATATGTAGTTTTTCTCTGTATTTAGAGTTAACAGTGTTTGCTTATCATGTTCACAATGCTGCTGCTCTTGGTGGCTAAATAACTGATAAAGAGCTGTCTGTTAGGTTATTGGAGTGAAGTGATGGGTACTGTAATGGAGACATAAAGACAAGAAGTGAGCCTGTTGAGCTAAATGCAGATGAAATGGGATTGCAAAGAAGTGAGCAACTTAGGGAGCTATATGCATCACTTTCAGCCGGTGATAGCAATCCACAAGCTAAGAGGCCTTCTGCCTCTTTATCTCCTGAAGATATATCTCACAGATTTAGAGTGGTACTGTTTGGTCCGCATGTCTTTCGCCTTCAGCTCTGGTCAAGGGTAATTCTCTTGAACAACAATTTTTTTCTTTGGCCTGATAGAAAATGTAGCTTGTTTTACTATCTGTGTATTTAGTGAAATTTATTCTAGAAATTGTTACAGGTTTTTTTGCATATTGTTGTAAGATACTATATACATATATATTATGTATACAATGTGGTATTAATTATATGAATAATATATGAGAATATCTTTTGCATTTATGAACAATGCTTGTTATCCATATTTAGCACAACAGCATAAAGCCGCTGTTTTTTTTTTATTTTTTCGAAGTCTGTACCGACAGATAAAATCTGTCACAAATGAGATAAAACCGTCGCAATAGGTATCTAACGGACTCTAGAGTTCGCCTTTAAAACCGTCGCTAAACATTTATACGGATGGATATATACGTCGAAAAAACATATTTATCAACGGAATTTATCCGTAACTAAAGACTCTTTTTCGACAGATAAAAACAGTCGCAATAACTTTTATTTTACGGTTTAAAATCCATCGCTATTACTGATCTGTCGATAATACTCACTATTGATGGTTGATTCATGTCTGTCATTTTTTAGCAGTTGCGATTGGACCTTTTTTGACGGATTGAGCGACAAAAAATATCCGTCTCTAATTATCTTTAACGACGGATTATGTGCATTTAGCGACTGATTTTGCCGTCTCTAAAGCCCCTTTTTGTTGTAGTCCTCATCACATTTGTTTGGGTCATTGCATCCCCGCAGTGCAGAAACAAGACCAGGCGGCTCCCGACTGTCTCGGTTTGCTGAAACTGTAGATGAAAGTTTTATTGTTTGCTGAAACTGTAGATGAAAGTTTTATTGTTTGCTGAAACTGTAGATGATAATTTTATTGCGTTGGGTGGGTCTGGAAATACAGAGCGGCTGGTAAGTTTTTTTACTGTAAGCCCCTACATGCTAATTAATTGTTACATGTTATTGTTGGAAGCATTTTAGCCATGAAATTTAGCTTCATGTGTTTTGAGGCATGTGAATTGTCTATTTTGATTGTGTATCTAAGTTGCCAGCAGAGTTCTCCATCCTCATTTACTTTTGAGTTCGGGTGATTTTCCAACTCTTGGTTCTGACAAGTGTTATGAGTGAAATGTACGACAATGTGCTAAAATTGACTCATTTTACTTGTAGTAAAACCTTACTTTTGGCCTTCGCATATGTACATGTATAAGCTCTAGAAGAAAATGGTTATCTAGCACTTTACCCAATAACAACAATATTGAAAATAAATTTGTCAGATATCAACATTTTAATGTTTTATCGAAAATAATTTTTTTGACATGAACTTAACTCATTGGGGTGGTATCATAACTCTTTTGTCATTGGGGATCTTTAATTAGTTGTGAGCACATGTGCATTCTTTATCAAATGCATGTTTTATGAACTTGTTATTTATTTTTAATGTCATTGTTTAATGAACTGTTTAATGAATGGTTTACCTTTTTATTCTTGCTTGGTATTAAATACATGAGCGTATGAGTCTGCTTAAAACGTTTCTGGTGACTGTTTGGATGCTTGAGTTGTGTTGTGTATACTGTTTATATTCTTTGGAGTGTGTAGAATGCAGATCTATGCCAATAATTTAGCAAACTACATTCTTGTATAACCGATTTGTGCTTTCCACGGAAGTTTTTTGTGTGATTGACTCCTAAATACTTTTTTAGAGTTATGTAATTCGAGAAATTAAATACTCTACATTTCTGTTATTTGGTTTGTTTTCTTCTTGTTGTTATTGTCATATATGTTCACATTTTTTTAAATTTTCTTTAAAATAGATACATTGGATGGACTTTCTTTGTTGTTGGCATCAGTAACTTCTCTGTTTTTTAAAATTCTTAATATTCAACTTGTTTTGGATGGTTAAGTGTTTTATTCTGATTACCTGCGCCATGAAATTTCTATATAAAAATATATAATATCTAATTAAGATACTTATTATGCAATGGAGTTTCATTGTTAACTTGCATTGAACTTTTTTACTGGTTTTCACACCAGGTCACAGTTCTCATGGCCGTCCTTCCTCATCCTCTAGTAAAGCTGAAACACAGAACAGAGCTTCTTCACCTGGTACTTAATTGCATTCAGCTATTGAAGTAGCATAGCTTCTTCACTCTGTGGCCTACAAACGGGTTTAGCTGCACAAATAAGTGGACATGGGAAGCAATTTTTATCAGCCTCAAGAATTTCAGCTTAGTGTCCGACATGCATACGACACACACGCGCATCATCTTAGCACACGCATATGTGCCATCTATCCCGATGATCTAAGGCTCTTATATGATGCCAGATTTCTAGGCAGAAAACCTTGAGACAGATAGAAAAAATGCTTTTGTGGGCATGGATGTGGGCCAAAAGGACTGTTTTCTATCGGAAAAACTATATCGGCCAGGCGGCTCGATAAACAGGTTTACAGGCTGCAGGGCCAATGCGTCAGGGCCACTCAAACTCTAACTCCTCTACATACCCTTACAATTGTTCCTCGTCAATCCAGCCTATTGAGCCACCAAGGAAATATCAGGGCTCACTCGAGGAACATTGCATCACGTTAAGTAGCGTAGGGAGTTGTAATCAGCTTGCCAAGCTTCACTATCGTAGTTGCTGGTGAAGTTTGGTCGATAGCACCGGCTAGCGCAAATGCCATTATAGAAAATATTTATCATTGATCGATGGACACTTAATGACTACGCTAGTGAAGTTTCACCAGCTGATTATAGCCTCATTTCGAGCTCATTGAGAGGGGTGCATTTGAATATCTTCACTTAAGCAGGTGGAATAGGGTTAGGAGCTTTAAAAAATCAGCTAGCACAGATGACCGAGTATTAATCAAACAGAATCAACCTAAGAACTTGTCACATAAACAAATCGTGATAATGAGAAACCTTTGAAAAGTTGAGATAAACTTGTCTCCTATGACAAGAAAGAGGTTCACATATTTTTTCCTCCATTCAAATTGGATGGCCTCGCGATCTAGTTGATGACTCATATTGATGCTAACAGCCACTTAACAGCTTACCAATTATCATTAATGTAGAAAAATTAACTTGCCAATCACCATGCTGTACTCGGATCCAAACTGGATCTGCCTCGGAGTCCGATAAGTGGGTTCCCCCGCTTGAGCCGCATCCTGACACACCCCCCGTGGATTCAGCTCCCCCAAAACTGCCTTGTCTTCCTCCCTCTCATTTCCAAAACCCTAAAATAGCCACCTTTGATCCTTTCCTTTTTAGTGTTATGAATAATGATGCCCGAGAAAATGGCATGAGCTAAAAATGGCCAATTTTGCTGGTGTTAATTATGAGGAAAGGAAGCATAAAGAAGAGGGTGGCTGTCCATGTGGTGGCCGTTGGGGCCTTCATTTCAATGGCCCCAAACAATATTCGGCCTTTTACAAAATGGCTTTGCCATTTGGTCCCCTCAAGGGCCCAATGTGGATTAGGCATGGTAGGCAACCCACCATACTGTTATTTATGTCGATTTTAACTCATATGACTAAGGTTTGTACACTCCTTTTTGTGCATCATATGAGGGTCAACGGCTTTTGTTTTGAGCCTACGCGCATATACAGTTTAACAATTTTATGGCGCTTTCGATCGCTTATGGTGGGTGTGAGCAGCTCCAAGTAAAGGGATACACTTGTTTTCTAATCAGGGCAATTAATGTGGGACAGACGAGAGGCTTGGGGCCTCTTGTTGCGTGACCGAGACTTCCCTGCTGAGGTTTTTGTGCAGATGAATGTCCAACACAAGTTAAAAAAGCATCTAGGTCATTGCTTTTGTTCCGCATAATCCCCACAATGTTTGAAACGTCGGTTGCAAGTATTCTTAAAGGCTGGCTGGAGTCAATAAAACTTGATGTTACAAAATTTCCAATATCAACAATCTAGAACTCCAGTCCTAAGTAATTCCAGTTCAACTATTAGTGCCCATGCAATAATAACGGGTGTCAGGGTACAACCAAAGAATATCCTCCTCAAGTATCATTGTAACTTCTTTTTAAAACAAATAGGACTTCTAATATGGAACAAAGAAAGTAGCATATTAGAACATGCAGTACCATTTATGTAAAGGGTAAATTTCAATCCACGACATGGTAAAACTGCAAATAAGAGCCATGGTACTCTCAGTTTACACTACCCATGCATCAGCTTTTCAGCTCTAGGTAATTAGGAAAATCCTGATCATCATATATTCAATGACAAAAGGAACCAGACGTTAATATATAATATAAAATGTATTATATTGAGCCCAACACATTTTTTTGGATGAATTAAAATTTTATTGCAAAAGCCCCAAGGGGAAGAGATTTACAAAGGAAGGTTAGGGAAAAAGTACAAAAATCATATATAACTTAATAAAAAAATCAGATAAGTATGCACAATGCCGATGACTAAGCTTTTGAATCTGAGTATTTTCACTAGATTAAGAATTCTGCAAATGACGGCATTTGATGAAGAGATTGATTCTTCAAAAATCTGTTTATTTCGCTCTTACAAAACTACAGAGATATAAACATTGAAGATATGCTTTAAAATTCATTGATCATTCGTCTGAGAAGCTTCCAACATAATATGGCATTTGAGGAGCAGGTCTTGCCAAATAACCAACCTTGTTGAAACTGCATTAAAAAAATGCTGATCATGACTTTCAATTGCATGAAAGCAAAGAGAGCAACGATTAACCAAAAATATGTCTCCTCTTTGAAGATAATCTAGAGTCAAATGTCCACCCAAAAGAGCAAGACAAAAAATGAAGATATGTCTATATATGCATTTTTTGTGTGAGGCAATAGTCCACTAGTCAACAATAGGGGTAGACTAACAGAAAAAATCCGAACCAGTCTTATAAGAAAACTTTCCAGAAGGAGTTCTTCAACCAATTGAATCAATTTCATTAGTAAGAATATGAACCTGAAGATTTATATAAGATATAATTTCCTTTTAACGAGACAAGTCTGCCTGCAAATTCCAGTACCCATTTAAGATTGAATCTGCAACTGTCTGAAGTGTCACCCCCAACCATAAGCATAAAGGAAAGTGCTCAATCCAGGGAAATAAATACCCAAAAACAAGTGTTATCAGATCCACTATCAAACAAATATGATTTGGCCCCAATTCATAATGAAAGTTCCTAACCAATTCATGAGCCAAAAGATACTTTCATTGATGATTCTCCCTTTAGTAAAACATGTTTCGTTAAGACTAATAACGGAGGGCAGCACAAGAGAGAGGCAGAAGCAATCATTTTGGAGATGCACAAATTATAAATAAAATTGCACAAAGAAATAAGCCATGTTACGACATAAAAGTGCTCCTAACTTCTAACATCTTTCACATGCTAAACAATAAGCATGACAGTCTTTGAAAATAGTAGGCCAATAAAATCCACACTGCAAAATCTTTGCAGGAGTCTTTTGCGAACTCAAATTGCCACCACAAGCTTGATCATGACAAAAAAATGATGTTTTGTTGATCATGTTCAGGAATACATCTCTTAATAATATGATCAGGACAATATTTTAATAAGTATGGATCATCCCAAACGAAATACTTAACCTTGAACAAAATTTGAACCTATCTTGGGAAGACCAATGAGATGGAATTTGTTCAGTTACCAAATAATTAACTATGTCAGCAAACCAAGGCAACTGGGACGCTACAAGTAATTACTCATCAGGAAAAGATTCAGTTATGGGTAATGATTCCTCAGTGAAATCCACTATAAACCTAGATAAGTGGTTATCTACAACATTTTCAAAGCCTTTCTTATCATGAATTTCAATATCAAATTCTTGTAGCAACAATATCCATGGCAGAAAACGAGGTTTTGCATATTTTTTAGATAAATGATACTTCAATGCAGCATTATCCGAATAGATATAGTCCTTCGATCCCAATAAATAGGACCTAAATTTATTTAGAACAAAAACTACTGTCAACAACTCCTTTTCAGTTGTAGAATAATTAAGTTGAGCATCATTTATTAATGCTCTGCCCCAGCACTTGGACTAATTCAACTTAATTCTAAGATTTTGGACTAGTGGTAACGAGGTCGAACCCAAAGGACTTGGACTAATTCAACTTAATTCTAAGATTTTGCATAACAAGTGCTAACAGGATGAAAAGTTCTAATTTTTAATGAAGCAAGAAAATTTATGCGAAGATAATAATCTAATGAGAAATATACTAAGACTTTGAATCCACCCAAACTAAATAGTTATCCTCTCCGTTAAACCCATACAATTCCAAGTGATCAATTATCCGTGCCCCTCTCGAAGTCACGAATAATCGTAATGTGTGTAGTCCTCTCGAACATACAACTAAATAATTAAATCTAACTTAATTAATCTCCCTCTCTCGAATAAAAATCAATCATAAAAATGCAATCTTTATTCAAATAATACCTTAGAACTCGTTAAGACCTCTCGAACATTAACGATTCATTGGTTTAATTTCACTAATAATTACTCTACTCTCTCTCGATAAATAGAATAATTATAGAAAAATTTCAATAAGCATATGGAATAAAGATGACTACTTTAGAATTGCAAATAAACATTGAGAGTCATACACAATTCAACAGGGTTTCATCTAGTCTTAGTACAATAAAATTTAGCTAGACATCAAAAGAAAGAAAGAAGAAGCCTGTTTTGTAGAAGAAGTCATTGGCATCTCTGCAATCTGTCGTTTACAGTAATTCTTCTATCCGCAACAATTTTTCTCGAACTGTTCTCGAACTGTTCTGCTCGACTGCAAAGGGTTCTATGGGTTCTGGTTTTTTTTCTCTCTATCAAAAACTAGTTCTCCGTTTTCAAATCAGAGCTGCTCTGTCTCTCTCGAAATCAAAACAACCCGACCAGCAAGTTTCTCCGTCGACAATGAGTAGTTCTGCTCTCAGCACAGCAGACCTCCTCCTCTGTTTTCCACCGAACGCTCCTCTCTATGCACAGCCGGCTTCTCCTTCGAACCAGACAGCCCCCCAATAGAACAGTCGGCTCTGTTTATATCAACTGCAAGTCAGTCCCTCCTCAACTCAAATCAGAGCAATCTTCCAACCAAATCTCGTACAAAAGTTAGAATTTCCAATTGCTTGCCATAAGTTCCTCTAAATCTAGCAGTCTCCGTTCGAATTCTCGTCCAATTGTAGGAAAGATTCCAACTTTATGCCTTCTCGATACAGAGCCAAATCGCCCAAAATAAAGCTTCTAAATCAGAGCCAAAATCCGCCCCT